>VYXD01012653.1:452183-469578 GCA_013397195.1 Hylia prasina
ATTGTCTCTCGCACAAGGAGGCTGCGGCTTCAGGACGGCCGCAGCTGTCCCGGGAGCAATAATCAACTGTCATATTCTTGGTGTTGAGAGAAGCTAAAAAGAGTATTTAGAAGACTGCCTCTCCCACAGAGACCTGTCAAAGTCTATTCCATAATGCGGGAGAGGTATTGCACCTCCAGAGAACCTTAAGACCCAGTTAAGCTACCTCTAGGAATGGTTTATCTCACCATAATCAATGAGTAGGTTTACCAGGATTGAGAAATCCTATTCTGGTGTTCCCACCACTACACAAGTGTTTCCATATAAAAAGTCCTCAAGTTTCCTAGTTCAAATCTGAATCTATTTGTTATAAATAAATCCGCATTTGACAAAAAAAGTCAAAAAAACCCATACATCAGTGTCTCCCTTTCATCAGAATTTTAAATACACTACTTCCCAATATGAAAACCCAGAAGTACAGAGCTGAACATCTGCATCCACATGCACCAGAACTTGTGAACATGCACACAAACTCCTCAAAACACCAAAACCAGCACTATACCCATATGAGCCACTGAAGGTTAGTTTCTCAATTTTTCACAGCAGACTCAGCAAACAAAACCTCAGAAAGCATGACAAATGTATGGTTCACTGCCAAACTCTAATCCAAAATCAGTTTTAAGGATTAAGGTGGTTTTTTTAAAATGATTTTGAGCAAGGTAAGCCACTTGTATAGTAGTGTTTTGCCACAAAGGAACAGAAATGACTGACATATTACCATTTCAAAGCTTGGCTTGCAAACTGAAAAGAATGGTTGAATAAGAATGCATAACCCTGGAGAGCAAGATTGCAATCTTGGAGTTAAGTGACTTCAAGGACAATAAAATTAAGTCAGTTTTTTTTCACAAAGGTGTAAGCAGAAAAGGAAAATGCATTTTTTGTATCCACAAATCTTAGTTACAAATTAGGCCGTGCAGGGGAGGTACATACAATAATTAGTTGGAAGGAACTCATAAGGATCACTGAGTCCAATTCCTAGCTCCACACAGAGCAACTTAAAAATTAAACCATATCTCTCAGAGCATTGTCCAACCACTCCTTGGACACCAACAGACTTGCAGACATGACCACTTCTCTGGCAAGCTTGTTCCAGCGCTTGGCCACCATCTCAGTGAAGAACCTTTCCAATCTGAAGAACCAATATCCAACCTGAACTTCCAGTGAAATATCTTTAAACCATTCCCTTGAAATTTACTACTGAACACCAGAGAGAAGAGATAAACACCCCTCTTCCATATCTCCTCACAAGGAAGTTGTAATTGGAATGTGCACCAATCAGTTTCCTCTTCTCTAGGCTGAATAAACCTGGTCTCCTCTCCCACTCCTCATAAGTCATGCCCTATAGTCCTTGTACCATACCTGTTGTCTTTCTTTGGAAGTAGTATTGTAGTATTTTTATATCCTTATATTATGGGCCCCAAACTGCACACAGGATTGAGAGTGAGACCATACCAATGATGAACAGAGTGAACAATCACTTCCTTTCACCAGTTAGCTATAATGTGCACAATGCACCCAAGGATATGGCTGGCCCTTTTGACCTCCTGGGTGCACTGTTGACTCATATTGAGATAACCACCAGCCAAAATCCCCGATCCCTTTCTGCAAGGTTATAGCTGCCTGTACCCCCGACTATATGTACATAGAGGATTACACCATCCCAGGTGCAGCATATGACATTTGATCTTGTCAAAATTCACACAGCTGTGTGTAGACTGTATAGAATTCTAATGAATCAAGATCTATCTCTAAGGTCCCTGTACCCTTGAGTGTATCAATTGTTCCTCCTAGTTTAACACTATCTGCAACTAGTTTGCGGTCAACATTTGTGTCCAGGTCATTAATAAAACTATCAAATAGGACTGGCCCCAAAATTAAACCTAAAATTGAGGGAAGCACCACTGCTGATAGGCCATCAGCTAGATGTTATCCCAAATACTACAACACTTTGAGCCCAGTCAGCTGTTCATCCATTGTATAAGTTGTATATATGGATAAGTTGTGTGCTGGAAATTTTATCCAGAAGGATTCTGTGAGAGACAGTATCAAAAATCAAAATAAAATAAAATAATAAAGTAAAATAAAAATAAAAATAAAAGTAAATTTTAAAAAACCAACCAAACAGCCCACATCCACTGTCTTACGTTTTTCCACTAGGCAGAAAATTTTATCATCAAAGACTACTATTAAGTTAGTAAGGCATGACTTTCCCTTCATGAACTAATTGTTGCCTTTGACTGATGACAGCATTGTCTTTCAAGGGTTTTTCAGCAGCTCCCATAATAATTTCCTTCAGGCACTGGAGTGAGAGTGACAAGCCTAGAATTACAAGGGTCATCTTTCTAGCCATTTTTGAAAATTGCTACTTCCCACTCAAGAGGGATGGGATGTCCTCAGATTCTAAAAATTGATAATTGAGAGAAGTTTTGCTATGACAATGTCCAGTTCTTTCAGTACCCTGGGATGAATCCAATTGGGCCCAATAAAAAATGTACAACTGGTTGCAGCAGCAAATTCTGCACAAACAGCTGGGAGTCTATCCTTCTCCCAGTCATGGTGTTCAGACCCACAGCTCCTGTGGTTCCGATACCCATGGCTGACAATAAAAGATAGAGGTAAAGGTGGCATGAAATACTTAGTTTTATCTTCACTCATCCCTGTTTGTAAGGTGAAAACCAACCTCATCAGGTAATGGACCAATCTTTTATTTAGCCTTCCTTTTCCAAGAACATGCCTTAAAAAGCCCTTTTTAATTTTTTTTTACTGACTTCAATTCCAACTGAGCTTTCATCATACAAATTTTTTCCCTAGTGACAAATAGCACCTCTGTAATCCTTCTGTGTAGACTGACCATGCTTTTAAAGTCCATACAATTTCTTTTCCACCTAAATATTCAGAATCAGTGAATATTCTGAATATTCAGAGTTCAGTGTTCAGTTGCCTGTTTCACCTACCCAGCTTTCTGCTGCACATCCTTGATTTCTAAAACATGTGAATTCCCTTCTCCTGGGCTCTTTTAAAAGGTGGATCTTAAAATGTCCCCAGTATTTATGGACTCAGAAACCCTTGCAAGCAGATTCCCTACTATTTCCTTGCTCAGCCAAAAGCCTGCTCTTAGTAGCATTTCTGCTGACAGCAGTTTTCATAGCAAAAACTATCTTAAACCTAGCATAGTCACAATTGCTTCATAATCACTGTGGCCAAGACAGCCACCAATCTTCATTTCACCCACAGACCACCTACAGTTAGAAACAACAGACCTGGGAGCGCACTTTTCCTATTCGGTTCCCTTAGCACCTTTATCAAAAGTCATCTTCTATATGGACTTCTTCTGGACCTGGACAGGAGGACTGGGCCCATGCAAACTTTCTGAAGGACAGCAAGGACAAGTTCAACATCCTGGGCCTGGCCCAGGGCAACTCCCAGCCTAAGGCAGATGAAGGGGTTTTGGACCAGAAAAGGAAAAGAAATTGGGGATACCAGTAAATGAAAAATTAGACATGACTGGCAATTTGTGCTCATATCCCAGAAGGCCAAATATGTCCTGGGCTGCATCCAAAGCAGCGTGAGCAGCCTGGTGAGGGAGGGGATTCTGCCCCTCTGCTCTGGTGACACTGCATCTGGAGGGCTGTGTCCAATTCTGGCATCCTTAGCACAGGAAAGACATGGACCTGTTGGACTGAGTCCAGAACAAAGCCAGAACTATGATTACAGTGAGGAGGAAATGCTGAAAATTTGGAGTTTTTCAGCCTAGAGAAAAGAGAGTTCCTGGAAGACCTAATTGTGAGCTTTAAATACTTAAAAGGGGCTCATAAGAAGAAGGGAGAGAGACTAACTAAGGTCTGTAGTGGTAGAACAAGGACAACTGATTTAGAGCAGGGGTTTAAGTCCTTACAGACTAGTAAATCAGTGCCAACATCCTGGCCTGCTGATCTATAGTATACTCCCACAACAACATCTGCTTTATTCAGTTTTCCTTTAATCCTTACCCTCAGTCATCTCACTCCCAGCTGCAAATTCTCTACAGTCCAAGCCCGCTGCCCTGCCTGCCCTGCCTGTCTCTGCTGAAGGATCTATAATTGCCCACCCCAGCAGTGCAGCCACAGGACTTTTCCCACCAAGTTTCACTTAATCCAGCATTGTAGGTCTGACACTGAGCCAAAACTTCCAGTTCCTCTTGTTTATGTCTCATACAATGGGTAATCGTATGCAAGCACTTTAAATGCTCTCCACTGGATTTGGTGTATCTTGGAGAAGACATAAAGATCTCTGTCACTCATTGTGCTGTCCCAGAGCTTGTCACTGGTAACTCTGTCCAGACTCACACTTCTGCAGGGTCACCTTCCCAAGCAATGCCTGTGGCTTCTGCGGGGAGGGCAGCCAGCACCTTTGGCAGTGGAGGGCTGCTACACTTCAGTACAGCGCTTCAAGCAACATACCACAGCATGGGCCAGCTGACACCCTGGTCCCTGGAAGGAAAAGCCATCCTGAGGAGACAGGTCAATCCCTTTACTAACTACCATCTTGAACAAAGCTGCAATGATGATGCCAAATAAATCTGAACTCATTTTCTTTGGGGCTTCTTCTTGTCCCTACTGCACAAACATCATCTTGAGAGCTCCAGCTTGAAGTCACGGGGAGGCCTCCTTCTTGTTTTCCTCTACTCCCCTGGGAGCTGCCATGGCATAGGAGGGAAGAATCTCAGGGCTCAGAAGGTTGTGAAGAAGAGAAAAAGGGGAAAGTACCTGATGTGGAGAAGGGTTTTGTCCACCTTCCTGATACGCCATCTAGGACGAGTAAAGAGGAAAAGAAATTTGGGCATTTTAGTACATTATGTCCTTGAGGGTTTTTGTCTTCCTCTCCAGCATAGAGAATGCCCCTTACCAGGGCTCATCTGGGCCATTTTTTGAGTACTTCACTTGGCAAGAAAAACAGTAGGGATAAGTCCTCTGGATACGCAATTAGAAGTATTCATTGAATAAGAGAATAAAGTACACAGATGACATATAAGACTTTCCACTTTTTGCATACATGTCACATTTATGTATCTGTATCATCTTCCCAGCAAGTCATTCATGCTTTATCCATTTTGCAGTAGTATCCTGTGCATGTCTTATCCTTAACAGTTCTCACTATGTCTGTTTGTCTTTTATTTTTAATAAATTACATCTTTCTTTAAAAAAACCCAAATATATTTCTGTAAAAGCAACTGGAAAGCCCTGTAAAAGGGCCTGTATAAAGTGGGAGTGTCCCATGGGCACATTTGTTTTTATAAAGTACTTTGCACTCAGAAAGTCAGATGATGTAATGACTATTCCATGTTCTTGGTGTGTTATGTAAGGAAACATAAGTAATTTCCTCCATTATTTATAATATGATAGAATGACCTGTGAATACATATGCATACAATGAAGCAAATTCAGAATTCAGTATTCAGCAAGTTCTGCCATCTGGTACATTTTCATTTACACCTTTCCTGAACTGCTGCTGAGCACATCACCATTCTAAAGAGGGTTTTTGTTTAAAGTGCTGACTTGAAACATTTCCAATTTTATGCTGGACAGGAAAAATATAAATACAGTCCATTCCCTCATCTTTCTATAGCCTCCTCGCACTTCCATTTGTGACTGTTCTTAACGTTTCTGAAAATGGGGCTTAACTGTTAGCTGACAAATAAATGTCTGAACTGAAGTCAGGTGATTTTTTATGACAGAAAAGGAGGAACTTACATAGAGAAGTCAGACACTTCACTCATATGGATATTGAAGGCATTTTTTACACTCCAGTCTCAGGAAAAGGTTTATGAAAAATGGATCAGTTTTGCATGTCTGTGAAGGCTGTTCAGTGATTTGAGTTAGATAATAATTGACTTGCTCTATTTCGGAGTGTAAACACTCACCTTATTATTAAGGATCAGATAAAAGCAACTGGCAGCAAAATAATAGGTACTGAAAAACAGGAACTACAGTGAGTCATTGCCACAGGGACTTTAGCTTCCATGTCAACAGAATTTGATATTTGCAGAGGGAGTAAATGGTGCTGAGAACCAAGCACTGGCTCATATGCACAGCTTTCAAAAGTGAATCTTCATATTAAGAGCTTCTAAATATGAATTAAGACTGCCAAGGAAAACAGCCTAGATAAGAATATGCCATTGGCCATTGGAAATTTTTACCCTTGTGTCAGCCTAATTGGCAATTAGTGATATGTCTTTTCCCTTCCCGTGTTACAGAGGATAAGTCAATGGCAAGACAATAACAGACAATTTATCATTATTACCTCTGCTCATCTTGCGTTCTATGGCACAAAGAATTATAACTTCAGATACCTAAATTTGTATTTCACCTCTATACATTTCCTGATCAGAAACCATGTCAATCCTAGCCACAAATACACAGAAACTGGTTAGCTCCCCTTTGCCTTTTTCAGGAAAAAAAATACAGCCAGATTGTACTATGGTCTTGCACTGAGGGAGCCGCCGTGGCAGCAGACACTCCAGTCTGGAGCCCACGGTAGATGAGCATGACTTCACTTCCAGACCCACAGTAGAAAATGGACAATCTCAGTCCAAGATATTTCAGTGCCTGGTGACTGAACAGAAAATCGTTAACTGAGGATGATTTAGGAGTAAGAGGGTAGGCATCAAATATATTATTGTTGCCTTTCCTGAATACTAGGATGAAAATCTCACTGGGTAAGAATGAGAACAACTATAATGTCATATAACCAACAACAGATTGCAGAATTAGCATTTTTTCACTTCTTTTCCCTCCTCCTAAAGGAGGAAGAGCTATGAAGAAAGTGTAAAGACAATCATTGTCAGCACTAAAGACCTCTTTACATTTAGTGTAATGGGGAATTAATAATGTTTTCTGTCTGGGACACTGCTGTAATGCTAGTGGCAATATCACAGTTATAAACATAAACAGCTGATACATATTTAGCTATGCATTCATGCTTTTGCTAAGCTTGCAATCCCAGTTTTAAGTATGCTTGCTAGTAGCAATCAGTTAAATCTTTGCCAGGATAAATCACTAGTTATCTATAACACGTTTTCATTACTTTTGCACAGACATATTCTGAGATTCTGGGGTTACTCAGAAAATGGTAGAAAAGGTGACCAATGCAACAGAAGCCCCAGATCAGAAAATGCATTCCAAAACTACAACTGCATTGGTCATTGTGAAATTCTAAGGCCCCTCTCCTACAAATTTATTGCTAGCCTTGTACCCAACTGTAGTATTAGCTTCATTCTAACCCTGGATATTAACCTAACATCACTTAAATAATTGTGTCATTTGCTTGAGGTCATTCATACATTGGCTGTCATGATCTGGATTAAAATATGATTTACAGTAAGAGATTTTTTTAAAATAAATAAATAAAATTTGCTTTTATCTTACTTGGCAACTGAGGTATACAGCCATGTTTCTGGGTACGTGAAAGGCCCTGCAGCAGTGCAGATCAGTATGGAAACACCAGTGTGTTTTCAATGTCCATTACTTTGATATGGTTGCCACTCTCTTTATGTACACTCTTCACAGGCAAACAGTGTGTTCACACTAACAGCTTTATGGAGGTCATTTAGAGCATCTCCCTAATCAAGAAGCAATGACATGTTCATGCTCATGTTCAAGCTCAGCTGGACTGTGTAGTGCAGAAACATCACAGGCCATGTGAAGCAGAAACACCACAGGCCATGTGAAGCAGAAACACTGAATGCCTGTCTACAAACCGACAGGACTGGGATACAGACAGCAAATAGAGAATGGCACCATTGTTCTGCAGCCTTGATAATCTCTATAATCAATGCATAATACCACAATGAGACATTTAGATACAACTGGTGAATGAGAAAACATGAGTTGATTCAGTTGGACTGCCAAAAATATGAGACCAGTACAGAAAGACACAAGAAATCTCTAACCTGGAAGGAATAACTTGTTTTCAACCTCTTTGGGTGCTGACTGCAAAGTTACATCTGGATAAATGGTCAGAGTCATCTGCAAAAAATAGCTCAGCAAAAAAGGAGCTAAGATACTAAAAAACTTGCATATACAAACTAGACGTATTTACACTATGCATAATTTAGCTCTATACTACCTAGAAATACATATAAACAAGTACACATGCATCCACTCACACATCTGTATCATTTTTTCCTGGAACTTTATCTTCTGATGCTGCACAAAGGAGAAAATGAAACATCATCTCAATCCAGAATGAGGCTCCAACTGATCTGCAGACTGCCTATGTTCCCATTTACCAGAAACTTCCCACAAATACTGATATTAGACATAGCATGTACCAAAGCCTCTCCCTAACCATTGATTTTTTAAGATGTGGATGTGTTCTGTGGAACCCAAAACAAGGCAAAATGTAATTGACTGAATTACAACTCTGCAGCCAGCTGACTTAGATCAAACAAATTCAGGTCACCACCTCCCCTTCACATTCCTTTGGTCCCCATTAGGGAATGCAAAATCCTTATAGTACCCTTTAAGTAAATCACTTTCATGCATAAAGATCAAACATGTGCTTTGAGTTGCAATTATCCAGATTTTAAGTTTAAAGAGCAAATGAAAAGAGTGAATACTAAACAACTTCTAAATCAATTTTCACCAAACTAAATAAAAGATGACTTCCCACTCATGCATAAGCCAGGTCATTTGTCAACATATCACATTGAAGAACATAAAGTCATAAGTAACAGTACACCGAAATATCTTATTAAAAAGAAAAATTTTCTTTACACTTCAGGCGAGGAATCCCCATATCATAACTTTTTGTACTACCCTTCAACAGATTTTCAGATAATTTTGACACTGAAAATGGCATAGAGTGTAGTAGCCTACTCATATAAAAAAAACAGTGTTTTCTGCTGAAGGTACATTGTGCTTACATCTTGGACAAACAACCACTCTCAGTAGTTTACTGGTAAATTTCAAGTGCTGTTTTATGTCTAAAGTTTAGAATGTTTACCAGCAGCTCAGAACAAAGCTATTTCTTCCACTATTCCATTTTGTATGCCTTCCCAAACAGGAATGTATTACCTTAATAAAAACTCTATAAAATAGCAGTAAGAAATGCTTAACTTCTTTTTGTTTGATTTCATAAAACTCTGTTAACCAGTTTCTTCACAGTTACTTCTGATCTGTTGTCCTCAAAAAAGTCAGCCTGTGTGTTTCAAATGTCACCCTGCAACTTCCTATCAAGAATCAGACGGGTACAGAACAAAGTATAACACCGAGGTACTTGGCAGCCAATAAAGGTGTTGCTTGATAGATTTTTTAAAAAAAAACAAAAATCCTTTATAAAGAATTAAAGTAGTGTTTATAAATAAAATCATTGTAAGCCCTAACTTAGAAGTTCAATCTACTGTTCCATTACACAAAGCACCTAATACCATTTGTTGAAACCAAAAGCAAGAAATAAGGTCTCCTAAAATTCTCTTTGAAAAGAAGTTTCATATTCATTAAGGATGCACATATAGATTATGATAACTGCAGGCTCATATGATGTGATCAGGTCTTTCAAAGTACAAAATCAAAAAAGCATTTTGGATGTAAATAAAACACCTATATTTAAAGGTTGTTTTCTCTAAGAAAAATAGCCTTCTGTAAGAAAAATTACTTATACCTACAATCTTTGTCCACTTCTCCCACAAGCAAAAAGACCACCTGAAATAATTTGTCCAACACTAAAAAAACACAGCAAGTCACATAACAAGTTTCAGTCAAATGCATTTTCAAATGGCTGAGTTATAAATCCCTTGAAATCAAGCTTTATAATGAAATGCCAATAGACCCTTAACTTTAATGGCTCTTCCAAGTGTTTCTAGAGCAGGCATTACTTACAGTGTCATAAAGTGATGTTTAAAATGCTACAGAATTTTCTCAAGGCAAATAAGCAGGTGTTCAAGAGGGCAGCGCTATTTAAACCTCACTGATTTATGGACACACTGCATGAAAGACCAATAAGCTTTATGGAAGCTCACAGCAGAAACTCCAGACTTCTTGAGACACAGTACCACCATTGTCTGAAGATCACCAATACATATTAATTTCCACGTTGTAATATTTGAGCTCCTGCATTTTGTATGTGTTACCAGTAGTGAAATATATACCTTAAATGACAGAGTAGGGTTCTCTTTTACTAGTGTACTTTTCATAGAATATTGCATGCAATAAAACCCAGTGCTCAGCTACTTCATCATACATAGTGATGTGAGTCACCTGATACATAGGCCTTTTACTGTTATTTCAGCAACCCTTCTTCTTACGTCTTCCAAAATTTACAGTCACTGAGTCACTTCCCTCAAATTTTTTAAGCAGATTTGAAAGAAGAAGATGTATCAAAATACACCTGCTATATTAACCTTTGGTCAAAACCATCCTTCTCAAATCATTTAACTATCAGAAAAGCAACCAATAGGTCATCATTCCAAGTTCTGTAATTGATTAGCATTTTCTGTTTGTTCACACACACACACACAAATCATTAAGCTCATGGCTAGGGGACCCAGCCTTAACGACTTAGTAAGACAGTAATTTAGTCAAGCAAAAACTAAAACAAAACAAAACAACAAAAAAGCAAACCAAACNCTAACAACCAAAAAAAAAAAAAAAACAACAAAAAACACTATTAACTATCAATAGCAAACTCCATTAAAGAAAACAGGTAGAAAAAAAACCAAGTAGTCTAACTACAGTCTACTCCTTAGACTATAGTTTGCACTGAAGTACCTGATATCTGAGGAAAATTATTTCCTCTTTCTCTTCAGGAGCAAAAGAAACCCTATGTTTTTAGTTCTACAAGACAGCACTCCATCAGCTCCACACTGATGCATGTGAGAAACAAATATCAACTGAAAAGTTCAAAGAAAATAAAAAGGTAAATTGTTCAATTACCTGCAAAGCAAATATGACCTCCTTTTAAAATGCTTTCTAAAAATCAACTTACCTGTATATTCCTATAATTCTAATAAAGTTATAAAAGGTCATATGAGAAATGCAAATTATATGCACCAGCAAACATCATATTCCTAGTACACAGGATTGACTGACAGAGAAAGATCACAACACATATTTTACTCCCATTTGTCCCATTACTGATTGATTCTACTAGAAAACCGGGAGTTTACACCCCAATAGCAGAAGTAAAACATAGACAGTAATTACAGATGCAGCAACTAAATTCCATTGAATCAAATCATGATTTGCAAGTAGAGTATGCAAGTTAAAATTCAGATTTCTGTCACATATTTCATATTTTTCACTGAGAAATAGTTGTAGAAGCACACAAGGAAGAACCACAGGAAGAATTTATCCAGCTAAATTTTACCAGAACTAACCCAGCTAAATGTTTTAATGAAATGCTATACAAAGAACAGATACCTTATGACTATCACAAAACCAGAAATATTTCTTGATATGGCCACCATTGAGTTTTGCTTTGGCATAAGCAAAGATCAGCACTAGCAGAGGTACAATGAGTCTAAGATTCCCTGAGTATTATTTTTATTCATATACACATACAGTAGAGCCAAAACCAGTTTTCTTAATAATTATAATTTTACAGTATAGAATCTTTTTTCTATACACTTGATCTTGTCTGCCATAGTGATTTGGTGATCATAAGGAAACATTCACAAATTGGGAATTAAATTCCCCTGCCCTGAACTATCTAGTGCACATGAAGATTATGTAGAGAAATGTTTATGCTTTATGTGCAAGGCTGAGACCCAAGATTACAATACATGTGAGACAACAGTAAACTGCCAAGAATTAAGAAGTGAGATAGTGATTCAGTGTTGCTTTTCTTCATGACCCCTTGTTTAAGTTATTGACGTGAATACAGTAAAATTAAAATAATGAAAAGGCCACACATGGGATCTAAAGAAAGCTCTATTAATGAGTACCAATTTTGATGCACTTTACTGTAAAGAATGATTTCAGATTAAATTATTGTAACCCTGTAAAAAAAGGCTATGTTTTTCTCTTTGCCTAGGCCCATGTAGTTGGAAAGGCTGCAAACCTACTCAGAACTTTCATCACAAGTAACACAATTTTTGTCTGTGATGAAAATATAGTGGCAAGGAAGAAACCTTTGATCAGTTTTATGTTTCACTGTGGAGATTTTCTAATTTCTTTTCTTTCCAACTTCTCACTACTCTTTTTCCCAGTTAGAGCTTTACTTCCATTAGCTTCACTTGCAAAAAAATACATTGCCTTTGGACAATAGTGAAGGATAAGAAGGGCAGGAGCAAGGACAGAAGTCCTCTTCCACTGACCTACAGAAGGGGTCACAATAATGTTAAAATTACAGATCCTTTAAAAGGTGATCAAACAAACCATTCGGAGCAGAGAGGCTTGATACCATCATGATATATTATACTGCTACTCTGCTCTTCTCTTCCTATTCTTCATGTCAGCGGGAAACAGAATTCACAAGATTGTAACCCTCTGAACACATCAGTAAGTTATAGTCTTGTCCTTTTCAGTCTCCTGCTGGTTCAAATAACAGGAACCAACAGAAAGAATAATTCAAAGACCTTATGAATGACTGCAACAAATACGGAATCCTTATGGTGATTGTTAGGTACTCCACACCAACAAGCTTAACACGGTTGCAGTCTCCTTCAGGTTTTTCACATTCTCAACAGATTTAAAGAAAAACTCTCCTCCATCTGAGTGAACAAGCAAACATTGAGGGAGGAGGGGTCCAGAATGTGGTTACTTATGCAGTAGGAACACATCCTTAATTTTGCCTGCTCCGATATTCCCCTCCCTACCGCCTGGCATTTTGGGATTTAGCAAAAGGTAAACAGAAACTGGTCTCCAAACTCAGTGAAAAATATTTTCATCTCCTTTTTTCTGTAAAGTTTTAGCACAAATAAGCATTTCCATCAGCAAAGTGTGGATGCTCCATGTATCTTTTCTAATCCATAACTATTCCTTCAGTTATCTTTAACATATACTAAACATGCATAAGGAATCTGCACAGTTATTTGTATTTCTTCTGCAGACAAGTAAAAGCCTTAACTCCCTTTTCATCCTACTTCATTCACTTTATCAGTCACTCAATTACAGTATTTTTTTCTATTGCCATTTCGCAAATGCTATGAGGGTAGACTTGTTGCATTGCCCCAAAGAAATTGCCTTAAGAATTAATTGGAAAGACTTTCACCCAATCTTATTCACCAAATGTTGGAGTGCTCTGCCAGTTCTCACAGGAGATCACTACAAACCTCTTCAGCACAGGTGTTTCCGGGACTGGGATTTGTTGGGAAAAGTAACTATTTAACAGCTTATAACACTTTTAAAGCCAAAACTCTCTCTAACATTTTTCCAGATCATGTTGAAAATATCCGTACATTTCTTGCAGGGGCCTTTGCCACAAATCTGATGATCTGGAAGTCAATGCAAATAATATTATATGTTTCTAATTCTAAAGAGGATTTTATCCTGTGTATTTTCATTTGTTGTTTTCATACACATTTGACAGTCAGCATAATCTTAATCACACCTTTTCTAAACAAATGATGTATAGAGGTAGAGCTGGGCTTCTGTGATGGGGAGCTATTCTGTTAAAAGCTTAAGTCTATTAGTCTTATTTTCATTCATTTTAACACACCATTTCCACTGACTTATTCAGTTACTGCCAGTTCTAATAGTTACTGCAGCACTGCTTAATAACAATGTGCGGTTTCTGACACTTATTTATAGTATACTAAAACCAAAGTCAGACTGGGTGGTAAGAGTTTTAGACCACCTGGGATCCGTTTAAATCTTCAGCACATGTTTAACTGCAGCAAGACCAAAAACAATCCCAAATATGCAGTCATCACACTATTAGCTGATTCACCCTTTAAAATTATACAATCATTTCAAGGAACTATTTCTTCCAAGTGTCCTTTTAAAAAAAACAAAAAATGGTTTATTATATCTTCATCAGTTAAGTGATGGAGAAATACTTGGGAAAACAAAAGTGCCTGTTAGAACTTTATTTTAAAGCAAGGCAGGTGTAGATAGCAAATTGATGGATTTTTTAATTTCATTTTCTTTCTTTCACTCTCCTTGCCTTGCATGAAACAAGAACTGTACATTTCATGTGAGACAACATCAGTTGTTTAGTTTTACAAGTGTCTAGTTGGAAGTTTAAAATATGCATCATGCAGTAACTGTTTTAGGAAAAAAACTATACTTTCTTTCAAAATATTAATTTAATAATTATTTCCTGGGTATCTGAGTGGTGTTTCAAATTGGTAATTAGTGGATAGAGTAAGCAACACCCTTTTTAGTAACCATGCTAAAAAAAATAGCCCTGTTCTTTCATCTGTATTGTCATTTCAAGTGAAGGACACTGTTTCCCCCGTCCATCAAAGCATTTAAACATTTGCAGTCTCCTTGACTTCAGTAATGCTATTCTTCATGGACCTGACATGAAACGTACTCAAGTGTTTCTGGTGGATCAGAGCATTGCTGAGCAAGGGCAGCAAAGCAGAACCTAGCCAGTGCCTCTAGTGCTGGATATGTTGCATAGTAGTAATAGTTTTTTCAGGTACAATGGTTTTTGAACTTTTTGACAATAAATTTGAGTGCAAAGGGAATTGTGAAATACATGATGTTGCTATCTTAAAAAGTATAATTAAAATAAGAGGAAATTTGTAGTAACCAATGTTAAAAAGTGGAGAAACCAAAATCAGTCTGAAACACAAAGTTATCAGAGCAAGACACATTCTTAATGTGAACTGATTCAGAATACTGGAAATCTATTCTATGTGAATAGATTCAGAATACTGGAAATTTTCTAATCAGTGAGGAACCTCCAATTTCTACCAGTCTCATGCTAGTGTTAAATATTTTTAATTTAATTTATACTGACCCTCACACTGCCAGTGAACAAAGTTACTATGGAAAATTAGTGAAATTTTCACAAACCAAACATATCTGTAAATAAATAGTTAATGGTTACTATAATCAAACTTTCTTACCTATAGCTTTTAAACTATGGACTAAATAGTTTAAATGTTTGAAAATTCTTTGTCTGTGACAGACGGTCAAACAAGCCCTCATCCCACATTAGACCTGAGATTTTCAAGTTCGAAGAATTTCTTCTGGTGGATAGTAAGGTAAAAGAGTGCTTGCTTGTTTTTATTAGAGGACAATAAAAGAAGGACAAGCATGTTCCTTAAGAACAGCAGTAAAT
This sequence comes from Hylia prasina, assembly GCA_013397195.1. Classification (NCBI taxonomy): domain Eukaryota; kingdom Metazoa; phylum Chordata; class Aves; order Passeriformes; family Sylviidae; genus Hylia; species Hylia prasina. The sequence goes on from VYXD01012653.1 coordinate 467,433, forward strand.
CTCTGGGATTTACTTTTGGTTATTTTCTTAATTTGTTTTAATTCAAGAAATGTAATCACAGGAGACACTAGCAAAGGCAATACCAGAATAACCTGAGATGTAGTGCACTGTTTAAATTCATACTTTTCATGCAGGGTAGTCATAGTCACTACCAGTATCAAGGAAATACAGATGATGTAAATGCATTCTTTGAGAACTGCTCCTAAAAAATCAGAGAGAGAAAAACAACCAAAAAAACCCCACAGTTTTCCCACAAGAACCTTATTTTTAATCAAACACATTTTACACTTCAAGCAGGAAGCCAATTTGATATTACAATTTTTTTTTGCCAAGTGATGGAATGTGCAGTCATGCACCAGCAATTGAATCCTGAAATTCAGTTTGTCCATGTTTGACAAGAAATAGTTTTCGGGTTCAAGCATGCACTATATTACAAGGGGAGGCACTTAAATAAATAAAGGGGAGGCCATGCATTTTATTCCAGAAGACTGAAATACATCTTGCAATGTGGGGCTTTGATGTTATTCATATGCTAACAATATACCATTTCCTCCAAGTGCTTGATACATCAGAATAAAAAGACATAATTTGCTGACATTGTGCTGAACACTTCCTGTCCAGAATACTGATCAATTGTCATTCAGCTTCCAAGGCAAATACACCCAAATTAGCCCTCAACATAACCTTTACATTACGCTTTTAACACTTAAAAATTCCAGTTAAAATAGTTTTCCATTTTACAGAATAAAACGATGAAACAAAGACCACAACCGTATTTTCACTCTGCTTCTAAAATGCAGTTCTAGTGCCCCAGGGACTTCTTTCATCTAGTGTAAATGCTGGCATATGATGTGATTGTTAACATAGCTGGCCACCAGATGAAGTAAATTATCTAAACTGCCAAGATTCCTACTTTCATTCCAATTTAAACATCAATTTAACACTGAAACAGAAGGGTCTTATGAAAGCTTTAGTATGAACCATTTCAGATATGAAAAAGAATAGATGGATTTCTCAAGCCACCAAAACAAACAAATATGTAATTCATTGAACCTGAAGATGAGTTCAGAAATGATCAGTGCACAAAGGTATTTCTATCTAATTTATCCCATGCTAGTAAATTAGTACAGTATACCCTATGCACCTTGCAGAAAAGGAGTCATCTGTGTGAATCCACCAGGGCATTATCGAGAAGTAACTGTTATATCAAGTGGTTAAAAGGGGACCCTATAGCCAACAAGTATCTGGTTCCTTTTTCTAAGGGAAAACACTTTGAAGCCTATTTGGGCTGTGAGATTGCCCTATTCAGGAAGATTTTTCTCCAGTTTAAACAATTTTATTACAGACTTCTTTCTGAGAGTCATTTCATCTCCTCTTTTTCTCAGCGCCCTCCTTCATATGACACTAATGCTCTTGTGGCATACCCACAAGGCTGTGAGCTCTTCAGTACAGCAACTCCCTTTCCACAGCACAATGGAGATAGTTTTACATTAGGTATTGTGACATTACCATGGCAAGATTTAGGCAATCCAGGAGACTCCTGGAAGGCATGGAGGAGATCTTCTTAGGTCACAGAGTACACAGCCCTAGCAGAAGGGATGCATTTCCAGATCTGTTGGTCAGCAGTGTAAGTGAGCTAACTGGGGACATCAAGATTGGAGAAAGCCTGACCTGCAGTGATGACAGGTGGAATTTGAAGTCCTCAAGTTGAACCTTAACAAAGCAAAATTCCATCTCTTCAAGGAGACTGTCAGTGGAATACCCTGGGAGACTTGGATAGACAGTCATGTCCAGAGGGTAGTGGTCAATGGCTCAGAGTCCCAGTGGACATCAGTGAAAAGTGGTGCCCTCAGGGGTCTGTACTGTGACCAGTGTTATTTAACACCTTCATCAACAACACAGATGAAGGGAATGCACCCTCAAAAAATTGGCAAATAGCAACAAGCTGAGTGGTCCCTTCAGCACTCCTGAAGGAAAAGCTGTCATCCAGAGGGCCTGGAAAAGTAATGAGTCCATGGGAACTTCACGTGGTTTAACAAGGCCAAGCAAAAGGTACTGTCCTGTTGAGAAGGACTTGGGGATGCTGTGGATGAGAGGCTGAACATGACCCAGCCATGAGCATCCACAGCCCAGAAAGCCAAACGTG
>VYXD01012653.1:469671-484905 GCA_013397195.1 Hylia prasina
TCTGCTCTGCTCTGTTCTGCTCTGCTCTGCTCTGCTCTGCTCTGCTCTGCTCTGCTCTGCTCTGGGGAAACCCCACCTGCAATGCTGTGTACAGTTCTGGGGTCCCCAGCAGAAAAAGGACATTGACCTGCTTGAGTGACTCGAGAGGAGACCCTGGAAGATGATCAGAGGGATGATGCACTTCTGCCATAAGGAAAGGCTGAGTGAATAGAAATCATTCAACCTAGAGAAGAGAAGGCTTCAGGGTGACCAAATTGTGGCCTTCCAGAAGAGAACTTACAGGAAAGATGGGAAGAGATCTTTTGCAAGGGCATACACTTATACAAAACAAGAAAGAATTATTTTAAACCATTTTTGATTTAAATCATTTTAAACCTACTCCTAGAAGAGGTTCAGATTAGATATCACTGATAAATTCTTGACCATGAGGTTGATGGGATATGTGTTCCCAGAGAAATTGTGGCTGTCCCATCCCTGGTGTGTTCAAGGCCAGGTTGGATGGGGCTTGAGCAACCTGGTCCAATGGAAGGCATCTCTTTCCATGGCATGGAGTTTGTTACAAGATGATTTTTACATTCCTTTCCAACCCAACCATTCTATGATTCTATTCTGCTAGACAGAAAAACTGCTAGACAGAAAAAATAAATATAGGCAGTATTAATACATGTACCAAGAAGATGTTCAAATCTCAAAATACGTGAGAGAAGTCTGAAATATTCTGGGGAAATGAAGTTTTTATAGAGAGAAGGGCCCAGCTCTTCAAGGACTTATGTGACTAGCTAGGGCTTTAAAAAGGAGTGACATGTGTTAAGATATGATTCCTTTTAGATGGTCTACATAGGAAATAAATAATTAAAAATAAATGCAACCAGCAAATGTACCCCATAATTCTAGTAACTCTTCCTCTAGTACTATGGAGTCCTACAAGCNTAACAATAAGATTGCAAACAGCTTCCAAAATTATTTAAGAACATAAGGGGGTTTTTCTACAATTAAGGGGAATGACACAGGTGAAAAACTTAATGAGAACATGAAATGAGGCCAAACTATAAAATTGATTAGATCACTAATTAAGCCAAAGTAGTCCTTTTGGAGTTAAATGGCAGAGGGGGAAAAAAGCATAATCTGACACCATTTACATGAACAGTGGCTGTACATGGAACAGAGCGCCAAATCAGAAAGGTGGTGACAATCACTTTGAAGAGGATTTGACAATTTTGACAAGACAAAAACCAGTAAAATATCAGTAAATGATGTTTGTTTCACGATTCCATAATGCTTACAGCCAAGTAGGTACCAAAACATCAACTCTACAACATAGGCAAGAAAAAAAAGAAGCCATATCAGAAAGACAAACACATTATTCAGACAGTATGACTGTATCACCTGTAGGGACCACTTTGTAAATCCTTCAGTGCAGGTCCAAACATGTACATCCAAAATATGGGATTTACACACTTTATCTGCCAGATAATTTCCATACAAACGCCCACATTTTTCAAAGTGCCAAAGAGGAGAAAAAGCAATTCAAAAAGAGAGCTGCATTTACATCTAAGAACTAGAAATTAAGGCTACCCTCACAGTTGACTACTTAAATATAAACAAAAGTATTGTCAGTGGAGCTTAGATTAGTATTTATAAAGGCAAGACAAACTTCAAGTGAAGTGCCATTCTTGGCATTCATGCACAAGTGTTATACAACCTATAAATAAAGTCAACATTTTCACCATCCAGTTTAACTGACCTCTCCTGCTTAACGGATATTGATGTAGCTGAAGGAAATGCTTGCCAAGACACTTTGAGAGGGAAGGGTCCACTCAACTGCAGGTTAGCAAACATGACTTCCATCTGCAGGAGTCATCAGAATGGGAGATCTGGCCTCTCAGCCTGACCTCAGTGCTGGGGCAGATCCTGGAGCAGACACCTTGAGCACCATTATGCAGCACGTACAGGACAACCAGAGGATCAGGATAAGCCAGCAGGGGTTTATGACAGGTGGGGCATGACTGACCAAATTCACCTCCATCTATGAAAAGGTGATTCGTTTGGTGGATGACAGAGAAGGTGTGGATGAATGACTGTGCACTTGGGCTTTGCTGATTCCTTTGACTTCACTTCCCACAGCACTCCCCTGCAGAAACTGACTGTTCATGGCTTGGATATGTGCACTGTCCACTGGGTGAAACCTGGCTGTGTGGTTTTGCCCAGAGAGTGGAGATGAGTGGTGCCACATCTCGTTGGCAGCTGGTCAATAGCTGTGTTGCTCAGTATCAGGGCTAGTCTTGTTTAATATCTTTATGCATGATCTGGATGAGAAAATGGAATGCCCTCTCTGTCACTTTGTAGGTTACAGTAGGTTGGGATGGAATATTGATCTGCTGGAAGGCAGGAAGGCTCTTCAGAGGGATCTGGACATGCATCAATGTCTGAGGGCAAGTGGAGGTTCGACAAGGCAAAATACCAGATCCTGCACTTGGGTCACAAAAACTCCAGGCAATGCTGAGGGGCTGAAAAGCTGCCTGGTGGAAAATGATCTGGGGGCTCTGGTTAACAGTGACTGAACATGAGCCAGCTGTGCCCAGGTGGCCAAGAAGGCCAAGGGCATCCTGGCCTGCATCAGCAATAGTGTGGCTAGCAGGAGCAGGGCAGTGACCCTCCCCCTGTACTCAGCACTGGTGAGGCCACAGTTCAAGTCCCCTGTTCAGTTCTGGGTCTCTCATGGCAAGAAAGACATTCACGTATTCAAGTGAATCCGGAGAGCAACAGAGCTGGTGAATGAAGCTTCTGCTCTCTACAACTGCCTGAAAGGAGGTTGTAGTGAGGTGGAGGTCAGCCACATTTCCCAAGTAACAGGTGTCAGGACAAGAGGAAATAGACTCAAGATTCTCCAGGGTAGGTTTAGATTGCATATTAGGAAAAATTTCTTCACTAAAAAGGTTCTCAAGCCCTTCAACAAGCTATCCGGGGAGTCGTCACCTCTGGAGGCAATTTAGAAGACATGTAAATATAACACTTAGGAACATATTTTAATGTTGGACTTGGCAATGCTGGGTTCAACATTGGGCTCAATGATCTTGGAGGTCTTTTCCAAATTAAATGATTCTATGGTTCTATAAAAGTGTTGAAAGAATAGATCTGTGCCCCGCACACACTTCTTAGAGAATAAAGAGAAGACACAAGAGCAGTGCTTATCAGCGGAGGAAAACAAACAACCTGTAAACAGCAGCAAGTTGTCAAATAACTATTGTTGGCATAACTATTTCTCTTTGACAAGTGTAAAGGGTAAGGCATCAATTTCAACTTGCAGAGTTACAGCCTGGTACTTAAATGGCATGGGGTTTTTTAAGAATAGCTACAAAAGTTTGTAATATTTTAAGCAAAATTATGGTGCTTAAGTAGGTTTGTTCTTATAAAATAACAATGAAAACCAGGAAAGATACTTCACTAATAACCTGAAAAAGAAAAGGCAAGGAGAATTATAGAGAATGAACAGAGAGAAAAACTTTGTCCCTCTCAGAAAAAGAGATGGGATGACACTGGGACAAGGCACAGAATTAAATGCATCATACAAGACCATGGATTCTGTCAGAATGGATCTTTGCTTTTCCCCCATCTCTCCTTTCAGAAATCTTATAAACATTTTGAGGTTTTTTAATTCTTAATTGATGCATCCAAAGGACACTTAGCCCCAGGAATAAGGCATACATTGTACTGTGTTATCATGTACTGTGTTACTTATTTTTACTAGTTATTGTAAAAGATATAAATCAGATATAATTTGATAATGATGCCATCCTAGATGCAAATATTGCAAAGTTCTGACCTTCTTATCTATGCTCTTCTTCTTCCTATCACAATTTAAATTAATTAGTATTTTACCCTTACCTTATAAGCAGATAAATTCCCAGAGATGGAATAAAACAGTATTCTTTTAAAAACAGTCCACATTCTTGTGCATTTTTATTCTGCTTTTTCTGAATCACAAGCTTACATGTATGTGAATGCATTTATATGTCTTTGTGGTTTATCATCACTTTTTTAGTTCTTTCTTAAGGGAAATAGCTCATTGAAAGACAAGTCACAAAAAACAAGCACATGTCCTGGACATGTAACTACAACATAATCAATGCTTATAAAATGTGGAAAGGTAGGTACAAAAAATATGCAATATACATAGGATGCTTCCTCTCCAGCACTCCATTTCAGCTTCCTGATCTTGGACATTCTGATCAAATCTCAAGCTATTTACAATAGTTCCAAAATGATGACTTTGTTAATGCACAGACCTCGGCGGGACAAGGACTGTTGAGGATGATTGATTGAAATTCATAACATGTTGCAAAATGATTTCTTTGCGATAGCCAGTAGGGAACTCTTGTTTGTTGAACTTATTATTCATTCATGTATTCATGAAACAAAATACAATAAAAGCATAATCCCACCATAGCGCCTGAATGATCACATTGAAATGAACCCAGAGCTTTGCAGTGCTAAGCAAGGTCTTTACTTTGCAACAGAACAGTTTTATATTGCAGTATCATTAGCTGAGCCTAGAGTTTACATTATACTTCCAAATCAGCAAGGGAAATTTAACCTGCATTGTAATCTAAGGTTATGCTGAAAATCAGATATTAAAAATACACATGCATAATAACGACTGCTTGTGGGACTTTTTTATTTCCTCCTTCCTAAATGATTTAGCAATTACTGTGTTGAAATGTAACTAAGACTGTAAATCTGCTTGCATTTTGACAACTAAAATATGGATCAAAACAAACACAGGAATAACAAATACACTTTGGTGATTTGAAAGTCCTTAAAGTAAATCAGTAACAGGAAAATTGAGTTGTCAAACCTGTTATTTGAAAAAAAATTACTGACAAGGCTTGAATCAGACTTTCCTGTATTTGAAATACTGATAAAATAAAGGACTAAAATTTAAAAAGAAAATGATCCAGCACTGAAAGTGTTTACATTCACAAATACGAATGGGATATTTATAAATTTACTGTACAGAATAATACAAAGCAATTCTTGATTTTCCATTTTCTACTAAACTTTCCTGTTGCTTCTCTTTCTAAATTAAATATTTGCATGTTTATATTCAGATTGAGCTAGTTTTGCATTCTATATTCACATCCTATCGTATCTTGAGAAGAAATATATTTACACACTGTAGACATTAGGTTTTTCATTACTAATTTCCATAATTTGTCATTAGTTTTCAACCCTAGTAGATGCAGAGCCACTTGGAAAAGCACTGTTACTGACGTTGTTGTTGTCAAACTCTTGTGCTAAACTAAGAGGACTCCTGGAAATCATCTAGACAAATTGTTTCCTCTTGCTTCAAAAGGAATCCTCCCTTCTCTCTGCAAAACGCTTATAACTTGTGATAGAAGGATAAGGAGTCCTTGACTTTGAAAGGTCTAGGTCAGCTTTTCATTGAATTCTTCCCATTGCTTTTGATCAACTAGACCAAAAAAGTAAAAAAGCTTTGAGTTAATAAAGTATAAATTGGCTGCATAAGTTTAATTTGATTTTGGAGGAGATAGAGAAAATAATTAAACCCAAACATAATCTTCCAAAGTTAAAGTTAACCAGATGGGTAGATATTCCTCTCAGCTCTCAACATGAAAGCTGAAGGATTCCTATTTATGGGACACCTAGCTGATTGTCTTTCAAAAAAACTTCTTCCTCTTGAATTAACTTGTGTTCTTTCCCCTTGAATTGGGAAAAGGACTCTAGTTAGTAAAGGTTATGTGAGCTCTATTCAGCTAGCAAAGAATGGTGATGGATACCAAAACCCATGAGAAGCTTTTAGGTGCAGAAGTCTACGTCTTCCCTTTGGCGTCCTGGCAAAAGGAAAAGTTTGATCCCTGATTTGATGCACTTGCACTGCATAAGCCTGTAATCAAGAATGATTTCAGTCTTTTTGAATAAACAGCACTCTAATATTTGAACAGAGGAAATCACTTAAGTTTGACTTCAAAATAATATGTCAATGAGATTTAACACCATGCACAATCTCACTTAATGTTGTAAAGAGTGTTGAGGGTTTTTACTTGCAAAGATTTAAATATTCCCTTTTATTTACAGTTAATGTCTTGACCTGCTGTTACTCCTGGAAAGCACTTTGTTGTGTTGATGCACAGAAAGACTAATTTTGATGCCTCAAAGGCAATAGTGTTTTCCAGATAATGAAAGAAACTTTTCTTCAATTAGGAAACAGTGACAATTGTGATCAGCTGTCATCACTTCAACTACTTCTGAAATAACTTCAATATTTTTTTTTCTTGCACTCTTTTCTTCTACATGTTATTAATGGTATAAGCCATACCTCGACAGGAAATCTGAAAGTATCACAAGCAACTCTACACCAGCTAACAAGACGTTCTGCTAACAAGTCACTTAACAATAAAGCTTCCAAAGCATTTAGGACATCTAAAAATTTTTCATATACAATACCATTATCTTAAATAGTGACTCCAGCTTGAGTCAAATTGGAAATTTTCAGAAAAGTAAATCTGGTTAACAAGCTCATAAATGGCAGAGATTGAATTAAAATAATATTATTTCAGTCAAATAAAACTTGTGAAATTCTTGCATTAGAATTAAATGGTGAAGAAAAGGAATGAAATCAATTTTCTGAAACATATGTATAACCACATAGGAGTTTCTCTTAACAGAAAACAGGGTCTTTGCATGAGGGGATGGGAGAATATTTCTTCAGCTCAATAGTTTATGTTCTCAACCATTATTCTCATGTCAAGATCTTTTTCTCATTATCAAGGACATGTAGTCTTTCATGCCAGTGTATACCATGCAAATATATACTCATATACCTGACTAGTGTACCTACAAGGCAGAGGTACTGGTAGGCAGAGAGGGTAGCTCAGTTTGCAGTAACTGTACTCACCCTGAGAAGAATTAACTGGCTCAACAGTACAGATGAAATGCTATTGATGCATCTATAAAGTTTTCAGGACTTTGATTAGATTACTGATTTTTGCTTAACACCACACTGAATTGTGCATCACAGTCACAAATGTGGAATATACACACACACACTCACTCCAGAGTCCTTCTACCAGTCCTCCTCCAATCAAAGCTCTTACCAGCAAGAGGTTTCCTTTTGAAGGAATCAAATCCCTTCTCAGGCAGCTCAATCAGGCTTTTTGAAGCACCACTCTCTTAGAAGCTGGACCCCCTCTCCTGTCTTAAAAGATTTCCAATATTTATATAAGGTAGTCAGATGCAAGTCTGTCATGTTCTAAACTAAAGGAGATCCCAAAAAATTAATTTTATTAACTTCACACTGAAGCTTTTTCTTCCAATCCTTGCCTAAATAAATCTCCAGCTTAACTCTTGTACCTCACACCCCGTGGTCACTGTGCTTGCATCAATCTAGGCAAAGACAACTTGACCTAATTAACCAGTGATTGCTGATAATAATACATAATAAATGATTGCTTAAATGTTTATCCTGCTCCATCTTCAGGGGTTACTGTATATAATTCCCTATATCAAATGCTGACATCACCAAATACGAGATCTCCTATGGTGGTTAAGAAGAAGTGATAAGTCAACATTTCAGACAGTAACTGTCTCCTTTAGGAACCCTTCCAAGTGCCACTTTGAAAGACTCCTTTTAGATCTAATAATCTCACTTTTGTGTATTCATTCATCTTTAACTGATGTCTCATCTTCTTAGTCAGATAAAATTGGGCTGAATATCAGAAAGTGAGAAGATCTCTGAGAGGGACTATACACCCTGCGATGGCAGCTTAGGAAAGCACTTGAAGTGCATCTTTTGCTGTGGTGGAGGCCCAATCAATGCACACCTACAGTCTGCAGGAGTCTGTGGATTTCAGAAATCTTGCTCATTCATATTTGGAGAAAAGGTTTGCCCTGTTTACCTCTCTCTCTCTCTGTTGCTTATTATGAACACAAACACCAGCTCAATGCTCAATTTAGCCATTACTAAATTTCTTAACTTTTTAAAAAACTATTCCCAAAAACGCCTTAATCTCACCCTGGAGCAGAGATGTTAATATTTAAGTGTTTCAGAGCACCAGTCCTTCCTGCGCATGCTCAAGTGTTTTGCACACTGATTTCAACATGGTGTGAAAATGCCAGTGATTAGACAAGTGTAAATCCTCATTTTCGTGTGAAGTTCATTTTAAGATCAAGGCTTCAGTAAGTGTAGCCATGGCAATTTTATTGTAGCACACTAATATCCAAACTGTTACCATGGAACCGAGTTACAAAGACTTGAACAATCAATTCCAATTATAATAGTTAAATGGTCATGACTTAAATCGTACAAACGGCAATTTTCATACACATATTTGAATTAAATAATTCTATTTATTGAGAACAGAGAGAGTTGTGCTTAGCATTGTAATACCAAGGCATGTCACTCAGGATATAATGATATAATTTGCCCTGATATTCACACATGCTACTTTTCTTTTTCATTTTTTAACCTATATTCAAGTGCCATTCAAAAAGGTAGACTCCTGCTGTCTTTAAAGATCAAAGAAGCCAAGGAAATGACATCCAATCTGATTCTGAGCAATCAAACATTCATATGTTCGATATTTCAAAAAGCAAATACATCAGCACCAATTGGAATTGGCTTTTACAAGGTAATTTTTTTTTATCTGGAAGTCAAATAATAGTACAATTAAATTTCCCTGTTCGTTGATTTTGGAATAAAGCAGAAGAAAAAGAATGGGTCAGGATAATCCAAAGACATTTTAAAATATAGATTTGGTTATTATTTCAGAAAGAACAAGAATAAAAGGTAATTTTAACTTTTTTATTGATTGGAAGCAAGAAGAAGGAGAAAAGAGTGAAATAGCAGACGAGGCAAAATAAGTCTCCTTGACTTAATCCTTCCTTCTAGCCTTGACAGGAGACACTGAATACTTTATCAGCACATACCTAACATACTGTCAAGTGGTCAGAGAATCAAATATTGCAGCTATTTCAAGGGTATCGTTGTTTTGTGAACTCTGACAGGAAAACAAGAATAGAGAATATCTGCTTCAGCAGAGCAAGTGAAGCATTCTCCACTCACAGTCAAAGATATTTTGGAGCCTAAACATTAGCTAAACTTATTGCTCATTTGGACAAACAATCAAAGCATGGAGAAATCAAAACAGTGGGTTGTTTATTACATGCCATCTGCCACCAACATGACATAAACTTGGACAGAGTGATCCATTACTGTTTGTGCAACAATAGCATGGAAGTGTTTACCAGCAAGCTTTTATTGAGAAAGTGAGTTTATTTTGCAATTGTTCGAAGAAGATTCCAACTTATCTACATAATTTCTTGGGCAAATGTGTCAATCAAGTGCCTGACATCCTATTCACCTGGAAAATCTAATATATGACAAGAAAAGAAAAACCTATACTACAGCGTGACCATTGTGCCTCTGCAAAGTAAAAAAAATGCCTGAAGTATAAAACACCACATTGATTTAAGCACTGCTGTCAACATTTGTTTCTTTTAGGCCCTAAGGACCAATAGACTCTTACAGGGAAGCAAATCTGCCATCACAGGGTGTATAGTCCCTCTCAGAGATCTTCTCACTTTCTGATATTCAGCCCAATTTTATCTGACTAAGAAGATGAGACATCAGTTAAAGATGAATGAATACACAAAAGTGAGATTATTAGAATCTAAAAGGAGTCTTACAGACAGGCAGAGCTCCTGCTACTGATTATTCACAGTCGCATCCCCAGAAACTTTTACCACATTTCATATTTTTCAACTTGAAAGAATCCACTACTTACATTGAAGCCTCCTTTCTCCCAGAAATTCAATCTATCAATAAAAATAGATCAGCACAAAAAAGCCCACAACCATTAAAGCCCCACCAAAAACAGAAAACCAACCTTTCAGAACAGACTTTTACTTCTGAATTTCCCTTAAGTGTTCACTAAATTAATAATGACTATCCACCTGAAAAGTCATTATCCACCAATACTGTCCTTAACCACAAAATAATACTATTCATTGATGTGAAACTAAGTTGGAAACCTCTATAACTAACCATCTCTGTCACAGCCTCCTTTCTCTTAATTGCATGTGTATTTTGCTTCTAGGTTAAGCAAATAACACAAAGAAACCAAGCCTGACAGTTAATTTATTGTTACAGTAGTCAATTATTCATTTCTTTTAGCTGCCTTTTCCATTCACTTGAACAGTAAAATGAAAGCTAGTGACTTAAAAATTAATGATATACCAACGTGAGGGAAAAAAAGAAAGGAATAGAGAAGAAATAACACTGGACCAGGAGAGACTTGAAAATTCAGAGATCTGGTTCAGAGACCTACTGATGTGGACACACAAGCGACAGTATTATGGTGAATTATCTTTATTCCTCTACTCTAAGAGCAAAGAGTAAAGCACATCACACATTTACAATAATAAGTGTTTCTCAAGTCTAACGAATTTGAGCAGAACTTGAAAGAATGTCATTGATGTTTCTGATTTGTAACAAAAAAACCTTCAACCAATTAAAGACTTATTACATTTCATTCCAAATAGCATCATATCAAATTTCACTTCCCTACCCAATATCTTCCTATTGTCCTATTGTTCTCCCAGGCAACCAGTGACCGGATGAGAGGACACAGTCTTAAGCTGCGCCAGAGAAAGCTTAGGCTAGAGATCAGAAAAAAATTCTCTATAGAAAGAGTGGTTGGACATCGGAATGGGCTGCCCAGGGAGGTGTTGGAGTCACTGGAGGTGTTTAAAAAAAGACTGGATGTGGCACTCAATGCCATGGTTTAGTTGATGAGTGGTTTAGTTAGGTCAGAGGTTGGAGTTGATGATCTCCAAGGTCTTTTCCAACCTCATTGATTCTATGAGTCCATGATTCCGAAAGAAGCAGCCAGAAGCTGTATCCATGTCTGATGGAGCCAAGGTTTCTCCAAGCCAAGCCCCTCAGTGACAGTGGCAGCACCTCTGGGATAACAGATTTAAGAAGGGGAAGAATTTATTGTGCAGAAGCAATTGCAGCCAGAGAAGAGTGAGAGCCCTGTGTCTACCAAGGTCAGTAAATCATAGAATTATAGAATTAAGGTTGAAAATACCTCCAAGATCATCAAGTCTAATTTTGACACCATATTCCCATGCCCACTAAAACATATCATGAAGTGCCATAAAGAGGGAGGAGGTGTTCAGGTACTGGAACAGAGATTCCCCTGCAGCCTGTGGTGCAGACCACAATGAGGCAGCTGTGTCCCTACAGCCTATAGAGGTCCATGGGAAAGCAGAGATCCACCTGCATCACAGGGAGGGCCTCAATCCAGAGCAGGTGGATGCCTGACAGAAGGCTGTGACCCTGTGGGAAACCCACACTGGAGCAGGCTCCTGAAGGACTTTTGAGCCATGGAGAGAGGAGCCAATATGGGTGCAGGTTTGCTGACACGACTTGTGGCCTCTCCATGATGAAGCAGCCTGTTCCTGAAGAACGGCACCTACTGGAAGGGATCCACACTGGAGCAGGGGAAGTGTTTGAGGAATCCTCCCCCTAAGGAAGAAGGAGAGGCAGAGATAATGTGTGATGAACTGGCACAGCCCATCCCCCTGTCCCCCTCCACTGCTGGGGTGGAGAAGATAAAGTAACATGAATGAAGCTGACCTAAGGAACAAGGGACAGGCGGGGGGAAACTGTTTTGGGTTTCAGTTTTATTTCTCAATATTCCACTCTGAGTTGTTGGGCAATAAAATAATTTCTTCAGGTCCAGTCTTTTTTGGCCATGATAGCAATGGGTAAGTGACCTCTCCCTGTTCTTACGTCAACCTATAAACTTTTGGTTGTATTTTCTCTCCCCTGTTCAGCTGAGGAGCAGAGTGATAGAGTATCTTTGGTAGGCATTTGTCATCCAGCCAAGATGAACCCACCAAAACATACAGTTAGGCATATTTAGTCCTATCTAAGTAGTTGTCCTAATCTTGTATGTTTCAGTAGAAAGCAGACTCATTTGGTATCCATTCTGTGGATTTAAATCCATATTCACGACTGGGAAAAACCTGGGAAAGCAAAGATGCTCTATGGAGAGGAGCCAAACAAAATTAGAAATAAAATTGCATGACTAATAAACTCCAGGCAATGCCAAATACTCCTCAGCAGAATGATTTCTCTTCCAAAATCTTAATACATTATGTTTTCTTACTCTTCACAATGCTTGCAGTTCTATGAATAAATGTTTTACATACCACGAACACATGCATTTAAGTACAAGCTTTTTCTTAGGAAAGCTAAAGAAAACCATTAAAAATTAGCTTAACCAAAGAAAAGAAAGCTGCAGAAAAACAACCATTTCTTCTACTACAGTAGTTCAGATGGTCTGTTTGGATCTGATCAGGTTGTTTGGTCAGAGAAAATCTCTTACATTAAGAATAATGAAAATAACCAATAGTCCACATATGGACTATGGGTCTCTCAACTTTTTGACCCTAAATCCCTGTCATCTCTCAAAATCACTCATCCTTTTTTTTAGCATTAAAACACTATAGATGTAAGGTGTTCCCTGAGTGAAGATGAACTGAAGATGCCTTGAAGACCAGCTGTACATACCTACATACACACATGATCTTGATAACCACAAGGTGGGTTTTGTATTAAAAATACCTACAAGAGAAGAAAATCAAGTTTACGAAGATAGTAACCATACTCACATTATGTAAAAAACATGGTTTAAGCTCAACCAAAAACAAGTTCATATTTGTATTTGATAATACTAAAATCGCTGTAGGCCTGCAGCCCTATTTTTAGATTTCAAAAGCTTCCTTTAGACTACTTTAACCTTGAGGGAAAATGGTAAAGGAATATTTGGGGGTTCGTAATTTGGACAATTGAATTAGTAATAAAGAAATAAACACCTTATATATAAGAACTAAAAACAGTAAATATAAAGTATTTAATGAAGCCTGAAGTTCAATGTTTATTCATAAAAAGTTCAGTCTTCCTAAAATAAAGGGTGATTTTTCCTGAAATAGCAGCATGTTAATAACATTTCAGTACACAGATGCAACTATTGCTTAATCAACTATCTTCATTTAAAAAATAAACAAAACTATCAAAAAACCCCACCAAATCTATTCTAAGTCAAATTTTCATTGGAGTGATTTTTACCTCAGAATAACAGACATTAGCAAAGTGTTTCAGTCAGGCCTTCCAAATCTCACTATTATAAATTGTTCCAACTTAAACACATTCAAACACAATAAAACCCAGCAAGTATAATCTAAATCATACACCTACCAGTCTTCTTCCCACAAGCCTTGAAGTCTGAAAGTTACCATGGAAACAAATTCTACATTTCCACAAATTGGAAGAGCCAGTTGAAAACAAAACAAAACAAAACTAAAAAAAATATTAACTCATTGATAACTATGTCTTACTCAATGTATTAAGAATACATGGCTAACTAGCCTTTAAACACAAATAGAGTCACACTCTCATTAATTAACCAATTAATTGTCCAGGAATGGATGGATAGATGGACGGAAGGATGGAAGGAAGGAAGGCAAACGAGCTACAATGTTTCATTCAAATAGTCATTTTTTTACAGTGCATTTACAACATGCCATTGTATCTCTTAATATTGCCACTAAAACACAAATTATCCTGTGACCTAGGTGGAGGCAGAACTGCTATCTGAAGCTTTAGATTCAAACAGTGTATACCCAAAGTGTGAGTTACATCAGAGAATTACAGAGATTTAACTTCTCACAGCTTTGGTTTCCTATCTATAAAATGGGGATGGCATAGCTTGTAAGAGCAGACAATATTTGGGAAAGGGACTGCCTAATGTTATCTGCTTGTCATACAACATCATACAATTGCCATATTTTGCTGTGTTTATATTCCCTGATGTTTATCTGCGACCTTGGGCAATACAAAGCAGCTGGAACTCCCAAGGTCATCTCTTATGTCCATAGAGGTGAACAGAAGCATCCCCTGATATCTATTTTATAACAAGGTCCACCAATTATACATGACCTAAAAGTATATGAAAAATTCAAGCACAAGGCCTGAAAGTCAAAACATGCACAAATGGGGATCAGCTAACCTAAGCTAACCCTGCTTGACCTAAGTCCAAGAAATTTCTTCAACTGGATAAATTACTCCTGGGATACTTGTTACTGCAGGAGTCCTTATCACAAAGATGAAAAAATAATCAGAAATGGTTCCTACACAACAATTGCTTGCAGAGTCTCCTGTCTTTGGGAGACATTATTCTCAAAATATCCAGTACTGAGGTGCATCATCATCTTCCTGTTCAGTTTGAAATCTTATTTCATAGAATCATACACTGGTCTGGGTTGGAAGGGACCTTAAAGATCATTATAAAGGTTTGAACTCCCCCCTGCCACAGGCAGGGACACCTCCCACTAGACTAGGTTGCTCAAAGCCTGATCTAGTAGAATTTGTCCTCTAAATTCCCATAATTCATTTTAACCTTTTTTAATTACTATATTGATCTTACACATTGTGTCTTCTGGGAATGCCCACAACGTGACAGTCCCGATAATGGCTCATACCACGTGAATTCCTGTCAATTACAAACCCATTTCTAAAACACTCTCACTGATGAAGTATATCAGATAGTTACTGTTCTTAACCAAAATACAAACACACAAAGTTTTTTCTCCTTTATTTCAGTTGCTATTTCTGAGATCTTTGAAACATGTAAAGCCATTTACCAGGAATTTTGAACTTGTACAGTAAATAGTCACATCAATTGAAAAAATTTAAGATCAGCAGTTGACGAGTCAACAGATCTTTGGAATGCATTACAGTGCTACCCTTTCTGCACCAGATAAAGACAAGTGGGGAAAAAAAAAGCCATCTCATTTCTACTTCAGTTTTTTCCTTACTGCTCTTTACTTCTCACAGTCAATATATTTCTTATAAAAAAAAAATGTTTTCTTCAGCCTCAATGCTAAAACAATAAACCTACAAAAGCAGATATCTAAAGAATTTCTACTTTCTTTACTTAAAATAAAATGCATAAATATTACAGGGATTGAATTTGTTTAATTGTATATTAGATACACATTAACTTTTCCCAGTTCTCAAAAACAGGTAGTCTTAAATCCTCAATGTTATTCTTCCATGCTGTTTCAGTGCATACAGTAAAACTATTTCTAGAAATTCAAACTCCTTTAAACCTATCGTAAAATACAGTTCTTCTTTTCCTTTTTCTC
>VYXD01012653.1:484937-500999 GCA_013397195.1 Hylia prasina
TTTTCTCAAAAACATTCCTCAGAGGAAAACCAGGAAGACATATACTACTTTTGCCATAAAAAATTTAAATATAGAAAAATGTAATTTTGGCTTTAAAAATACCAACAATTATAGCAAATTCCATCAAATTTTCTAGGACTGTTGGCACTGCATAAACACTCACTTTTCTTATTTAGAGGTATGTTTCAATGTTTTCAGATGAGAAAAATTAGGTGTTTGTGTGGCTTTAAGACATCCTTCTAGTCTCAGACTAGCTACTGCCTCTGGTCACTAAAGAAAATTCACAACACAGTTGATAAGTAAAAGAATTTATCATAATAAAAGAAAAAAGTATCAGATACTAAAGGAAAGCGGGGAGGGACGGCAACTGAGAATTGCATGTTTTTCAAGAGATACAGCACAGAGGATGCTGATTAAGTATTACCATCTAAACCAAAAGATAACTTACTTCTTTACTAGCTAAAAGAATATGCAGTAATCATAAGACAAAAAATTAAAAAAACCAAAACAAAACAAAACCCACAAAAACAATCTCTGATTCAATCATCTTAGGTTTTTAAGTCTTTAAAGCACCTCTGTATTGTTCTTCTCAAACCCATTTTTCTTCTAAGGTTTGATGACCTATAAAACTGTAGTCTCCCTCAGGCTGGAGACTCAACATGTGTTTTTTCCTACATCTTCTGTCATGCAGAAAAGAAATAAGAACATCTTCCATGATATTTGCTTTTATAAAGTGATTACCCTGTAATTTGTAGAGCGTTAGTGCATTTTGAAACTGTTTTTTCACACAGCAATAGCATGCACACACATTTGACACAATTTTTAATGTGACATGCTTGAGTAATTCAAGTCATTCATATAATATTCATGTGCCTATTATCTGCATGGGCAATTGATTTACTTTCCAGGAATCAGTATATACAGAAGTTTAAAATTCTCATTTTGTAATTTTAGAATAATCATCTAAAGTCAACATAGCCTTAACAAAAAAATCTTTCCCAATTTTGGACTACAGTCCTGATGTTATCTCAAACTGATCATCATGTGTAGTGTCATCACCAGTTTGCAATTTCATGGTGTTTCTTGAAAGTTTGCTTCACCTTTGCTTGAAACTCATTTACTGTTGATCCTTGAATACTTTCTACAAATAATCCTTCTTTCCTGTATAGGAAATAGAAAAACACTTTATTCTCAAAATAATGCACATATTATCTTTCACCAGAAGTTGAAAAAGAGTTTAGTTTCTCATTAATATAATAATTTGGGCTAAAGCATGCTATTTTTTGACCAGTGTTCTCTTAATGTCAGAATTGCTCTTCACACATCCTCTTGAACACTAACCTTGTTTGCAAAGTGTAGATTATTTCTTACAGAATCCACTAATAGTCTCCATATGCATACCTCTACAGATATGTAGTACTCTAACTAAGACAATGTTGTATTGGCTTGTTCTTCAGTTCAAAGCATGGGGTTTTTTATGTTCTGTAACATTAAAAAATTCCTACGCATTTTTAAGTTTTAATTAAAGTGTTCTTACATCTTGCATATGTAAAATATTGCACATCTATCATAACATTCTCACCTATTATGAATGAAAAAACATTCAGAGAAATCTAAGGTTTTCATTTTCTGTGACATTTCTGCCTCTCTCAAAAGTTTGGACATGCAATATACTTTTTTATAGTCATATGTACAGTCTAAAAACTTCACTCAACTGAACTTCTGTAGATTTCTGTCTTCTGGCTTTTTATTTTGGCTAATTTTAAACTAACTAACTTGCAGCCATATCCCTGTTCTTCACGTGAAAAGCGAAACATAAGGAACTTTAAGCAACACATGAGAAACACCACAGATTGTAACATCTTCCAATCTCTCAGACAGGAGACAACAATCAAAGAGAGAATTAGCATCAAGCAACATTTTCACAGACTATGAGGGGCTGAACCATCACATCTCTGAACACAGCTGACAGCTTGCCCTTATTTAAGAAGCATTAGTAATGCCTTCCAACAATAATAGGCCCAAGTCTATTCCACTTTTTTCCACAGCTATATAAAGGGATAGATTCCTTATTCAGCTGGCCATGCAGATCTTCTTAGCACATCTGAGACTGCCAATCAGGGCACAAGACAAAGATCAGTCAGGGTAAGTTCCTCAGTGTCATACTCCTGGTGTCATGCCATTAATTGCTGCAGAAACCATAAATGTTCAAATTGTATCTACAGAGAAAACTGAAGCAGTGCCTCCTCTTCAAATCTACCTTTTGCTATCATAATACCTGCATCGAAATTATACCCTTGCACATGGAAAAACATCCAATAAACTTGGAACTCACATATTTTAACCACTAAAAGCATAATACAATTGGAGAAGAAATCGAGCTAAAAATTTCTGTAGGGAAAAATCACACCATAAAGTCTAACAAATACAAATATTATCCTGCAGTTATGACCGAGTTGTTTTTTTTTCCTGCTGTTCACTGAAATATTTAACCAGCTCCAGATTATTACATTTGCCTTTTTATTAATCTTATCTATGCTTTCATGTTCCCAGGCTACTACAAACATTGCATAAAGTCTTGTCTTTATGGTAAATAAGCTCTATCTGGTTACCTAGATGCAACATAAACTATTTTCTATGAACCAAAAACAAAAGTAAACATCTAAAAATGAAACCTTAGGGAAAAAAGAAAACTGAGGTTTGCTGCCAGAATATATTCTTTATATTTAATCATTTATACTCTCCTGTCAAATTTTCACGCTATTATAGTAAACAATATTTAGTGTAATTTAATTTTAAATCTTATGCTAATTGTCAGTGACCTTTGAACCTTGGAAACAATGCTATCATCCACATGGCAAATGTAATTATGAAATCAGATTTCCTATATGTTGTAAGCAATGAAACTGCTTTGATTGACACTGATATATATTTGCAATAACTTTTGTGTAAATTAAAAATCAATGCCAATATTAGCTCCCTGGATCTTATTTTCATCAGACTGCTTATTTCTTTAGAATTGGAGATATGCAAGAGCAAATATTTTGCGGAACGTACAATAGATGTTTTAAATCTCAGTATAGTTTTCATGCGTGCCATTTCTGTGAAAAGCTTGCATATCTCACACTTAAGTACACACAAATAAGGACAAATCCTGTCAGATCTAGGCTGCCTTCAGGAGATTTTGCTTCCAGCTGATTTCTGATTGATTGTCAAGCATGCTTCACCATGACTAAGTGGGATATCATTATATTATCTGGTATCAATGTTGCAGTGCATTGTAGATACCCAAAACAGGGTTACAAAAAAACCCCTAAAAGTAGAATTATTCATTTTGATTGCTTTTTTCTGATTTTTATAAGGCATTCTAGACTTTTAAGCCTTCAGTCCTGTTGAGCATTCAAAGATATTCTTGGCAAACATTGCTAACCTTTCTCTCCTACTTTATTATTTTTCTTTGTCTCCATACTCTTTGTTTAAATGTTGGAAAGCAAACTATAAATACAAACATATAAAATGTATTTAAAACTTTATACCAAGAAAGTTATCTTTTTTCAGCATCAATAAAAACATCCTGCTATCTGGATGCAAGCATTCATTATGAATTCAGGTAAATTTCAGACTAGGCTTTGAAAAAGTCACAATAGCTGCTGTGGGGAGAGGAAGGAAGGGGGTCTTTGTGGTTTGAGCCCTCAAACTAGCATGCTGGATTGAGTAAAGAATTTTTCTATTGTCATAAAGACCACAACTTACAATTTTTCCCAAAAAGTAAAAATGCCAGCAGTATATTTCGAAACTATGGTGTTAACCATATAAACTATATATTAAATAAAGATGGATTGAGGAACAATGAAGAGAATAACAGCACTCAAAGGTCTTGCTCTCAGACACAGCACAGGGCCACATCTGATCTCACAGTGTTTTATCCTGCTGTGACTGCACAGACTTCATTAAGCTTCATCCTTTATATAAACACAAATGAATACATAAATAGAAAGCAAAGATTGCACAGATTTTACAGTGGGGGGAGGGGGGTGGGAGGGAGGTGCAGTATGTGAATTGGGAAGCATCTAGCTCCAGCTCCAGTTCTGTTTTCAAAGGCTGTTTGTTCACATTGTACTCCTTAGCAAGGAAGTTAATTTACATCATAGCTGCAAAGCAGCAAAAACAGTGCAGTATTATCAAATAGCAGGGAAATTTTGCCTCTCGAAGACATAACATTTTCAATATGTAATTGAAACTCAATGTGTTGTAAATTAGGTTTTTATATTAGAAGCCTTAAACCATAGCAGCCCCTTGTAATAGTTCCAGCTGAAGCAGAGGACTATCTCCTTTCCTGTGTCCTTTCCTCGCAGTTCTAATCAGACATCAGGATGTACCTGATGTACCACCAGGATTCACACTCCAGAGAAAGAATCATCGCCACTCCTCACACTCCAGGTTCTTTGCAGCAAACTGCATTTGGAAAAAAGGAAAAATAGAAAAAAAAAAAAAAAAATCAGACAGCTTCAAAACATATTTAATTTCTTTTAGCTCACGGAAAGATGCACATTTTTGTAATCAGCGAAATAATCTGTTTTAAAAATAAAAGAATGAAAAGAAAAATTCTATAAGCTAGATTTTGTAAATGACTGAGTCCCAGAACACCCACTGTACCTGCAGTTATTTTTTACTTAAAAAACAAACCATCGACCTGTAATTTGCTTCTGATGTAGCCTAAAAGCACTTTATAATATTAAAGCTTATTGATGCCTGTAAGACCCTTTTACCTACAGCTATTTCAAATGTAGTGAAATAACGCAACACTAACCACTAAGACTTTTATTCCATAATAGATGTTTTTCTCACTAAATCAATTCAAAGGCTAATTGGGGTGGAAGGTGGCTATCTCTAGTGGTTATAAATACATTTGCATTGCTATCAATCTTTTACCCGGCTGATGTTTAACGAGGCTGAACCGGAGCCCAGCCCGGCTCGGCGCGGTGCCGCCGGTGCCAACGCGTAGCCAATGCTGCCATCCAGCGGCACAGCCAGAGATGGGGGACAGCCACAAAGGATTCCTGCGCTCGACGCCACCTTTGTCCTGCGGGGCCGAACGTCCGAGCAGCTCTTCCAGGCTGAAGGTAGTGCTGCCCGAGCTCCCTCAGCTCTGCTGGGCTCCCGAAACTCGACCCATCTACTGCAGGAGGAGGTGTAAGAGAGCAGGAGACACCCCACGACAACTTAAAACCGACAAGCCCCGCCTCAAGGAAAAGAAAGACCAGAAAAGATTGTTGATTCTTTCAGGGTGTCTTGGACCAAAGCCGAACGTCTATCATATATTCCGAGTCACTCAAAACATCTACAAGTACAGTTCATCCTCCTGTCCAGCAACTTTTTAAAGTAAGTTTCCTCACACACACAATCAACAAACAAACAAACAAACAAACAAACAAACAAACACTACAAGGAACACCCAAAAAACAAGGAAAAACAAACACAAAAAACTGTACTTTCATCAGGCACATAATTAAAGGTATTATTTAAACTCTGCAAGTTTCAGTCATCAGAGAAATACAGAACTCCAGTTTACTTTAAAAAAAATGTCAACCCTGATTATATCTGAAACAAGTGATACGGCTTTCCTTATAAAAACTTAAATAAACATTTTTGGGCTGAAGAATGTTAAAAAAAAACATTCTTACAGCATTTGCCTAATGAGAAATATGGAGATATGTGATAGAAATATCTGGTTTTCTTCCAGAGACGCTACTGGAGAAAAGAGATGTTTTATTTACTTGGTTTGTCTGTGAAATAGTGAGATTATCCAAGTCAGCCCAGCAGCGCTTTTCTCTGTGCATCATTTCTGTGTGGACAGCTTGCAATGAAGTGCATCTTCCCCTTCAAGACACAAGGCTCTAAATCAAGTATTTTGCATACACCTGCAAATTTTACCCATCACCAGCCAGACTGCTACGAGCATTATCCACAGACGGATCATACATAGTCAATAGCAAACATATAATAAGCAAGCAGCCAATACAGTATTTATGAAGCTACATTATGACTAGATGCTCTCTAGAGTTTTACAATGAGAAACTTGAAATAGCCAGTTGCTTTTTGTTAGCAGACTGTGTTAAGTGAAGCCAGCTATTATGGTTGCAGAATCTTGCTTTCATGTGCCTAATGTTGTAGTAAACAGTTCATAACTGTAAGTTACGATAGGAAGGCAGTGGGCAAAAACCTTGTATTCTGTCTGCTGTTACTGAGATTTTGTACATATAGTGTCAGAAGACAGTATTTCCTCTGAAATATTAATGCTGCAGCATGGTACTTTACACTGCAAGTAAAGACAAGACAAGCCTTTGTGTCAATGAATACACAGGCTAAAATGAGTACAGAAATAGAAGTGGAAGCCTAAGGGAAAATAGCATCACAAAATGAACAAAGCTAGAATTAGCTACAAACATATATGCGTAAGAGTAGCTAATTGCACTTTTTCTAGCTACAGTGAGAATTTACATTGCTGTTTAAAAGGAAATAGAGGGCATACTTGTTAGATGATAAAAAAGTGTATTTTAAAAGGTTTCTCAAGATTTAAATCAAGAAAAAACATTGAGGGAAAAAAGGTCCAGAATAAAAGTTCACTTTTGAAAGCCTGTGGCTAAACAGTAAGTGAACATTACAAAGAAGATCAAACTCTCTACAAATGTGGTGCATATGTTGTAGCATTAATATTTTTTCTTTAATGTGTTCAGAGATCACAACTGATGTCACACTGACATTTTTAATTTCTGCCTTGAGGACTTTTAAACAGAGATGCATATAATTAGAAAGCAACTGAACAGACTACATTTTTCTCATTTATTAGCTGACCAGAAATCAAGAACTACGTTGATTATTGAAAGTTCCAAAACATGACAATTTGAGGCAAATCTATCTGGTTTCCACAGTGTAAGCAGAAATGAAAATTAGAAACTATGTGCAGACAAAATATGCCAGATGTCAAAACAAGTACTCCAAGTAGGGACAGGATAGCAATTGTCCATTTCAGATTATTTTCCTTGACATTGTGAAATATTGCAACACATTCTGAACAGCAATTAAAACTACCAACAACCACCAACAAAACACACAAATAAACCAAAAACAACAAACAACAAAAAACCACAAAGCCTAGAACATAAAATAAACATTTAAAAGTATCCAGAACGATATATCAGGAAAAGTTAATATACCAGGGCAATCAAGACTACAGTCAAAACCTGCCAATTTAACTAATGTTGTAGCTGTTTCTGAATTTCCTTACCACTGCCATGCCACAACAATAGAGGGAACCTGTGAAATCAGGCTCTTGGACTATGACCAGCTAAAGTTTATCACTGACAGTGTAAGGTAAGTTTCAAAATATTCTAGTAACATTAGCACAATGAAAAGAGAGAGATGTTTTAGAGCCAATAAAATTATCCCAGTTAAGGGGTAGCATTTTATGATCTTGTGTTTCTGATTATCAGCCTCTCAAGTTCTGAAATTATTGCACAGAATTATCAGTTATTTCCTACATTTCCGTATCACTCATTTCCTACAAGTGCTAATGCACATTTTCAGAAGTTAAAAAACCCAAACAAAACCACCACCACCACCACAAAAAAACACCCCCTTAACATAAAAAACTCAAACAAAACAAAAAACTCCAACAAACCAAAACTAAATTTTGGATAAACTCAGTTTGAGAGCTTTTCCAAACATTCCTACATGTTGAACTCAAGTAGAAAGATTAACAGCAAGACTTTCCATTCATCTAGTGTCTAAAAGAGGTACATGTCAAATCACAAAGCAATCAGGAAACTTAATCAAAGAAAAAAAAAATAGTGAAGTTATTAAACTGATAAATGTTGCTTATAACTGAGAACGTTCCTAAACTATGTAACATTGGGAGAATTCAGTATTGGGAGAAATATTAGTATAATCTTTCTTTTTCTCACACTTTTTCTTAGGTATCGGATGGTGAACATTGACAGCGACAGACTACTCTGCTCAGTACCCATTTAGTCAACACGGCTGTTCTTGCAGTGTGACTCTCAAAACCTTACCTGTTTTCATTCTTAATATGAATTAAGCATATTTGGAAACACAACATTCAAAAGTATCACAAAATTTCATTAGAAATGTCCTTGCAATCATTTTCCTATGCCAAGACTACTTGTGGTTTCTGATAAGTCATCTTAGTTTAAGTATATTTCATTAAAAGCTTCACAGCTGTTGATCCTGACAACCTTGTATCTCCACATCACACATGGACTAGGAGTGATCTGCTGAGTTTCCATGTAAACTGATTTTGCACCTTCAGCTCTGCACCTTTATTCATTCACAGGCTGTGATGAACTCACTGCCACACTGCTCTGACATCACTGCGCTAGCTGAAGGAAAGGTACAAACAAGCACAGCGTCAGTGATGTCCACATGTGAACATTTTGCCTCTGCTAAAAGGGAATGTTTGAATTTAAATCACTAAAAAGCTTCAGCAACTACAAAGTTCAGTGCATGAGTAGTCTAACGTTAAAAAATGTGACAACTGACTATTTTTTTTTGTTTTCTTTTTTTTTTTGATCTAAGAGCAGCATTCCTATTTTTAAAAATGATAGCTTTTTCTTGTATGGTAAGATCATCCACATGGAGCAGATGCAGTTTTTCTGCTGAATCAGATCCTAATTCCTATTACATTTACCCAGCAGAAATGCCCTAGTTTTGTCGTATTATGTTACTGTCTACTGAAACAAAATCATAATCTTTTCAGTACAACAGATTTCCTTAAAAGACTCTCATAGGCAGGTTTGATCTTTATATTACAAATTTCATTTCAAAGTAAGCTCTTACATTTATATTACTGCTTAACATGAACTCTAACTGAAATGCGACCTGACAATTTATATCTGTATTTATTCATGCAAAGCTTTCTGCTTCACAAATACTGGAAGTGTAGTATATTGTTGCATGTAGGCAAAACCTTATAAAAGGAGGGCCTTGTAAAATCAGGCCTTATTGCTATTTCAGCTGAACTAATGGCTAGCCTGTTAAGTTCCCATGAGAAAGATCAATGAGAATAAGAATCAGTTTGCATAACAATCTATTCTTATAAGAAGGCAGTATGCATCTGTCAAAAATAAAGTCTATCCTGTGAGAATCCAAAAAGAAAAAAATTTAAACACCTGTGCAAAGAGAGAGCCTCAGCATGTACACACAAACAACTCCTAAGCAATGAATTGAGCGGCAAGAAAATTACTAACCAATTAGAGTTAAACACGATGACTTGGAAAACTGTATAAAAATAGGATGTAATGTTAAAGTACAGGTGTTGCCGCTGAAACTTTGAAGTGTCTTGTTTCATTTCTATCTCTAACGCAAGGTCCACAGCAACAGTATGTTCATTGCAGAAATAATATTTCCTGCTATTTCCAACAATGAAGGTCACACTGAGCTTCACATGAAAGGAAATGTAATGTTTCATGTTTTTCAGTTATGGCACACCTTTTAAATTCCTTGTTATAATCACCTATAATAGAGAATTTCTTCAAACTTCTTTTTATCCCTAGCTCCATTTTCTCTCTTTTAGGTCAGGAAAATAGTTTATGTATATGACACAGACAGGGGAAAAAACCAAACACACAGATTCAAAACTTACTGAGTTATACAGTTAAAACCAAACAAGCCAGACCAAACCACTGAGGCTCAGGCCTGTTGGTGCCTGAGTTCCATTCGTGTCTTCTTATCCCATTAGCAAAATCTTACATTTTTGGTGTATGTAAAGAAAGGATCCCAAAGAGATCTATAGGCTGTTGAGCTTCGTGTTCATATTAAATCAGATCAGTAACTGCACAGCTCTAGTTTCATGATGAAAGATGTAGTCGATTTTTAATTCAGTTTTATCTGCACACTAGTGCCTCAGTTTCTAGCTTGTCATCAGTATGCACTAACCATAGTTATTCTGCTAATTTCTGGATTACACATTTGTACATTACATTTCCAAAGATCCTGAAGGCTCAGAGCAATAGATACTGCTGTCATGGAAAGACAGCTTCTGAAAATCTGAGCGCATTTTTCTGGTTAAAAACATTGTTTTGTTTTCCTTTCTGTATTTTGAAATATGCAGATACTATTTGTGCTCCGTAAGTATGTTTCCAATGTTCTATCATATAGAAAATGCTCTAATGTATAATTTAAAACAATAATGTCAACAATTTATACATAAATAAATATTTATAGGATAGTTCTTAAATAAAAAATATACAGTTTTTGTAGACTAGTTACATGAGACATCCATTGAACATTACTAGTTTAACATATTTAACACAAGATCAGTAGTTGGGTTGGGGGTTTTGTGTGCATGTTGTCTGCTTGCAGGGGTTTTTTTAAACTAAAAATTTTTGCTACAAAATGGAGCATTTTCTGAACAAGTTATTCAATTCCTCATGATATCTCTCAATAAAGCATATTTTATTTGAAAATAATTATTTCTATTCCAAAGCATATATAAGAACTTTCAAATGTTCACTTTAAGTGGCAATATGGCAGCACAACTGGAATTACAGTATTTTAGGACCCATAGCAGGAAATCTGTTAAAAAAAAATAATAAAGGAACACCATTCAAAAACTAATTCAGCTGCAATGCCAGTTTCATGTCTGCACAAGTGGTAAAAAATATACTTTAAACCTCCATCCTTCCCATCTTCCCCAGGCTCAGCTTCACTGCTAAATTCTCTACCTCCTGCAGCCTGCAGTGCAGGGGGACAGGGAACAGGGGCTATGGTCAGTTCATCACATGACTCTGCCACTCTTCCTCCAAAGGAGGAAGACTGATCACACTCTTCCCCTGATCCATTGCAGGAATCTTTTCCAAGGGAGACAGTTCTCCGTGAACTTCTCCAACATGAGCCCTTCCACAAGCTGCAGCTCTTCATGAACGGCTCCACTGTGGGTCCTTCAAGGGGTCACAAATCCTGCCAGAAAACCTTCTACGGCATGGGCTCCTCTCTTCATGGGGCCACAGATCGTGCTTCAGTGCAGGGTTCCTACAGGGTCAAAGCTTCCTTTGGGCACCCACCAGCTCCAGTGTGAGATCCTCCTCAGGCTGCAAATGGATCTCAGCTCCACCACGGATTTCCATTAACTGAAGAGGAACATCTTGCCTCATCATGGTCTGCACCAGAGGCTGCAGGGGAATAATCTCTGCTGTGCCACCTGGAGCACCTCCTGCCCCTCTTTCTCCTCCTTGGTGTCTGCAGAGCTGTTTCTACCACATATTCTCACTCTGTTCTTCCCTGGCTGCTATTGCTCCTGCACAAAAACTTCTTCCCCCTATTCGTTTTCTCAGAGGTGCTACCGCTGTCACTAATGGGCCCAGCCTCGGCCAGCAGTGGGTCTGTCCTGAAGACGGCTGGCACTGGCTCTGTTAGACATGGGGGAAGCTTCTGGCAGCTTCTCACAGAAACCACCCCCACAGCCCCCTGCTACTGAAACTTTGCAATATAACCCAAATACACCCACAGTGTTGCTGTTTGAATTTCAGCCTCAGCCTTGAACTTTCAGCCGGCAGAGGTAACTTCCATCAGCACTACAGTCTCTCAGTTTTCAGGAAGAAAAATGTTCCATGTACTTTTAAAATGGTAATTGTTTTGAAATACGTCAACCTTCTAAGGCTACTTCCCTAGATACTTCAAACTTCTGGGTAGACTTGCACAGCTCTCAGTTACTTTGAGCAACAGCAGGGCTGCAGCCTAAGCTTGGTGGTGAGGAGAGCAGGGTCATCATCTGTTGCTGGTCCAGATACACCAGCAAACTTCTCCTGGTCTAAGAATGAGACAACAGAGCAAAGAGAACACCTTTTGATGTTTAGCATCTACAAAGGATGAAAATAACTTCCAGGTAGACATGAAAGATGGACCAGAGCAGAAATATTTTCCCAAAACCTTCTTTCTCAGTATCTCCTCTAGCAAGTCATGGTTGCCAAAGAATCTTATTAAAGCGAATACACCAAGCAATCTCCTGTAGTAGTTCTCAGTGGTAGCCATAGTTTTTGTACAGTTCTGGTACTACTTACTGTTTCAATGTCTGGTAGAAACCTGTCCCAGCTATCTCCTGTTGGATCGGCCACCCACACTTTCTCAGCACACAGACACTGCCCTTCCTTCCCGGGCTACTGAGCTGAACAGTACGGCAGGGTAACAGCACAGCCCAGCTAACTGCCAATCTGCATCACTTCTCCTCCACACAGACTGACTCAGAATGATTCTGGCACATGAGATTCACCTTACAGTAACGTAAGCCTTGGCATTGAAGGAGAGGAGGAGGAGGGCAGAGATTCAATTCTTCCTCTTTTCTCTTTCTTCTTAAGGGTGTTCACTACTAGCACAATCTTTTGGTCAGCCTAAGCTTTAGATTTCAAACATTCATTAAACCTCTTCAAGACCCATGTTGGTCTTTCACCACTATAAGGTTCAGTTCTTCTATCCTGCTGTCTCCAAAGGCTGGTAACTAGCTTGAACTGCTTTTTCAGATTTTAGTTACTCTCCTCCTACAACCCCAATTTCAAGAGACATGATCCCCACCTGTTCTAGAGGTGCAAGAAAACAATCATCTGCAAGAGGAGACCAACAGCTGCATTTTTGCAGGTTTGGCTTTGAAAGAAAATTGCCCCCAGAGAAGCCCAGAAGAGATGGGAGGGACAACTGCTGCCAACAACCCTCATACACCCTCCCTTTTACCCCCACAGTGCAGCCATGCCCAACCTGACCTCCAGCAGGCTGCTTCTGCTGCCTCTGCTCCTTCACCAAGTCATGGCACACCTTCCCAAAAATAGCTGGACACCTTGCATGGAATAGCTGGGGCTTCATGTCATTATGATCTAAATAGTGAGAGATGCTCCTGTCCCAGTTAAGGTGCTAATGAGACCATATGCCAAAGTCAGTGAAAAGGATTTTTTTAACTGTAAATGTGAGGCAGACAAAAGAAATAGAAAAAAGGAGTGGGGCAGAGAAGAGCGAGATGAAGCAGAAAATAGTCACCACCCAGAGTTCCAGTAGTGTCCCACTGGTGCCTCTTCAGCCTGGGCCTCTCAGTGGAAGCATCCTGGAGTTACTCTTCGGGGGAACCACCTTTATTATACAGTCCAAGTTCCAGATATCCACAGGTTGGTAGCAGGTGTTCCTGTAACTTGGAGTGGCATGTGTATGAGCAGTTGCTTCCTTTCCCACAGCTTGCCAGAGCGGGAGTCTTTTGTTTGGATGCATTTAACTAGGTTGAATTAACCAAATCTCGCTTCCATTAGGCTTCTAATTCACATCTTCCTGTTGTAAATTTCCCGTCTGTGCTTATCTCAAGTTCATGTTTGGGTGACCCATCTTACAGCAAGCTCCTTCTGTGGCCTTGACTGTTTTCAGATGGGCAACTGTGGTCTTTAGGTCCTCACACTCTGTTGTAGTCATGCACAGCAGCTCTGCTGGCCCCTGGGGCTGCCCTGCATCCCTTTGGGCACCCACAGTTTTACATGGTTGTCCACACTGGTAAAATTGCCAGCTCTGGCTATGCTCAGGCCACATCTTCCAGATTTCCCTCCCTGACAGTGCAAGCAAAAGCCTGGGACTCTAGCACCCATTCGACTGGACTGAGTCCCCAGAAGGCACCCAGCCAGCAGACTGCCAGATATCTGGAAATAAACCATCCAAATAACAAACTCTTTCCAGTTGTCTTGTCATTTTATGGCTGAATCACAGACCTTGGATCTAATTTGAGAGCTTTCCAAGTTTGTGTAAAGTTATACAGAATCAAACCAAAGTGGGGGCATTAATTCAACAAAGGTTAAAAGGTGGAAATACACTTCCTACCAAAACCTAGCCAGAAAACCCATTACTGTTAGAAACATTGACCAAGAGCTGTGGACACCATTTGTACTGAGCCAGGTGTTGAAAACTAGCCTTGTAAATGTGGTTTTCTGCAGAGGACAAGCAGATTGTGCCACCCTCCAGTCCTCTCAGACCCTGGGCTCCAACACAGGGTGGTGCAAAGAGTGAGCAAGAATATCCACTGTGGTGTGCAGAGGAATCAGCAGAACTTTCATTTATATTTATTTTATAGCAAAAAAAAAAATAGACAAAGAAACAAAAATCCCCAAAACAACAAAACCACTTAAAAAATAAACTGAGCTTTACTAACATTTAACATACAAATTGACACCAGTGTTTCCACTCACCTCATGTATCAGAGCATCCCAGGCCACACACAGTGCCAAAGTCTCCCCAGCGCAGAAAAGATATCAACAGCACAGAGAGCTGCAAACACTGCCCTCCCTCATTCTCACTCTTTCAGAGTATTGCCACATAGTGCAGCTCATGTGGACCTCCTCAAGTGCATTTACAGCATCTGTGCTCACCTCTGAAGTAAACTACCCTTCCAAAATGGACACGGAGCTCACAGAGCTTCCGGCAAAGAAACTGCAGGTGGAAGATGATACTCCAAGCAAGCATGAACACAACAAAGCTGACAAGCTTCCTGTTCATTGTAGGAGGAGCACTTTCAATAATTCATTACACAAAACTGGTATCTAACTGGGTGGCAGAATTAACAGATACTGAAATTCAGATACTGAAAAGAATTAACAGATACTGAATACTTAGGAATACTGGGTATTCCTAAGACTACAAATGTTTACCTTGTCTTTTCCAGAAAGGGTAATTTTCTTTAATTATTTCATAAAATGGCATAGCACAACCAGATTACAGAATATAATTTATTCATTTAAGAAAATAAATATAGAAATATATTAATTTGTTCTGCACCTAAGAAACTGTTCAAATTTAGCTTTATCTCAGCAACTTTAGATTGTTACATCCAGCAGTGATTTTAGTCCATGCAGGGACACTTATCAATCAAACTGGAGTAATTTATGTATACTTACTACCTACCTAATTCTTGGGAGCTCTAAAGAACTTCATTTTCAATCCCTCTTATTCATGGAAACAGGGCATTAATGTGAAAAACAAAACCTCTAGCAGGGATCCTCAGGACAACCCTATATGGCAGAATGCAGACAGTACACATTCTCAACTGATGAAACAAATGGGTTTACATTACCCCTAAAAGATTAATTCAAATTGAAGTGGATAACCAAGTTCAGAACCTATGTATCCATAAAACCAAAAAAGATTAACTACTATTGAAATCTCAATATTAGTATCTCTGAAGCAGTAAAGAATTCTTGCAATTCTGTTTAGCTGCACCACAAGAAACTCACTAGCCAAGCCAAGAAATGAACAATAAAGAAAATACTAAAATAATGTGAGATGAATTTAAGACTCAGTCAGTAACCCATGCCTCAACTGTCAACCGCTCAAACCAAGTGGGCGTTTACACAGTCACCCACAGACAACTACCTCCAAAACCAAATAAATATTTTGCAGCTATGCTGTCTCAAACTCAACCACGGAAAGGCAATAGTTCATCTATGCATCTTCACGGCCAAGCAATGGCCAGTCAATGCCAGCACTTCATGGTTTTGAAATAAGGTATAATAGTACATTCCTAGCATTAATACAGAATTCTGTTGCAAAAGCCCTTTAGGATCATCAAGCCCAACCTCTCTCAGCACTGCCAAGCCCACCACTAAACCAGGTACTAAAGCACCACATTTACATGTTTTAAATACCTCCAGGGATAGTGACTGTACCATTTCCCTGGGCAGCCAGATCAATGCTTGAGAACCCCTTGAAGAAAAAAAATCTTTCCCTGATACCCAATCTAAACTGTTCCTGGTGCCATATCAGGCCATTTCTTCTTGTCTTGTCACTTGTTTCTTCAGAGAAGACATTGACTCCCACCTGGCTACACCTTCAAAGTCCCCCCTGGACCTTGTTTTCCAGGATAAATACATCTCCCTCAGCCACTCTACATAAGATGTGCTCCAGGGCCTTCCCCAGCTCTACTGCCCTTCTCTGGTCTGGCTCCACCACTTCAATGTCTTTCCTGAACTGGGGCCCAGAAATCGACACAGGACTTGAGGTGGGGCCTCACCAGTGACCTATATAGGGGGA
>VYXD01012654.1:5981-24409 GCA_013397195.1 Hylia prasina
TTTTTTTTTTTTTTTTTTTTTTTCTGATTCAGCAGGAACGTTTTCCATGTTCGCTCGGAAAATAAACTTGCTGAAGTTGTCAGGAAAGAAACAATGCGGAGCGTACACGGGCCAAGGAGATAATCTGTTCACACTGCTCACAAAAAGGCCGGGCCAGGACTTAGGCAGCTGAATCTCACTTTGGAAATTACAGTTTTTTCTATCCCTAAACCAGCATGGCCATGTTCCTGTCCTTCAGGAAGTGGAGGGGCTCCCTGTTGTACTGTTAATATCTTTGTTTCTCCTTCTTTCCTGCCTTTTCTTTCCTGTACAAATATGCATGTATTCATTTGGATAAAGCTCTTTTACAGAAGATTGAGCTGAATAATACAGAGCCGGGGTTCCATGGAGTTGAATTCCCACCTTCTTTCTTAACCCATGCTTTCTTTGTTAGAGCGAGAAAACTTGTTTAAAAGAAGACAAAAGGAAACCAACTTTCAGGATCCTTTAACTTTTTCATTTCAGGATCCTTTAACTTTTTCACTGTCCTCTGCAGTAATGAGTGTTTTCTCTAGAAGCAGTTGATAGCTTCTGATGAAGACCATGGAATTTTATGCAAAGCTGTGTTTATGTAATATGTCTTTCTCAGTGTTTTGTTGACTACATTTCGTTGCTCCGTAGTTTTGGCTCATTAGTTCAATTCATTGTAATTACGCCTAATATTTATGGAAGATTCTTTCCAGCCCCCTTTTTATTCCCCACCCTCTTCTCCAGTAATTGTTATTTAACCAGATCTTAGCTTTAATAGTTCAAAAGCAAAAGAACAGCTTAAGGAATACGCTCTACTGGAGCAATTTTTTGTTTAGGTTAAACATCTGTTGCTATTTTCCTTATTCTGGAAGTTAACATTTTTAACACTAAAATAAACACGCACAAAAGGAAGAGAAGAAAAGCAAAACGTCAGTGGTGTTTATAGTGAGGTGTTTATATCCCAATGGTTTCAAAAGTGTAAACACTGGCAACATCTGCTCTGAGCTCAAAGGGTGTTTTAGAGATGCCTACAGATCTGCCAGGCCTCTGCCACAGTATTTATTTTAGAAGTGAGTTGTGTCAGCAGTGATGGATCTTGTCTTTCCAGGGACACTGTTGCAGTAGGAACTGTATGGACAACAAAACACCCTCTCAAACTCAGTTAATTAGGATTTATTGGAGGCCACACTTGAACTACTTATAAATTGATGCCTCCCTGAAAAGTACTTTTGAAGATGTGGGATAAGATACAAATACATTGTGTGGGGAAAACAGGTTTGAAATTGAAACCTCAAGAATGATGGGCCTGCAGGCCTCAGGAAGTAGATGGGTTCCTTGTTCCTTTATATTCTCTCCTGAAACATTTGTGTTTGGTTTTTGAGATGATTTTTATGCTGGTGAGATGTGTCAGCGTGTCTTACGAAGTGTGCTGGTGGTTTTACTCTCCTGGCACTGAACTGTTGGATTTGCAACAGCCTGTGGATCAGAGTTACCTAAGAAATAGGAAAAGTTCCTCCCCTGTGTGCGTTTGGCAAGCCTGTGGCTCGACGTGGAGCAGAGGAGTGTAATTTGCATCCTGAGCGGAGTCCTGCTTTTTCTTGCCCGGCGAGAGTCCCAGCTGGCAATTTGTTATCTGTGAGCTCCGGGCTGCTGAGTTAATGCCAGCCCTGGAGAGCCTTCCCTGGCTGGGAGGGGCAGGAACCTCAGCTGTGTCTCCACCTCAGCCTGCTCCTAAACTCGTGGTCACGCTCCAGCCACGGAGTTTCCAGCGTGAAATGTTGTCCAGGTGCTGCTCACTGCATTAAACACATCTCTGGTTTCGGCCTGCTCTCTGGGGGAAGAGAACAAATGGTGATAACACAGATGTGGGCAGCAAGGTGTCCTTCTGCTGGGAGGGTTGGAAGTTCTCCCATCAGCTATTCAAAAGTGAGGCTGTGCTGCAGGTGAAACCTCACCCAAGGTTGGCTGTTTCCTCAAATGTGGGGTGAGTTCTTCTGTTTTTTGTTCTGAGGTTGGTGAACCACTGGCACAGGTTCTCCGGAGAGGCTGTGGAGTCTCTGCCTTTGGAGATACTCAAATCCCACCCTGCCTGAGGCTGGTTTTCAGCAGGAGGTTTCTAAATGACCTCCAAAGGTGCCTTTGTAGCCTCTTGCAAACTTCTGCACACTCATGGAATTAAAACAGAATTAAAACAGCCACAGCCAGGTAAAGGATTTTAAAGAGTTTTAGGAAGGGGGTCCATAACTCTGAAGCACAGGATAAAGCCATTTCCTTTCCTCAGGGTTGTTTGTTTTACACTGATTATTTGTGTCCTTTGGAGGGTTTTCTTAATCTCATTACTAGCGTTGAGCCTCCATGGTGCCCCATGGTAATCTCAAATCCAGCTGATGCTTTTGGAGGAAAATCTGACTTTTGATGAGTTGGTGGTTTTTTTAACAAGTTGCACACAAGTTTGAGTTTTGTCTCTCTCTTCAGTGAAAGCAAATTTTTAAATTATTCAAATGGGAATGCTTGGTGGAAAGTTAGTTATGTTATTGATGATGAACCATTTCAAGCAATTTATTGTTAGTTTTGGCGCAGTAGAAAAGAAGAAATAATTAGAGAATTGTTGCCTTGGCATCTGGCTGCTCATCTTCAGCGTGAATCCATCTGATACTCTTCTCCTAAACATTTGCTGCCTGTGCCCAGCAATGGCCAGTTGAATGAGTAGTGCTTTCAGAGGATTGTTTTCCACCTAATGAGCTGGGGGCCATCAGGGAGCAGCAGCCCTCCGAGGCAGGCTGGCATTCCCAGCGCTCCCTCTCCAGTGCCAGCCGCTCCATCCGGGCACCTGTGCAGGGCTGCAACATCTGCACCTTGTTCCGTGCTGCAAACTCACTCACCTCCCGCTCAATATTCCCTCTCAGCCCGGCGTGTGAGGTGATGGAGTGCTCAGTGAAACAAAACAGAGCGCGGGTGATGCTGCTCTGTGGCTCCAGGGCTGGCCAGCCCGGTTTTGGCTCCTGGTTTCCCACGGAATATGCATGAGGAGGTGCAGTCTCCAGGCAGATCCGTTTCATTCTGCTTATCACAGATGGTGGTGTGTTGGAAGATTTCTGCCTGCCTTCCTCTCTCTCTCTCTCTCTCTCTCCCAAGTTTCAGATGCTCTGGGTTATTGCTGCATTCTCAGGGCTGGAACTGCTGTGCTGGGAAAGGTATAAAGAAATGCAATAAGATGCTAAGAAATCCCCCAGGCGTGTAACTTGGAGCACTCAAAATAGTTATGCAGAGTTCTCTGGATAGTCCAGAAGACTGGGATTTTTATTTTTTTTTTAATGAAGAAAATTGGATCCAGATTTCTAGCAAAACACCCCTTTTTGGTTTCAGGACAGCTTTCATTAGTTAGTGGCATATTACATAATTATTTCACTGACTTCCTGTCAGGCTGGAGCATTCCTTGGCGTGCAGAGCTGGGTGTCCTCTCAGGGCACTGCAAGGCATCCTGAAAATGTGTCTGTCTTCCCCAAAAGGCCGCCTCAGATGTTTGCTATCACAGATCCTGCTAGCTTCATTTGATTTTTAATGAAATGCAACGTGTTTTCTTAAGTTCTCAAGAAGAGTTCCCATCAGCTTTCTCTGCTGACCTTGCATTTTTCTCCTTCTCTAGCATCAGTTTCTCCTATTGACTGCAAAGTTTGGGTTAGTTTCTAAATATGTGAAATGCCTTGAGCACTATTCTTCTGCTAAGAATGGGCTAAGAATCTCCTTCACGGCAGATTAGGTGTTCTTATTTGTAGTGCAGTGTAAAATTTCTGTTCAAAGCCATGTAAATTGAGATGCACCTACAGAATGGCTCCCCGTTTATAGAACATTCTGTGGGGTTTGCATTTTCAATCTCTTTCATCTTCTGGAAACAAACAAAGAGTCTCAGCTTCACAGTTGGGCTTTTCTTGCTCATTTCCTCCTAGCACGAAGTTGGGAATATCCTCCTCAGGACTGACATCAAAATTTGGTTTATTTTCCTCGTTCATCAAAGGCAGGATAGATTTAGGTCATACTTTAACTTTTTTTTTTCTTCCCCTGGAGTTCTGTTGTTCTCACCCTGGATGCTAGTTCAGCATTTGTACTGAGAACTCAAACAAGGAAATTAAAACCCCAAATATAACAGAGTGTTATCCCACAGCTTTCTGTAGATAAGATAGGCAGCGTATTTTTTTTCCTGAGATAAAAGGTAGTGAGGTTTGTAGCAGTAAGTTGAGTTCTGTGTTAATGAGCAATTTGTTTAAAGGCTGTAACTTGTTACTCACAAGTCAAATTTGTTACAGTGCCAGGTCTCTTTGGATATAAATCCAGGGATTTTAGGAGACATTGAAAAAGCTTAAATTGCTCCAGAGTTTGAACAATGCGCTGCATTGTATGGAGAGCTGTTAGAGAAGAAATAAAGCTTAAACAACAGTCTTCATTGTGTGGCATCTAAAATTATGAATGAAAAAGTTCATCCATATGTATTGGCTTTGCCTTTTTAAAATATCTGCTTTGCATGAAAATAGTCGTCTATTAATTTCTTCTTGAGGTTTAATACAGATGGGCCTTTATATTTGATTTTGGCTGAATAGACTACAGAGTTTGAACACGCTGCATGCAGACAGAGTGCCAGGCAATTCAGCAAAGTTGTTTACACTAACAATAATCCAGCAGGACAGAGCCCATAATTTCTCACTGATAATAGAGAGAGGTAGTGGTGAACACAAGTTCCTGGAGAAGTGTTTACAAAAATGGCTTTATACTTCCTCAGCTTTAAAGAAGCGTGAGGGCTTCGGGGTTGAATTCCTTTAGGCCAGCCAGTTTTTCCTGCAGCCTGGATCATCCCCCTGGAAGTTGCTCTCCGGATCGGCAGGGAGAGCTGCACACACAGGGGGCATTGTTTGTCCCTGCCTTTGGGGACAACTGTGGGATGAGGCTGGGGGCAGGGGCAGACACCAGCAGGCTCCCTCTGGATTTCCTGGGGGCAGATTGCCCCCGGTGCTTCACCTCACAGCTTCTGCAGATGTTCTCATTCTCAGCCTGTGCAGCTCAGGGAGCGCTGGTGTGTGTCCTGGGAGGGATGGGGGGAGATGGATCCTCCGGGGCACTGAACAGGCAGTTGAGCTCTTAATTAGGGTTATCTCTGCCCACTTGTAAACCTCGTGTCACACATGGATGGAGCTGGAAGAGGTTTGGTCTTAACAGCAGGAGTAGCTGGCGCTGATTGCAGGGTAGGGCCAGCTTGGGGGACTTCAGTTCATGGAATCACAGAATGTCCTGAGCTGGAAGGGACATGCAGGGACCGTGGATCCAACTCCCATCCCTGCACAGACACCCCAACAATCCCACTCCCTGGAGCTCTGGCAGCCTTGGGGCCGTGCCCATTCCCTGGGGTGCCATTCCCTGGGGAGCCTGGGCTGTGCCCAGCACCCTCTGGGGTAAGAACCTTTCCCTGATACCCAACCTGACCTTCCCCTGATGCAACTTGAGGCCATTCCCTTAGAAAAGGTCATTCCTTGTTAAGAAATATCTCAGTGCAGCTTCTTGTGCAACCTTGGTGAAGCTGAGGAAGCCAGCACCACCACAGCACTGGTTCCAGCCAAAGAAAAAGTCACCCAGAAACCTCGGTGAGGGGATGGGACTTCATCCAAGACCTTCAGAGATCCAGTTTTATTAGGAAAGGCACCCTTAAATCTCGGGGTGATATGGGTGCTGGGGACAACAGTGTGAAACTGAGGTTGGAATCATTCCTTACCTCATTTTCACAGCACTGTGTGGTATCAGGTATTTTTTAAACAAGAGTTTGGAATGTTTCCTTGCCTAAATTTCATGGCACTGTTTGGTATCAGATTTTTAAAGTAACACCTTTTCCCCCTTTTCTTTTAAACTTGGTTGTTGCTAGTGTTAAAAGCAAGAACTTGTTGAGCGTAGTAGCACTTGGTGCAGTCCAGCTTTTCCCCCAGAAATGCTGTGTGATGCTTGGTGCCTCATTTTGGTTTGGAGAAAAAGCTCATCCACAAGTGGTGTTGGTGGACAGAAGTAGCTAATATTTGGGATAAAGTGGAGTGTTGCAGCCTTGGTGGCACCCAGGGAGGAAGGGAAGTTGCCTTCAGCACGCTGGGCCTGGCTCAGCTGCCTCCCAAACCTGTGGCTCCTGTCCTTTCCCAATTCCCCTTGTTACAAGAGTCCCTGATTATTTAAAGACATGTTCCTTTTCACTCCTCATCACTTGGGAGTGTTCCCTGTCAGCTGTGAGAACCAGGCATTGTAGTGTATAACTTTCCTCCTGTCCTTCCAAATGTTGCTGGCAGGTTCCAGGAAATATATTTGCTCTCCCAGGGAAAGTTTGGAGCCAGTTGTGTTTAAAAAGCAGTAGTTTTTCCTGGAAACCCATTTGACAGGGCAGGCAGCACTGCACTTTCCTGCTTTGTAAGGCTTAATATTTATTTCTCAGCATGCAGAAATAGGGGTTTTTTTTGCCTTTAAATATGGGTTATAGTTAGAAGTGAGAAAGATTTAATCATTTTTGTTTTGCCCAGGGTAGGAATGGCACTGTTGTGTGGGAATATCAACTGATTTGCAGCATTCCTTATGTTTTGTTTTAACTCAAAATCCCAGAACAGCAAATTGGCAATACCTTTTGTAGTTACAACCCACCAAGTGCCCAGCCCAGCTTTTGCCTGAGAAGAGTGAAACCCAAAGGTGCCAGATGGATCTTTTTGAGTAGCTGGTGTTCTTCTTGGAATGAGTGAGCATTTACTTCTTTTGCAAATGGCATCAACATTTGAAATGGTGTTGAAACTTCCAATTTTGTTATTTAATTGGTAATGTTCAGTAGGTCTCACTTCTGAAAGTAAGTTATTTGTGACTGTAACAGGTCTGGACACTTTCAGAACAGAACCTCTCAGAAAATTATGATTTCTTGGCTCCAGATTACAACATTGGAGTTGTTTTCAGTGATGCTCTGCTGATTGTAATTAAATGTCCCTGTAAAAAAAAATAAATTAAAGTTGTCCAGGCAAAAGGAAACGATTTCTATGAATCTGAATGATCTAGGAAGATCAGTAAATGCCACACGAGAGCAGGCCAAGTAAAACAGGACTATTTAGTTGTTCTGTTTATATTCTTTGGAAAGCAACATCTTCTAAAGCAGCTCGACAAGAACTGCTCTTACACGGAG
This sequence comes from Hylia prasina, assembly GCA_013397195.1. Taxonomy (NCBI): domain Eukaryota; kingdom Metazoa; phylum Chordata; class Aves; order Passeriformes; family Sylviidae; genus Hylia; species Hylia prasina. The sequence continues at coordinate 13,174 of VYXD01012654.1, forward strand.
AAAAAGAAGTTGACACAACTGTGGCCCCTCCTTTGTGGTGCTTTTATGCAGAGCGCATGAAATGAAGACAGGGTGAGGGAAGTGCTGTATGATTCACACAGGACAAGCCCGAACTCGGCCAGTTCCTTGGCTTTAGTATAAATATTTATGGCATTGAGGGGGAATTTTTTAATATTTTTTTTTTTTTTTAAATATTCTTCCTCGTGCTCCGGATCTTTTTTAGCTGTTCCTCCTCAGACATCTGGTGTGCACTGGTGCTTGTTGAACCCCCACCCTGCAGTTTTCCTGCTGGGGCATCTCGGAGCTCTGAATTCAATCTCCTCGGGCCCGCCGGGGCAATGCTGACGTGCACACTTTTCCCTGCTCAACACTCCAAACCCAGAGCTGAACACTCTGCTCTTGTCCTGCTGCAGGCATCACACTGAGCTGTTTACCAGGGGTGGCAAAAATAGGAATTCCAGCGTTGGCAAGGATGTTTACAGAGCCTTGGTGGGGTTCTCTGTCTTGGAAAATGCTTCTCTCGCTGATGTTATGTAATACATGGATTTAACTCGGCTCATCACAAAAAAAGTTTTAAAAAATTGTTATCTTTCTTTAAAAACTCTTAAAAGTCCAAATATCTGTGAGTGCTTTGAGGTACGTTATGTTTGCCTTAACAGCTAATCCCTGGGTGTTCTGAGGGGTTTTTTGCAGTACAGTAAATTGAACACTACCCTGTTTGAGTTCAAGTGTTTCTCAATTGGTGCATTTAGCAACAAGTATATCCACAAACATTTTAATGCTCACATTTGCATATATTTTTTATCCTCTCTGCAGAATAATCCTTGCTCTCACAGAAGCCCAGTTAAATCAACTTTTAGCCCCCCCTGTGAAATAAACAATGAAATGTTATCCTTATTTACAGCGGGGGATAAAGAGCTGTAAGTGGTTGAACTCACAGAAGTCTGGGATAAAGCTGACAGCAGCATTCCAAGTGCCTCAGTTGGAATATTTTACCACAGCTGCTAAACCTTACTGTGACCTCTTAGTAAAGAAAATTGCTTTCACCTGTTTGAGATGTTCAAATAAATGTCATGAATCAGCTAAGCAGGTAAAAACAATGATTCCTGGGCTGATGCTGATGGGCTGGAGCCTTATTTGTGCTCAGCAGTCACGGAGGGGAAACAGGAGCTTTTGGACCAAAATGTTGTGACTTTGGTCCCTCTGTAGTGGAGCCCACCCAAACTGAGGTGATGGAATCCCCTTCAGTGGATGTAGCTGAGTCTTTTTAGCTGAGAAAAGGAATGAGGCCTTGCAGACAATGCTGGGAAGAATGTGAAGTTCCCCTGTCTGAGCCACAGGACCTCCGCAGGTCTGTTCCTTTAGATCAGAGCCTGTCGAGTTGGATAAAAGGAATGTGCCCACAGATGCTGGCAGTTAATTTTAATATTCTCTTTGCAGGATGAGTTGGGATCAGGGACTTAAGGAAATAGCAGTCCAGCTGTGCTTGTGCAGTGCAAGTCAGGCTGAGCCCATTTCTGACTTGAAGCAGGGCTCCCAAACCTTTTAATTAATAATGCAGTGTCTCACTGCCCCCAGCATTGCTGTTTGGTTCCATTCAAAACTTCACAGTTAACACAACCCCTGCTTAATTATGGGGTGGAACATCTTCAATGTGTGATAAGGGGGTAGAGATCTGCAGAAATGTTTTTCAGGTGAGATGGGAAGGGATTTATCAGGTGATTCACTGGGGAATTGTATCATAGTAATGCGGTGAGAGGTTTATTTCTGGCTCCTGTGGGGATAGTGTGATGTGAGTGGTGGATCACAAAAACACACAGCTGACATATTTTTGTTGCCTTTGTTTTACCAACCCATCTGCACTTCTCTGTCTTTCCTGTGTTGTGTCAGGACTGAGTTGCTTCTGCTGCTCTGAAATAAATAGAGAAGGAGCCTGGAGTTGTTGTCAAAAGGGAGATTGAGCTGAGGACTTGTAGGTACAGAGCAGAAAGACACAGCCCTAATTAAAGGTTTTGAGCAGCAGAGTGTAACTTTGGTGCTGCTCACCCCTTCCAACCCCGTGACTGTCAAGATAACTTCAATAATAAGAACCTCTGCTTGTTCTTGTTTTTCCAAGAGTTCTGGAAGACCTGTCCTCAATGCCCAGAAAACTGGGAGAAAGGCTGCCCAGGCAGCATGTAATTTCTTGGTAGCAAACACAGTCCCTCCCTCCATCTGCTTCCCCTTGGAGAGAACATTGATTTGAGGTGACCCTGCAGCTTGGCCCCACAAAACACCCTCCTGCTTGTGCAACCAGCAGCGGGGCTGTGAGCTGCACAGTGCTGCCATCCCTCCCTGTGCCTCCCTTTTATCCCTGGGACAGCCTCCAGCCATCCCAGCGCTGCTGCGGGGCTGGGTGGGAGTGCCTCAGTTCACATCCACCACCTCCAGCCCTTCTGGGCAGGAATTCATTCTCTGCCACCAGCTTGTTCATGGCTAAACCTTAGAGTGGAGCAATGCTCTTTTGTGCTCTCTGGTTAGCTAAGTTTTGTTTTCTGTACATCTCTTCATACCATTTACTTTTTCCCCGGTAAAATTAATGTAATTGTAGTGAACCGAAGATTACAAACTGCTCTGTCAGAGGCACAAATGTAGTTTTATCTTTTTCCTTAGTGGTGCTGTGTGCCTGTCTGCTTTGGAGGACAGTGCTGTCAGGAACAACAGTGATATTTTAGCTTTTATATGTTTCTTTACACCAGCACCCATAACCCTGGAGAAATTATATGGAATCCTTTCCTCATGAGCTGCACTGTTCTCTGGCCTCTTCTAGAAGCCTTCACGAGTTCTTGGATATTAAAACACTGCAGGAGAGCAGTATCTGAGGGAGTGTTGAGTTGTATCTCAGAGTAATACAAATCCAGGGGACTGAAGGTCCTGTATTATGCTCTCCACAGGGCTCGTGCTGAGCTGAATTTGCTTTATTTTACTGTTCTGGGCAGTGGCTGGGCCCTGTGTCAGCCTCAGCACAGCCCTGCACATGTGGAAGGGGCAGCCTGGCACATCCTGCTCATTTTTCCATGGCCAGACCACGGTCCAAAGCTGATCTTGTTGCCCTCTGTGGTTTCTGAGGATTCCCAGTGTTCGACTGCCCTGCGCAGTTGTCGCTGCTCCCTCATCCTCCCTCTGCACAAGGGATTTTGGAGCCTGTCCTGAAGGACAAAGGGATTTTGTTCTCCACAATGGATTCTTTGTGGGAGATGGGTTGGGATTGTTCTGCTGCTCAGTGGATGAAAATCTGGGATATTCTGTCCAGCGTGGCTGGAGAGGCTCAGCGTGTCTCTCATGGGGAGACCATGAGGCTGCACATCAGGTAGCAAAACCAAAGTGGAAATGCAACTTTTTCCTGTGTTTTTGGGGCCAAATGTGACATTTTTTTCTCATTTCACTGTGGTTTAGGAAGAGAATTTGGTCGCTTGGATGCAACTCCCAGGGATCCCCTCAGGATCTTGCACAATGACCCTGCTTTGTTCCAGATCCATCCCAAAGGCAGTACCCACCTGTGCGTGTCTTTTCCTAACATTTAAAATACATCTGCTTTTCTGTTCATATTTTAAAGCATTTCTGTCCTCTCTTGAGGGCTGTTTTACCTTCCAGGTAGGGAATTTGGGGAGAAATAAAATGGGAATAAAAGAGACATTGCTGGAAAGTGCAATATCAGGTTTCACAGCTCTTTTAGAGAGCTCATTTTCTTGATGGCCCAAATTTTTCCACATGTAGCAAAGGAGAATAATGTGAGAAAAAGTGTTCAGAGCATGTTTATTTTAAACTGCAATAAAAGCCTGTAGTGCTTCTAAAAATAGGCTTCAGTTGAAATAAGTGGAATATTTTTTTTTTACCTTCACCTTTTGCTTCAAATCATTATGAAGCAAAGTGTGCACAATTTATTGGATTTACTTTTAACATGACTCCGTTGCAAGTGAACATCTCAGAATTCATGGTTGCTGTAGAACATCCTGACTGTGTTCATATCCACAAGGGACACTGAACACCCAGAATTTAATTTGTGTTATAAGATCACATCCATGGAATTTCAGCCCCTGGAGCAGAGAGGGGGATTTAAACCTGAGTATCCACTAACAGAAACAATATCCACAAAAAACCCCAAACCAACCAACCAACCAGAGGGAGGGTAACAAATATTTTCTCTTTAGGAGAATTATGCAAATCTGAGCTTTCACAACTTGAATTTCTCTGTTTTTGCCATCACATAACAATCCAGCTATAAGGTAGGATTTAGTGCACTGAAATGCTGCTTTAGCCCCCAATCTTACAATTTCTTCTGTCATGATCTTGCTCTGACTTTGATTTACTTTGGAAATAGATGGCAGGGCTTCTGGCTTTGTTTCAGCCGCTCTTTGATTAGTTTAGCTTTGCCTTCTTTTATGTAGCAAAGTCATTTAAGACTCTCAATCTTGGTGACCAAAAAAAGAGCACCTAAATCTGAAACCACCTTTGGTCTGGGAAACCACGTCTTCAGCACGTTGCCTTAATTATAGTTCATTGACAAGAAAATTTATTGATAATGCTTTTATATTTTCGATAAAATTACATTATCACATGTGTCTTTTGCTGCCCAGTAAAGAGGAATGTCATGTTGGCCAAGCAGAAAAGACAATGGAATTTACTGTTTGCTGCAGGAAGTGTAGATGATTCTTCTCCCTTTGTCTTCCTTTTTCCCCTGATGTGTTTGGGATGCCCAAACTGCTGCCCCTGGCTGGACTGAGGAGCTGGGCTTAGCCCAGAGCTTGGTTCTTCTCTGAGCAAAGACAAAATGATAATTGTGCTGATTTTTAGTCTCTCCTCACTGACGTTGGATGGTTGATGCAGGTTTTTCCTGGGAGAGCTGGCAGAGAGGCTCATCCAAACCTTGCCTGCCAGATGAGTGAAATCTTGTTTTAGTCACAGTTTGCACCAGTACAGGTACTCTAAGCAGAAAAAGCAACACTTTTTCCAGACTTAGAGTTACCTAAGTGAGACATTACCTTAAGTGAGAGCTGCGAATTTATGAAGTAATCTCGTGGTCTAAAGTTAGACCCAAGCCTGAGTTCATTGTTGGGCTGGAACTGAACGCAGCCTCACAGTCACAACTGTTGAGGTGTGAAAGCTGCAGTTTGTCAGAGGAAATATTAGGGAGCTCTGCCAGACCACAGCATTAACATTTATTTCACCCTGCTTGCTTTCTCTGTGGCAAATCTGCTGCCCTTCTTGTTCCCATGCCATCAGTTCTCGCCTCCTTACCAAGGAGACCCCCCAGCTGGTGCCTGGTATTTTCAGGTACCAGGGAAAATGCCAGGTACCAGAACTTTTCAGGGCAATTTTTCAGCCGTTGTTGAAGTGTTCAGCAAAGGTTTTTTATTAATCTTACGTATTTGTGAAACAGTTGGTGGAACTGACACGGTTCCCCAGCCAAGGCAGTTGGTGTAGCAATGGTATTTTGTACAGCTGTGCTTTTACAGCGTGAGCAGAGAGAATTTCAGATGAGTAGTCAGTTTTCCACACTACCTTTTACAAATCACGTTGGCGTGGGGGAGGCAAATTTGCCATTTTCTGCCCGTTGCACTGTAGTTTTGGGTACACAATCCAGCATTTTCAAGACCTATTAAGTAGAAATCATCTCTAAATTTGATTACCAACATATTTTTGGAAGGATCCTCGAGCGAGCCTGCTGCAGGCTGCCAGTGATGCTGCTGCTGCACCAAATTCTGCCTCCTTTTGGAGGCTTTGGAAGGAGAGAGGAGGAAAGTGGGTGGAGGTGAGTGAGTGCAGAGGTGCCAGTTTAACATCCCTGCCTGCAGTGTGGAGCAGAACGTGTCCCTGCTTGGCAGGCAGGGGCAGCTGCAGGAGCCAGCACTGAGCAGTCACTTTAATCGCTGCATTTTGGTTTTGGCCATGGCTTTTCTGGCGTACAGATCTCTGCACAGTGGTAGCCAGAGCTTGCTTCCAGGAGTAAGTGCTTCTCATATGTTTTGTAAACGGAGGAGAAGAGGCTTCTGCCAGTTTTTCTCCACATGTGTATGTGACTTTTTGGTTTCCTAAATTAGCTTTTTGGTATCGTAGCAGAAAGGGCAGTAAAATATGTGGCAAGATGAAGGAGTCACTAAGTTGGCTGCTGAAAGAAATCTATCAGTTATAATAAAGAATATTTCCAAGATCTGGTTTCTTAGCAGCATGTTTTAATCAGGCTGTTGCCATTAATACTTAATTTTTTGTTGTTCTGTAGTTTGGTGTTTTATTATGCTCTCCAGATAGGCCTGTTTAATGTACTCTAAAGGAAATGCAAGCTACTGTCACAGTGTTTACAGTGGTTGATCTACTCCTTCCCAGAATTAAGTCTTATTTAAGCTCATCTTAAATCATATCTTGTGTAGAAGCAACCCAGAAATAAAGTAGTGGTGCAGAGTGCTGGGTTTTGGGATGAGGGATTTTGTTGGTTTTTCCGAGTGGGGGTTGCAGAAGTGCTATAAATTATCCAATTTGTAATTCTTCTTGGCATGTCTTTTTCACGGTGACCAAAGACTTCCCCCTGAGAATGGATTACTTTGTTGTCTTTGGTCGAGCAAGTGAAGCAGATCTGCCTGGAAGAGCAGATTGCTTGCAGCCTGTTTGACACAGATGTGATTTTGGGGAATTTCCCAGTGCCAGGGCTGTCAGTCTGTGCGGTGTGAGGTGAAACAACACCCAGAGCAGGCAGCTGGCAACATCTGCCCAGGGACTCTGCTGCTGCAGAGCCCTCCTGTGCTGATAACTTGTTTTGGTGACTTGTTGAATTGAGCAATTTGTGGTGACTTCCCTGCTTGGTATTTGATATCTCAAATAATGTGATTTTTTCTTTGTTTTGGTGCGTGAATTGGAATTTTTATGCCATTTATCCCAATTTATGTTGGCACGGACTGACTTCTGTGTTTGCCATAGTGGAATGAAACATGCAATAGTTTAGAAATATGTTCCAATCTACTTGTTATTTAATCTCCTAATGATTTTTAGAATGTAGGGATAGAAAATAAAATAAATTGTGTTTCACTTTGTCTTTTCCACATCTGTATTGCTTTTGTGAAGACCTTGGCTTTTCAGCATATGCCATGAAAGGAAATTTTTGATCTTAAATCACTTGAAAAAACTGCCCTTGAAGATCCTCATGTACTACTCACTCCTGGGAATCTGGCCTTAAGAACATGAGGCAACTCCTCTCACTGCTGAGAGTTTGTCTGCAGGTATTGGAAAAGGTAATTAAAGGTGTGATGCCCGTTAATTAAAGTCTGTTTAATGCTCTTGCCCATGATTTTTTTTTTAATTAATGGAGTGTCCTGAGGTTATAGTAATTCAATCCAAGACCTTAAAGGTAAGGACCTGGATGACAAAGCCCCACAACTGAAGAATTTTAAGTTTGTTTGGTTTTTTTTTCTAAAAGTTAATAAATTTGTCAGGAATCACTCTTGTGGCTAAATCAATCTGTCAGATGCAGAACAAAAAAACAGGCGAGGGCAGTGCCGGGATTTTCTTTGGAGGAGTTTTATTCTAACCTGCCCAAGGTGTGCACCATGTCCATCTTCAGCTGGCAAGACAAAGCCTTTCATTTCTGGCTTGTCATTAATGCTCAGACTTGGTGCATTAAAAACAGCCAAGAGGGAGAGAGGAAATTGGGAGGGGGGATCGGCCACGGCAGCCCCGTGTCAGTGCAGCCCATACCCAGTCACAGGAAGGAAGCTTGCTGCCAGAGTAGTGTATATTTTTTTTCCCCCAGTCTTTGGTGACTCCTGGAGCTCTCAGACAGATTTCAGACCCCTCTGGTGTCTCTGTGTCAAGGCACACTTGTAAAAACACGACTTTTGCTTGTTGTGGACGTTCCGGAGGGGCCGCGGCTCCCGCTGACCAGAGAGAGGCAAACAGAGCTGGACATCCTCTGCTTGCACAGAGCTGTCCCAGGGCTGTGAGGGGCTGGGGAGAGCCCTGCTGGCCTGGCAAACACGGGGTTGAGTGGAAACACTTCCAGCCAGGCTCCTGAGTGGTTAAAATAAAGCACATTCCTGCTGACTGCATGGGCTGGTGTCAAGCGAGAGCAGAGCTGCTCCATAGGCAGACACTACGTCACGGTGTTATCTTTGTTTAGCTCGTCTGTGCTTTATCATGTTGCCCAACAGTTTTAATAAAAAAAGAGAAGGAGGAGGAGAAGGAAGAAAAAAAAAACCACTAGCATGAATAGTTGTAAGTAGAAGTATCTGAAAGCAGCAGATCTGGAGTGCCTTCCACCAGCTGCTGGCTGAAACAAAGGGGAGCATTATGAGAGGCACAGTAAATGTGTTTGCTATCTCTGCTCTCAGTTGCAGGGCAGACACAAGCCGTCACAGTAATGAAGTTTGAAGCCTGGAGTTTGGACTTGGGGAATTTATAAAACACAGTTGTTTTATCAGAGTGTTGTCTTGCCAGCTGTGCAATGGGAGTCTGGTTTCCATGGAGTGTGGTCAGCTGGGGGAGACAACTCTAGTCCCTAAAACAGCATTTGGGACCGTAGGCTCCTCTGTGGTTTCTCTGTTTCTCTGCTTCAAATTCACATTTGGTAAGGAGGAAAGCAGTGGGGAAGGGATTTCATTTAAATGAAGAGCAGTTTTAGACCTAATCAAACGTGCAGGCTCCATGAGAACTCATGGTGCTGTGCAAAACCAGTGTAGGAACTTGCACTTTATCCCTCTGAAGAGGTTTTTCCTCGTTTCCTTGATTTTCCCCATTACCCAGACTCTTTTTGGCATTGTTCTCCTGTCTGGTGTGGGCAGGAGGGGCTGTACAAATTGAACTGTCCTGTAAGAGACTCTCACTGCTCCCAGCTGTTCAAAGTTTGGGTAATTTGATTCATTTTGGCCCAGTGGTGCTGGTCAGATCCTGAAGTCTTGGTGTTCCCTGCATAATCAGGAAAATGCATTACCAAATTGGATAGGCTTTAATTAGAAGCCCTTCCTTTCCTTGCTAAATTTCTTTAAAATAGGTTTCTTCCAGCATGCAATAGCATTTTTGCCAGATTTTTAACTCAGTCTGGATGTTTACATATAAATGCTGTTGTTACAATACATAGAAGGAATGAGGTTTTTAATTTCGAAATAAAATAGTCCTATTTTGGTAATTGTATAGTGTCAGGTCCTGTTTGGGGAAAAAGGGCAAGTTTCTGATTTACTGAACTGAGTAATGTCTAGAAATTGGGGGGGGTTTGTGAACACCCAGGTTGGCTTCACATGGGTATTTGAACTGCCCAAGGCACTGTCAGGAGCTGCTCAGGAGTCAGTAGGAGGTAGGAGCCCACATGGAATTTGTAATTGCTGTTGTGGAATTTTGTTTTGGGGTCCCCAGAAGTGATGGGAGACACTGCAGGGAGAGGAGTGATCGTGCATGGGTGGGAGGACACAACCTCCAGCCTCAGGTGCTGAAAGCTTTATCTTCTGACATTGCTCTTAAATTATTCCTTTTCAAAGGCAGGACTGAGGGAGATTCCTCATGGAGAGAGGAACTGGTGTGATGTGGTTTGCTTTGAAAGTTTAGAACATGAACACTCTGTAGGTGGGGGTTTCTGTTGGCAGAATACAAAGGAAAAACACAAATTTACCGATCTGAAAGCAATTTCCAAGAGATGTTGTGTTGATAAAAGCTTTTTTCGTGGCACTGGGGTGGTTGTGGAGGCTTCTCAATTAATGTTTGGTTGGAACAGGAGCGCTCTGGGTGTCTGTCCCAGAACATTTGCAGCAGGGCACAGTTTTTGCTATTTAGAGCTGAGATGGAAAGTTCCTATTTAGATTTGGTGCCAGAGTCTTTAATAGAAATCATGGCTTGTGGTGTATTATAGGTCAGCGTATATTTGCTAGTTTATATTATGCTGACTGAATTGGCAGAATGCTTATTTTTACTGGTAAACATTCAGGAGGTTTTCTCCTCGCTCCTTTTTTTTTCCCCAACAAAATGTTATTTGTCGTGTGTGGAATTAAGGCAGCATTTTATAAATCATCTGCCTTGGCGATGATGTGAAAATGTGTGGTGGCACACAAAGATTTCCATTGTCAGGTACCACAGGGCTCTAGATGGAGTTAACTTGGGCCTAATTTTAGGTCTGGAAATTATGGCTGTGCAGAAAACAAAATGCTTCTGGCAGTGTAGGAAAAATACAAATTTTACACTCCAGCAAAAGCAGCTATTTCAGGGATATTACCAGAATAGGTAACCCCTGGTTAATTTAGCTCCTCTCCAAGCGCCTGATGGAGCCCCAAAAGCACCTTTTTAACATCTTTAAATCCCTCTGAGGCCTAGATACGACCTGAGGATATGAGTTTCCATAAAGTCCATAGGTGGTGGAGTGCAGCTTCAGGCTGTAGGAGCAGTGAGACATGGAATTGAAATGGGAAGAGCTTTAACGCCCGCTTAGCAACGCTCTGTCCCTGTGTTTGTTCACAGCCAACTGTAGCATTGCTGGAATTATTTATGCACAGCTCCCATATGCTGGGAATGGCTTTTTCTGGGAGGTGTTAGATTATAGAAAAACTTAGCATCTACTCAGTCTGCCGCCAGTTGGAAATTAGCATTTCTGTGATTCCTCCGCCGAAGGATTGTGCTCTTCTGTTCGTGGGGCCAAAACGTAGTTTTAAAGTATAGAGAAAGACATTTAAGGACATATTTAAAACTTGAATCAGCAAGTTCCAGTTTCCCCCCTAATTTTTCCCTTGCATAGTTATATACCAGACAAGCTTGTTTTGGACAGCTTTTTATAAAGGGAATCATCTGAGAATCTGAATGTTTAGTCAGTTTTAGATCTGGAATATTTGGCATTTACGTGAACTGTAGCCCTGGAATTTATAACCGCGACCGTAAGGAGAGGAACAAAGCTTTTATTTCCCTGTGAATAGTCACGGTTTGCAGAGTGAGGTAATCACAGCCCAGCGCTGGGATTGCAGCCTGCAAGGGGAGGAATGTGAGTGAAAACGCTGATGGGGGAACCTGTGTGAAAAAGCTGCTGCAAAGATGGGTTAGTTCAGCATCTGGAGTGATGCACTCCTCTCTCCTGCTGCCTTTTCTCCCTGCTTGCTCCAGGATAAAGTGTGGTTTGGGATGCCTTGTCCATCCTACAACCATGTCACACGTGTGCACTTGGGGAGATGTTACTGGGGAGTTTTGGGGGACGTTACTGGGGAGTTTTGGGGGAACGTTACTGGGGAGTTGCAGGGGG
>VYXD01012654.1:24564-40579 GCA_013397195.1 Hylia prasina
GTTGTCCCCGTGGTGGTGACCCCGTGTCATGTCTCCCCGGGCAGGCGAAGCGGCGCTGAGAGGGGAGCCCCGAATGCAGCCCCTGCAATCCCCCGCGCTCAGCAACCACCGCACGGGCCCGCCGCCCATCAGCCCCAGCAAGAGGAAGCTCAGCATGGACCAAGGGGACGAGGAGCTGGACTGTGAAAACGACCACGTCTCCAAAATGAGCCGCATGTTCAACCCGCATCTGTAAGTGCCTCTCGTCTGTCCCCGCGCGGAACTGAGCTCAGATCCTGTCCCGGCTCAAACTTGGCACTGGTTTTTTCCCTTTGTTCCAGCTTGTGTGGGAGACCTGCACAAGAGCCGCCGCGATTAGATGGGTTTTCATGTTTTCTTTTGTTTTTGTACAGCGTGAAGTAACAGGAATTAGCTCAGCTTAACTATTTATAGCAAGCCATAGGTATTGGCCTGGCCATTTCTGCAGTATTGTTCCCTCTTCTTTGTAGCGAGCTCCTTTCACTTCCCCCATCCTGAGGCTCTCTGGCTGGGGATGGGGAGGCAGCAGCAGCAGCAGGAGGAGGAGGAACACGAGTGCTTTGCATTTTTTCGAGGCCAGGAGCTCGGAGCCAGCTGCTTCCTGGGCTGCCTTGACAACTGGGCAGGCAGCAGTTGTTGCTAAAACATTCCTGCTCTGACAGTCAGGTGTGGAATGTGCCGGCCAGGTAAGGCGCTGAGGAGTTGTGTTGGGCAATCAGCAGATGCCATTCCTGGGAATGCCAGCCCGGCTGGCACTGCTGGAGAATTCCTGTCATTCCTGCCTGGAGGAAGCGATGGATGGAGCTGCTGGGGCTGCTGCCTCAGCTCCTGCAGCCCCGGCATTCCGTGCATTCCACAGTCATGGGATGTGGACGGAGGGATTTGTCCTCCCATAAATCACCTCGGCCTTACTCACAGGCTGGGCCCGCAGTCTGCAGCCTTGGAATTTGTTACAAATCGGGAATCCAGCGCTGAAGTAATGCAAAACAATAAAAGCTGGCTTCTCATTTACAACATACCTCCTCCTCTCCCCGAAAAAATTAACTGTTTATAGCCTTTCTCTGGGGCCAGGCAGGCTTGGAAAGAACCCTTGGAAAGAACCATGTACTGCATTTCTGGATGCGTGACACAACTGAGGAGATTTATGGCATTTTTGAAATGTTATGTAACTTTATGGGGGAAAAGTGTGATTTTTTTTTTTTTTAAGGCTCATTTTCTACTGATGAAATAAAACACAGCTGGCAGTTACATACATTATAACACTTTATATAGCGGAGGCCATAAAAATAATGAAGTCTGAACCAGCAGACTCGTGTGCAACCAAGGTTCAAAACTAAACGATGCAGGCAGTTATTTCATGTGATCCCATACCTATATGTCAGAGCTGGCTAATATTTTCCAGTGTGGCACGTTTTTATGGTTTTTCTCAATAGATTCTTTCTGTGATTTCGTATGTGAAACATGCATCTTTTCTTGTAATAAAAAGCACTGGTTTTCTGCCCAGGGTTCATGTGACTTAATCTGTTTCAATTAAACCATCTGCTGCAGATGAATTGCAATCTAAAATAGCATCCATGAGGCCATCTCTTTTTCTACTTTGTAAGTTTGATCTGGCCATACAAAAATACGCTTCCAGCAGAATGATACAAAACCTCAAACATTGTTCATCTGAAATAGCTGAATTTCTGTCTATTTCAGCTACATCAGAAAAGTTCACAAACATTGTCTGAATTTTATTCTCATTTCCCTGCCACTGGCTCCAATGAAGTAATTTTTTTGACTGTTTTTTATATTTTCCATCTTTTTTGGATTCTGATGTTCTGGTTTAATGGTAGAATTGGGTGACTCAGACCCTGTGGATCTGTCCTAAGAATTTTGGTTGGGAAATGGGAAGTGTGATGGAAGTATGTTGGGAAGCTTGGCTTGTTCACACAGAAGAAAACAAAGTAGATTTGGGGGAAGAATTACTTCATGGAGCACGATAATGGCAGCATTGTAGTGACTTGGAAACTTCTAGAAGTGTGAGGTTGACAACATTCAGTTTGGAAATTCAAATGTGTAAAGAGCTGTGGAGTGTGGAGATCTGGTGGCACTGTGTCTGTGGTGACAGCAAAGACATTTCTGTGGCTGGGACTGCAAAGATAAATTTGAGGCTGTGTATTTTGAACTTTGCAGGGCCAAGTGCCCTGAAAGCACAGGATGAAAGTGTTCATGGTACAAAACCTGGGCACAGCTGACAGAAGTCTTTATAACCTCCAGCAGCAGCTCTTGTTCGGGCATTTGGGTCTTTGTGGTGGTGCTGGTGGAACTGGGAAGCAGTTGTGTGTTCATTCTTTTAACACCAGCATCTTGTGGCTGGAAGTGTAATTAAATAGGCCAAGAATTGTGTGTTTGGGTCATTATAGATGGTGGAACCTTTTTGTTAGCAATTTGATCTTAACTCTGAGGTAGCAGCACCCCACTGTGCTTCAGTGGGAATGAATCCACTGAAAGGCTTTGGATGTGTTATTAGAAATCCAGTTACGTCAGCCCCTTGTTTGGAAATGGAGTGCTTTGGGACATTCCCTGCTCAGGTGTAATTCCCTGAAGGATCATTTGGGAGCTGGACTTGGGTATGTTTACTTTTATTGTGGAAAAACACAACTGTTGGAGTGCAGTCTCTGGAGCAGAGTGAACCAAACGCCCTGGCAAGCCCAGCAGGATCCTCAAATGTGTGAGGGAGTTAAAGGTGCTTTTTCAAAGGAGAGAATTCTCAGCGTTAGGATAATAAAATGTACTTGAGAGCTTGTGGATTAATTAAAAAAAATCCAGCATGTGACACTGCTTCCCTTTCATATACTTTTATAGCTTCTGTGTTTTTGTGGTGATAGAAGTCGTGAACACCCATAAACTCCTCGGCTGGGAAGAACAAGTACTTCCAAATTAAAGTACAGTGAGAGGGAATATGGAATTCCCTTATTTGAATTTCACACTTTCTGGTGTGTCCCTCAGGTGTTTTACTTGAAATGCACTCACTGAAGTTAAATCTTGCAGAAGTAAAACGTGCTCTTGGCTTTGTGCTGCTCTGTGGAGGAGAAGGGAGCTTGTTTGGAGGCTGGGCTTGAAACATGGCTTTACTTTCCTGTGAATTCACTACAACCACCACGTTTTACAGCAGAGTGATTGGGAACTGGGATTACACGAGAATTCTGTGCGGTGCAGGGGCGGGCGGCTCCTCTGACCCCTCCGGGGAGCGCTTGGGGCAGCGCTGCCGCCCGAGCTCCTTCCTTCCCTCTCTTCCTTCCCTGGCTCCTTCCCGAGCTCCTTCCTTCCCTCTCTTCCTTCCTGGCTCCTTCCCGAGCTCCTTCCTTCCCTCTCTTACTTCCCTGGCTCCTTCCCGAGCTCCTTCCTTCCCTCTCTTACTTCCCTGGCTCCTTCCCGAGCTCCTTCCTTCCCTCTCTTCCTTCCCTCTCTTCCTTCCCTCTCTTCCTTCCCTCTCTTCCTTCCCTGGCTCCTTCCTTCCCTCTCTTCCTTCCCTGGCTCCTTCCNCCCTTTCTCCTTCCCTGCCTCCCTGCTGCTCTCCTCCCCGCTCCCCTGCTCCCTCTCTCCCTGTCTCCTCCCGGGCTCCCCCTTCCCTCCCCCGTGTCTCTCCTCTCCCGTCCCGCTTCCCGGGCACACAAAGGCCGCCTTGTCCCGGCCGCCCCGCCGCCCTAAGAGTCCCCAGCCGGGCCAGCGGGCACAGCGCTGCCCCTAAATAAGAAATGTCCTTTGGAATTCAGCCGGGGACCATTATTTTTGTTCCCTTGTGCGGAATACGTCAGCCTGGAGGCCGGGGGTTTGGGGTTTGGGACTAGCGGGTTGTGCGTGGAGAATTCCCCTCTCGTTCCCGTTTGGTTTGGTGGCATTAGGATTGCGATGGTGATTAATTTCTGTATAAAAATCTTCCTAAATGCTTGCAGCTGTGAAGTCGAGGGAATAGCTGTCTCTTGGCTTGTGTGAGAAATAATTTGGCTTTTTCTTGTAATAAAAGGCCTGCACATGAATAAGTTACTTTAATGTGTAAAATTATGTGTAGTTTCAGACTCTTCAAATTCCGGGCTGTCTTCAGTTTTGTTACACTGAGGAGTGATGTCAGTCCCACCCAAAGCACTCCTGAAGCTGCCTTATACCACAAGTTGTTTTTTACCATGAATATCCGATGACATTTGATCACTTTAATGACACTGTGATAGAAATTAGTGGGGCATCCTTTAAAAAAAAGTGCTAAAAGTTAGCTGTATTTGAAGACTGTGGAATAATTCAGGTTAGAACAGACCATTCCATCCAACCTCCTGCTTCTGAGCAGGCTCAGCTGCATCTTCAGCGCGTTTAGAGCTGCTCAAAGGGAGAAATTTTGAGTAAGATTTGAAATCCTGAATAAAGTTCCTCATTAGAGGGGGATTCTTGTCATCCTTAGCTTGGCTGAGGAGGCAGGGTGGAAATGTTCTGCAGAAAATCAGCTCCCTGGTGTGGAGGAGCGTGGCTCCAGCAGGGCTTGAAAAGATGCAGAGCTGCCTCTCAGAGGTAGCCTGGCAGTTGTCAGAGAAGCTCTTTGCTGCAACTGCTGCTCTTTGAGTTCCAAATTTCATGTGGTGTAGAGAAATATGTTCCCACTGTCATTTTATTGTGAAAAATTGGAGTGGGGGAAAAAATCCCCGGCACAGAGTTGAGAACACCCAAAGTGTCTCTCAGCTGCTGAGTGAAGTGTCTTCACCCAGCCCTCAGCACAGCTGTGCCCTTGAAGGATTTTGGGGTTCACCTGGGGCTCTCACAGCAGTCCTGTTGGAGCTAAACTCCTCAGTGGAGCTGAGGCAGTGTGGCTTTTGTTAAATTAAGTGGACAAAGGATCACAGAGCAGGTTTCAAAGTGCTCTTCCTAATTTCTTTTTTTTCCCTTTTCTTGTGTGTGTTGCTTGAATGATGGAGTGAATCAGACGTTTTCTTACATCTTCGTGGAGATCACACACTGCACAAAATGAAATTGTTTTCAAGAAATATGTGTTAAATTGAACCTTCTGAGACAGACTTGAAAGAGCCAGCGTATCTGAGTTAATATTTAACCCAGAGCTGCAGTTCTTAGCCAAGGGGGAATTTCAGAAAGCACTCCAGTCCCTTTCAGTTGAAGCACATGTGAAAAGTTTGTTAGGAACAGTTTCAGGGCTAAAAGCAGTTTGATTGATAGCTTATCAGTACTTCACAAAAAGACCTATCTGTCAAAATTGGGGTAGATGTTGAAGTACTTGAAAAACCAGGCAGTGTTGGCTCAGGTGTCTCCTCCAGTTGCAAACAGAAGGGGTTTGTTAGCCAGCTCCAGATTTCTGCTTTGATTATCGTGTTTTCCACTTTGATTTTCCATCTTTTGTGGAGGAGCATGACCCTTCCATGGTGTGGCAAGGCTCCAGGCTGCCTCTCCAGGGGAAAAGCCCTGTTAGTGGTGCACAGAGGGGTTTGGTCACCCACTCAGGGAAGGTGTCCGGGGGTCCTGTGTGCTCAGGGATGGAATGGGAACCACAGAATCACAGAATATTCCGAGCTGGGAATGACCCACGAGGATCATCAAGTCCAACTCTTAAGTGAATGGGGAATCCCTCAAGCCCTCATGCTGGATTTCTACGCCAGGGTAAAAGCAAAATTTTACATTGTGTGAATCAACCTCTGTCTACATGGGGTGGAATTCAGCACCAATCCAAAAGCCTGAGATCTTAGAAAGAAGCGAGAAAAGAACCAGAACCTTTGCAAACATACTCTGGATGTATATCCAATCCCATGGAAACAAAGGTTTAATCTCACTTCTTTCTATTTAACCATTTTCCCAGATGTTTCCTGCAGCTTAACAGATGTGTCTTTTACTAGAAAGCTGTGCTCTTGAGAAGGAGAATGTTATGGACACGGTTGCTATAGACAATGAGCGTGTGAGGGTAAGGTTTGGAATAAAACCTTACATGAATTTCTGGTTGAATCAGTAGTTTTGTTCCCCAGGCCGTGGTGCTGATGCTGTGGGATGGCAGGCACAACCTGGCAGGTTTAACTCCTTCCTACAGCGTTGCCAGGTGCTGGCAGACTGCTGGAATTCCCAAAGAGTGATCTGGGGGAGGAAGCTGAGGGATCCCAGGGAATCCTTGAGCTACAGAGCTGGGGGCTGTGGGATGCCCCGAGGCTGGGCTGTGCAGGGCTGGGGCTGGGTTGGTTTAAGGTTTATCCTCAAAGAAAGAGGGGAATAAAAGGGCTTTGCTGCCACTGGGGAATGGAGGGTTTGATCCCAGTGGTGGGGTTGCTTTCCCAGTGGGAATTCTGCAGAGATGGATCCCGTGAGGGCGGATCCTGGTGTGGATGAATCCCCGAGGGGATCGGTCCCGCTGAGGATGGACCCTGTGTGGGTGGGTTGCAGAACCACAGGATGTGCCCAGTTGAAAAGGACCCACAAGGATCAGCAAGTCCAGCTTTTCAGTGAGTGGCCCATACAGGGATGGAACACACAACTGTGGTGGTGTTAGGTGTGGATGGATCTCGTGTGGACATGACTGACACCACTGACATGACTGATGTTCTGCTGCCCAAGTGATGTTTCATAAACCTTTGTCGTGCTTTTAATCAGTAACTGCCTTAATTCACAAACCACTGCCTTCAAAAGGGAGTAAGCAGAATGCCCAAACGTTTTTGCTTGTGATTTGCTTTCCTAATTAAGTCTTGCCTAAACCAGAAGCTGCTGTGAGAGGAGACTGTTGATTGCAGAGTGTGCCTGAGCTGCAGAAATACCCTCCAAACACTCTGCTGCTGCTGCTGCTGGGGTCCATTTGGTTACCAGCTTTTCAAGGAAATATTTTACTATATTGGTCTGAATAGTTGTGCAATATACAATGAAGCTGTTACTGTTTTTATAGTGCTTCTAGAGTTTTCGGTAATTCAGATTTTATTAGCAATTACAAACAGTTTCAATAAACTTTTAATGAAATGTTTATTCCTTCTTTAAAACAGCCTGTGAAAAAAGTCTCATTTCTTAAAACCAGTTGTTTAAACACTGCTCTTGGTCTAAAGGCCTAAAGAGCTTGGGGGTTTTTTTTTTTTGAGAATTTTTGAAATGTCTGGAAGTGAATTATTGTAGTTTCTCAGCTTTTCCTGCTTCACCTCAGCTAATGTTACTTTGTGCATCTGATGGATAGAGACCATAATTTGTAAGTTTTAAGGATCCCAGACCCTTTTCCCTGTTTCTCATTAGACCCAGTGAGGCTGGAAGGGAAGGCTGGGTACTTCCATTTTCTCCTGATGATTTGGCACAGTGAATTCCAGCACTGTGGCCCTATTTTCAGAGGCTGGTTTGTGTTGTTAAAGCTCTTACCAAATAAACTGACCATGCTCATGTTGTCTTTCCTTTCCCCTGTCATCTGTTTGAAGAAAATCATTAATCTGTTTTCCTCTGCTGTAAAATCCAACCTGATGCAGTCTTTCAGGTGGTGGAACTAGGGAAACCCCACAGACTTGTGAGAAATTGGGGTTCCTGGATTGATTTAAGCTGGTACCACCTTTTACTAAACCACTTCCATGACAGGCATGATGATCAAAAGTACTTTTTCCAAATACAAGAAGTAAAAAATACTGCGAGGAACAACCCAGTGAATCCTCTAAGAGAACATCACTGGCATTTTGTATTTCCTTTAAACACTCCTGCGGGGTTTCACCACTGAGGCTGGACACACCAGCAGGTTTTCCCAGAGCCTGCAGCGCAGCCTGGAGTGCCCTGGCAGTGCTGGGTGCCCCTGGCTGATGCTGGTGCCCTGGGACACGACCCACTGCTGCATTTGATGTGCAGCCTTTCCCCTGGCACGGCCCTGGGGAGATCTCTGGGTGATCATAAATAGTTTTTACGGTATTTTCCAGTCACTGGCTCCTTGCGTTTGCCAAGTTGGACTTCAAAAGGAATTAAAAAAGCTGCACATGACCCCTCTGATGGATGGGTGGAGTGCAGGAGGAGATGTGTGCCAGTGGTGTTTGGGTGGGCACTGCAGTGGGTACAAGTGGGTCCCTTCACAGACTCTGTCCCTCTGACCTTGGAGATGTTTCCATTAAAGCCTTCCTGCTCTTCCCCTGTGCTCACATTTTCCTTCCTGCTTGTTCAAAATTTGGACTGTCTCCTTCACCTCACGTTTTTATCATTTGCTCTCCTGGAAGTTCTCCCCTCCAAGCATCCCAAGTGCCTTAAGCACTTGAAGCAGCTCAGAGTTCTGCAGGGATAGTTTAGTTTCCCTTCCAGCAGTGATTTGCTGTTCTAGACCCCATCCTGTTCATCCCAGTGCCTTGCTCCATTCCCTCTGCCTCACCAGCTTTGTGTCACTGCCTCAAAACACACCCAGGCACTGTGGTGGCTTCTGCAGAGTTCACTTCTGAGCTAGAAAGGAAACCTGAGGTCTGGGCTGGGCTGGCAGCTGTAGGATGGAGTTTCTGGCACGCTTTGATGTGTCTGAGTTGTGCAGTTTTGCTGCAACTGCCATCCAAACAAATGCTCTCCAACGTGCAGTAGCAGCATGTCCCAAGGACAGACCACATCCTCTGCAGGGCCTTTCTCCATCTTCTGCCTTCTGTCCTTTGCTCTTCCCAGCTGGCAGAAATAACTCTTCCATGCAGCATTTTTCTAGTGTGCGGTGCAGGATTTTCCAGAGGCAGCTGGAGCTGCTGTTGTTGTTTGAAGGGAGAGTTATGGTGGCTGAATCAGATAAATCCCAGAGAGCTGGTTACTTGTCCTGTCTCCTCTCCAAGAGCTGCTCTGCTCCTAGGCAGGAGCTGGGACAAGGAAGCCAGAGGTTTTATCCTGCAGGTTAGAGGAGCAAAAAGTTTCTCCTCTTGGACTGATGGGCCAGAAACTTTTTGTCCTCAATCCTTGAGAAGTTGGATCTGATGGGAGCTCAGCTGCTGGTTCCCACCTAGTAAGAGTTAAACAAAACTTGGAAGATGTGGGAAAGGGTTATGTTCATTCTCCAGAAATCACTGTGCATTTTAAGAAACCTTTTTATGAGTGCTGCAATATTCATTTATACCTAGACACTTGTTGTGGTAACAATGAAATCTGGAGCTTTCTCTTGTTCTAGCTCCACTTCTTGAGCCATTCGTGATTTTTAAGATTTTCTTTACAGGCTAAATTATATTAAAGCTACCTCAGCAGAATTAATTGCCTCAGTTACCATTTCAGAAGTTTCCTGGGTATTTATTGTAAGTTAAAGTTTAGTTGTTTGTGTCTCAGGAATGGCCTCACATAAAGGCTCTTAAAAAAATTACAGAAATTTAGAATGAGAAATCAAGTGTGCCAGGCAAAAGAGAACCTAAACATAGGTTTGGAACTGGAATAGTTCAGAGCTGAGCAAGGCAGCAGCAGTGCAGAACAGAGACATTAGTGAATCATTTTCTTCCCCTTTTTTAAAAAAGTTGACTTGCAGGTCACCTGCAGTCTGTGCCTGTTGCAGTGAGGTAATTTTGTCATTGTTTCTACATTGCATTTGTATTTGTTTCTGCATTTGTATTTGCACATGTTCCAGCAGTGACAGAACTTTTAGTTTAATAAATCCCTCAGAAAGCAACCAGTGCTGTCTTCTAAAACCATCCTGTGTTGGAGCAAAGATGGCCAAACATTAAAAAAGAATCCTGTGAGAAAAATGAGCAGGATCTGAGATTGTGTTAATTGATTTTCCTGTACATTAGATTTAGGTTTCAGTTTTGTGGGTTTGGCTTTGGACTGAGGTCTTACATCATGCAGTTCTCTTGCATTCTCTCATACTTGTGAGTATGAGGGCTTCAGGAAGGGAAATTCATCTGTATCTGAATATTTGTGCTTGGTGCACAAATATGGGACACTCCTTTGTGCATTTCACAGCTTATTGTTGATTTCTTTCTTCTGCTGTGAAATCTGTTCTCCTGGTTGATTCCATTTGCAAGTAACTGTCTGATCCAAGGTTTATCTCTGAAAATCCTGTTTTGGTGAGGACAAAAATAGAAAGTCTGACTTACGTTTGTTTATATATGAAATTATCCCATTTCTTTTTTGTGTCTGTTCAGTTGTTCAGACTTAAATGTCTTTCTTTTGAGGAAGGGTATTCATGATGTTTCTCAGGAAAGCATACCTGGTTCTTTGGCAGGAGTAATTCCTGCAAAAAACGAGGATCTCTGCAAGTTTTGGGGTGGAGTACTGAGCCAGAAAAGGAAAAGGCTGCTCAAAGGAGCTGGGAAGCACAAAGCTGATAAAGTGGGATGGGAGATTATTAAGTATTTAGATGACAGTCACTGAAGAAGGCATTGGGCTGCTTGGAGTATTTTCTCATGTTCTGAATACTTCATATAACTGGCTGACACTCAGAGCAAATTGCTGCTGCTTTCAGGTTTTGTTGGGAATTTTTATTTGTTTTTTTTTAGTGAATTTGTATTGCTTAAAAATCCTGAATAAGGAACTCTTAAGGATTTTTCCCTCTGGATGTATATAGTCTTACTTGGAAATACCACTTTAAATTCTAGTTTTCCCACCTCCCAGTAACAGAATTAATGTGTGCAGGTAGAGCCTTTTGCAGGAAATGTTGTCATCATGTGGAGCAGATATTCAGTATCAGCGGGTTAAAAAGCCTTTAACAAAAGCAGCTGCCCCTCTTCAGACTCGGTGAATAAAGGCAGTATAAAGATGTTTGGAAAACAAATACAAAGCTGCTGGAAATGTTCAAATCCTACCAGAATTAGGTTGCGGAAATAAAGTTTGCTCTTAGGCAATACATCGCGTTTGTGTGAAGAAAAGGGGGCGGCTGTTCTTTGTGCGAGTGCAGCTCCTCTGGAGCTTCCATTTCGAGGCAGAGGCAGTGAGAACCGTCTGTGATGCCTTGCCTCGGAGGTACAGTAATGCTTTTGGCAGCATTCCTGCGGGCTCTGCAGGCTGGGAGCGAGCCTGGCCCCTTCCCGGGCCTCTTCTTCCCCTTTTCCTGCAGCAGCTGGCAGAGGCCGCCTGCGGCTGGGGGCCGGCTCTGAATTCCCCCCTGGCGGTGCCAGCCGGCAGAACAGCCCCGGCTGAAGGTTCTGCAGCACAGGGATTTATCCATTTGATCCGTTTTATCCACCTCGGGGCTGCTCTCAGCAGGGCTGGGGCGCTGGCATGGGGGCTGGCTTTGGGGACAGCCACCCCAGCACGTGGTGATGCTTGGTAAGTGCTCTGAGAGCCCCGGCTGCTTTGTAAGGGTTGGAGAAAGTCACTGGAGCTTGGGATCCTGCCTGAATTCTGCCACTGGGATAGCTGTGCCAGCAGGGAGTGGGGGTGGTGGGCACGGATCCCTGTGCTGGGTCTGCCCTGGGCTCGCCCGTGGGAATTGCTGGATTTTAAGTGCTGGAATTGCATCTCCCCCACTGCTCGTGGACTCAGTGGGTTGGTAAAATGTGCTGATTTTTAAGACAAAGCAGAGTCCAGGGATGGCAGAGCTGTTTGGACAGCTGGATTTGTTTGTGGTATATATATTTTTAAGTTCTTTTTCAAGCCTGGTCAGAAATCCTTTGTGATTTTGGGCCCTTTATGTTTGACTTGAGGGATGCGTCTCTGAACTTGTCCAGAGTGTGTGGAATGTTTGAGCTCTTGGACTTCAGTGAAATATGATTATCTTCACACACTTCTCTTCTGATTGCCCCTTCAGATAAAGTCTTCAATAGCAAAACAAGAATTATTGTCATCATGATAATAGTAACAACAAATTTTCCGTAGAAAATTATTTTTAAGCGATGCTCTAAATTACTTCATAACATGAAATTAATGAATGCCCTATAAATAATCTTAAAACTGTCTGACAAATCTGTAGGATTTGCTGTTTATGTGTGAACAAGAGGGACTCACAAATGCTGCTGTATTTTCACGAGGGCAGAACTTTCATGGTACTGTCCTACACAGTGCTGGAACATTCCCAGAAGAAATACTATCTTATGTGGAAGTAGAAGTTTCAGGTGTTTTTCATTTTTTCCAGAGACTGTAGGAGTTAAAGGTGGATGAATTGAGGAGAGGATTTTTAGGGAGTGGATTAGAACCAGTTCCCTGCCCGGAAGAGGAGTTGTTCTAATTTAGGAAGAGGGAATTATTTGCCTGCAGAAAGGCCTGGGGTGTGGTCTGCTGAGATTGCTGAGATAACTCAATAATTTTAGGTGTCTTTTGGGAAGGTCTGTCTGCTGGGCCTGTTCCTGGAGACAAGCTGATCCCACTGCCCAGTTTTTTTGTCCCTTCTTCCAAAAGTTTTCAGGGAAAATTTTTGATGGTTTTTTTCTGTGTTATAATTCTCGTTAGGATTGGGCTTTTGTTTGTGTTTTTTGTTGTTGTTGTTGTTGGTTATGTGGGGTTTTTTGGCAGAAAAACTGCCAGTTCAACAATATTCAGGGCTGTGACTCTTCATTTAAAGTGAGGATGAGTGAAATAAGTGCTGTTGTGTAAAATGGAAAATTTATTTTGCTTGGGAATTTCAGTAAGTTTGTTCATCCGTGGTCACTTGACAGCCCCACCCCCCAAGTAAATGCAACACTTTTTGCTGAAAAGGGAGTTCTAAGACAAAAAACCCCAAACAACTGGTGTAGGTACATGTTTTGTTTATTTTCATAAGCTTGTGAGCAAACAAGACTTCTGCTTTGAAAATCAGCTTGTGCTTACTAAACCAGAACAGAATAATTCTGAGTAGAGATTCTGGTTTTCTCTGAGGCAGTGAAAAGTAGGAATCTCCTGGAGCTGTTGGTGGTTTTGCAGCTTCCAAACTGTCATTTTAATTGTAGTAGCCCAGCTAATATTGAGTTGAAAAGCGAGAATTTGGCTTGCAGCAACCAGAGGTTCTGCACTGCAGCACCAAGAAGGAGCATTTGCTGAAGAGTGATTTTAGCTGTGGTTTTTGGTGTTGCTGTTTCCCAGTACATCCCAGGCTGTGTGTGAGGTTCCTGCCTGCTTGCTCAGGGCTGGGGTGGCATCATTGCCGTGTCCAGGAGCTGTTTCCATGCTGTAATCCAACAGGAGCTACTGGATGTTAAATGCAGAGCCCCTCTCACGTTTGCATCGCTCATTAGCTCAGAGCACTGCAATTCCAAACTTGCCTGCAACTGAATTCTCCTGGAATTGAGCTGGGACAGTGATTCCTGGGGAATTTTGAGCTGCTGGTCAAATCCAGCCTGGAAAATGGGCTCGGGGAACGCCCGGCTGTGAAACCTCCAGGGTTGGATTTTAGGGTGGATTCTCCTGATCTGCAGCTGCTAATTTGTAATTAGTGAAAAGGGCCAAGGGAATGCAAAGGGTTACAGATTGTACTGCTGTGCTCTTGGCTCTTCCCTCCCCAGGCTGCCAGGGGAATTTGGCACAGAGTCCCTGTGTCCTGAGCTTCCCAAGTCACTGGTTGCCTGGCATCGTGTTAACCCAATTTCTACCACGAGAAATGGGCTGAGGTGTGATTCAGGAGCAGTAATTTCTTTACAGCCAAGTGACTCTTGAGCAAGCTGAGGAGCTGCACTGAGGAATTGTGAGTGGTTCAGCCAAGGTGCTGTTCCTGAGTGCAGCAGAGATCTGGATCCTCATCTCCAGAAAGGAGGGGACTTGCAGCTCTTACCTGACAGGGGCCACGAAGGTGACAAAGATACAGGTTTTATTTGAGGAAAGTATTACTGGAATGAAAGGTTGTTAAAGAGATGAACTTGGGAGTGGCATGAAGATGATGAGAGGGGGGGAGCAATGGCTTTGTCTCTCCCCTAATTCAAGAGTCAGGGCTAGAGCAATCCAAGACATTGGGTTTTAGGTTGAAAAGAAACAAAAAGAGCCTGTGAAGAAAAGGTACTTCAAGAAGTTTGTAGTTCAAAGCCCGCAGTCCATGACCATGGGACGTTGAGGCTAAAGGATTTAGGGCTGGGCAGGATCAACATGGGATATCCCCACACCCCATGTGGGTGTTTTAGGGACTCCTTATTTCCCTCTGTTGGCAGGACTTTGTTCCCTCAGCCTTGCTTGTGGAGAGACTTCCTCAGACACTGAAATAAGCAGTAGCTTTTTGGACTTGTAACTTACTTCAGCATTGAATATTGATTCCTTTTCTGCCTCTGCCTTTCGTCAGAGCATTTTTCCAGAGATTGTTCCTGCATATTAATTTGCCCAAACAGGGGATAAACCACAGTGAATTTCACACACTTATAGACAGGACACAGAGGGCATTTCACTGGTACTCGAGAATGGTCCAAAGACAGGTTGTTACTTTTATTTTCCATAGAGCCATTGGTCTCCTCTGGTGCTTCTGCAGCTGGAATTTGCTGTTCCCCACTGCAGTGTGTGAGCTCTTCCAGCACTGCTGATTTCAGGCTGCTGGGGATGCCCATGTTCCCTGGTGGTCAGGGAAGTGCTTTTCCCTTCAGTCACTGGTTTGCTTTTAGTGACAATTCTGTTGCAGTATGGAAATTGAAATCCCTCAGCTACAGATACAAACCCAGCAGTGAATGATGGGCTCGTTATGTGAGCGCATCTACAGGGTTTTACTGTTCAGGAGTAGCTGGAAATTATTCTTTTGAAAGAGCAGTTGTTAAATGATTCTGAGATAAGTGCAGTGTAGTTTGCTTTTCCTTCATTTTCTCCTCTGAAAATTTTGCTGCCTGCCTTGACTCCCTGCATTTTTGCTGATACCAGCCACGTCTTCTCAGTAAAAAACTTTCCTTGGGTTTCAGTAACACTTAGGCATTATTGCAGTGTTAGATGGGATGGGATCAATAGTATGGTAAAGAGGAGGAGTCTGATGTTAGAGAAATTGTTTCTTGGTGGATCTGGATGAGTGTCTGAAGGAATTCTAGGCTGAAACGTAGGTTGGCAAAGCTGGCAGATGTGGGGGGTTGGCTTCTCTGAGGGGATTCCAGCTCACAGAGTGCTGCATGTCTCAGGACAGCCTGGAGCCACACCAATCCCTTTTCCCCGTTCTCCTCCCTGCCAGAACCAAGACTGCCAACGGGGATTACCGCAAGGAGCACCGGGAGCGCAGCCGCAGCCCCATCGAGCGGGCGGCCGCCCCCACCATGAGCCTCCACGCCAACCACATGTACGCCTCCATCCCCAGCCTGAGCATGGAGCAGCCCCTCGCCCTGACCAAAGCCAGCGTGGACGCAGCCAGGACGGTCGGCATCTCCCCGGGCCTGGGCAGCCTGGAGCGGCAGCAGGTACGGGATGGTGCGGTGTGGTGACGTTGCCAGGCTTGGGAATGCACGGGCTGGATGNGGTTTCAGTAACACTTAGGCATTATTGCAGTGTTAGATGGGATGGGATCAATAGTATGGTAAAGAGGAGGAGTCTGATGTTAGAGAAATTGTTTCTTGGTGCCTCTGGATGAGTGAAGGAATTCTAGGCTGAAACGTAGGTTGGCAAAGCTGGCAGATGTGGGGGGTTGGCTTCTCTGAGGGGATTCCAGCTCACAGAGTGCTGCATGTCTCAGGACAGCCTGGAGCCACACCAATCCCTTTTCCCCGTTCTCCTCCCTGCCAGAACCAAGACTGCCAACGGGGATTACCGCAAGGAGCACCGGGAGCGCAGCCGCAGCCCCATCGAGCGGGCGGCCGCCCCCACCATGAGCCTCCACGCCAACCACATGTACGCCTCCATCCCCAGCCTGAGCATGGAGCAGCCCCTCGCCCTGACCAAAGCCAGCGTGGACGCAGCCAGGACGGTCGGCATCTCCCCGGGCCTGGGCAGCCTGGAGCGGCAGCAGGTACGGGATGGTGCGGTGTGGTGACGTTGCCAGGCTTGGGAATGCACGGGCTGGATGTGGGAATGTGTGTGTTGGGATATGGGAATGTGTGTGTTGGATTTGGGAATGTGCGTGTTGTATATGGGAATGTGTGTGTTGTGTTTGGGAATGCGTGTGTTGTGTTTGGGAATGCGTGTGTTGTGTTTGGGAATGCGTGTGTTGGATATGGGAATGCATATGTTGGATATGGGAATGTGTGTGTTGTATTTGGGAATGCGTGTGTTGTGTTTGGGAATG
>VYXD01012654.1:48890-87367 GCA_013397195.1 Hylia prasina
AAAAAAGTTGATCTTTTTTTTTTTTGTTGTCGTTGTTGTAGATTTGTCTGTAATACAGTAAAAAGTGCAGGAACACAGTTATTCTATGAGGACACTGCATTAGCATTAATAGCCACTCGTTTGTTATTGCTACAGGCTACTGAGCAGTATAACAGTCAATACTAATACTGTAGATGGACTCTGTGGAAAATGTGACTCCTCTATTTCTTTGTAAACACAAATAAGATAATGTTTTTAAAGCTAATATTTTCAATAATAGCTGTTTTACAAGGTTACATTTACTTATCTGAGATAGGTAAATGGATTTGAGGGCAATAAAGATTTAATGTGCTATGTCCAGGAGAACAGAGACTGGACACAACAAAGTCACGAGAGCCAAAGGGTTGGGGGGAGGTGGAAGGACACTAAACTGAACTCACCATCACAAGACGTGGTGAAGTTTCTTCACAGAGCCAGGTTATCTACAGTTCAGTTTGAAAGATTCTCTCTGTGTTTGTAAATCTGTAATATACCATTCTTTTGTGGCCTTGTTTCACCTGGAAAGAAAAAAAGAAAAAAAAAAAAAAGGTTTGGCAGGCCATCTTTTTTTTTTGTACTTAAAAGTAGCCTTAAAGAACAATAAAGTGCTCTTAAATCACAGGTGTGTTCCTAAGCCTCTGTGCTGCCTGGTGGGAGAGGAATTGGTGTGTGTGTGTGTGAGGCAGAAACAAACCTCTGGTCCTGCTTTCCTTCCAAGCATCCCAACCTTTTTTTTAGGACCATATCCCCACTGCTGGGGCTGCCACAGCCACTTCATGGCGTTCAGGGGTTTTTCCTACAAGGGTTTGTCAAGAAATCCTTTACAGCAACAAAAAATCCTGTCGCTGCCCCAGCTGGGCCTTGAGGAGCTCACCTGGACAGGGACTGGTTTGGAAAACACCAGCTGGTCCTGCTGTTGATGAAAGGACCAATTTTGTGGCATTTTGTTTGTCCCTCAACTCCTTCAAGGAATCCCTGCCTGGTGGGAAAAGCTGAATTTCCAATGTCGACATCCACCGTCCTCTGTTCCAGGTGAGCAGCATTCCAATGGCACTGCAGATGGTTAATCCTTAAAAATACTTGTAGTTACCTGAGTTTGAGAAAGCCCAGGGAAGAAAGGGGGCTCCAAAATGAAAACTAAAAGGAGCAAGACCTGATTCCTGTTGGCTCAGCAGGGCCTGAAGGGTTTGCAGACAGGGCAAACCTCAGGGTGAGGGAGGAGACGCCTTGAGAACACCTGCAGGAGGATTGCTTTGACACATCTGAAACACATCCCTGGCCCAAATCCACGGTGTGAGGCCCAGGACAGCACATCCCACAGGTCTCTCCCAGAGGGAGCTGCTTGCCCTTCAGGAAAAAGGGAAAACATCCCTGCACCAAGGATTTGGGGGCTCCATACCACGGGCCGGGCCCAGCGCTGTCTTCCGTGTCAGTAACTCCCAGCAAACTCCATTTTCTGCAGGCTAAAAGGATTTTTGTGCCTGGCACAGATCTTTCTAAGAGCCCAGACACACGTTTCATGCAGTGCCCCAGCATTTGTCACGGCATCTTCTGTGAGCCAGATGAGAGGTGCCTTCAGTCTCAGCCCTGCACACGCACCTTGTGTCTGCCACTTTCACTCATTCCCGGTTCAGAAGGCAGACCTGACATCACAAACATCCTCAGGGATGCACAGCTCAGGGACTGCCCTCTCCTGAGTGCAGTTCAGGCTGGATGGGATGTACAAATCACCTTTGCAGACAAATCCAGTGCACAGAGAGAGCTGGGCAGTGCTGGCATCACCAAGAGTGGCACCACTGTCACTGTGGGTACCTGGGCAGTGACCACAGTGACCACTGAGCTGCCCAGCTGGGCTGAGGGGACTCAGTGGCACTGCTGAGGATGATCCCTGTGAATGGAGACTTCTCCAGCGTCCAAGCACTGCCACCAGCTCGTGTTCTAAACGTGGCACCCACAGCAGCATTCCCAGTGTCACTGCCACACTCAGCCTTGGCCCAGGGGAGTGTTCACACTATCTTTAGATCCTTCCTGAAATCCAAGCCCCTCTGCATCCTCCTGCTGTGTGTCCTGTGGCACGGACACAGCCCCAGCAGTGTTCCAGGTCTCCAGCTCTCTTCCCTTAGCACACAGCAATTCCCACAGCTGGATTACAAGGTGTGATAAAGCACATCTTATCCCTGAAGAGCTCTTGACAGAAATTACATCCATTCCCTAATTTTTTAACCTCTGGAACAGCTACCTCAAGTGCTAAGACAGCCAAGCTAATGTAATTGCACGTTTTTAAGCTGCAGTTACTCACAGTGTAAAACTCCAGCCCATTCCCAGTTCAGGCTGTTCCTGAGCTGCCCCTTCCCTGGGGACAGAGTCCTGCTGGAGGCTCCAGCCCCACCCAACAGCAGCACCCAGCCCTGAGGAACCCCAAATGGGGATTTCTCCTCCTTTCAGACACCAGTGGGCAGCTCAGGGGTTTGAGCTGCTCACTGCTGTGTCACTGGGGCACCCACAGCCAGGGACATTCCTCTCTGCTGGGAAGGGCTGGCATGGGATTAGCTACACGTGGATGTTCACACTGGCATGCATTTGTACTGCAGCAGAGCTGGAAAAAACAGAATTTCTTATTCCACAGGCTAATTTCACATAGTGACAAAGCAGTTACTGACTTCCACAAGAGCACATTTCACTGCAGTCACATGAGAGCCTTTCAATCTTCTCTTGCTCACAGCCCAGCCAG
Source organism: Hylia prasina (assembly GCA_013397195.1). Taxonomy (NCBI): domain Eukaryota; kingdom Metazoa; phylum Chordata; class Aves; order Passeriformes; family Sylviidae; genus Hylia; species Hylia prasina. The sequence continues at coordinate 51,640 of VYXD01012654.1, forward strand.
TTTCACTGCTCTGTTCAGCCTAATTTTACATTTTATTTTGCTAAGCAGCAGCTTTCTTAAATGCCAGGGAGAACATCTGTCTTCTCTCCATCACAAAGAGACACAAAGGCATCTGTCAACACGAGGCTGTGTCAGCCAAATGCCTGCTACATTTAATAGTCAAAAAGCTGCTTATCTTCACACTGTTTACTCAGTTTGGGGAAATACTCTGCACAAAGAGCCCTTCTGAGAGCCTCTGCCAGCGTGGGGAATCAAGGTTACCTTTTTTAATCCAGGAAAACACAAAGCTCTGATCTCCTGCTTCCTGAAAATAGTAAAATACTGTGGCTCGAGCTGTGTTAATGACATTTGGCTTGTGTGTTAAAATATAAACAAGACACCACTGAGGTCAGAGCAGTTCTAGGGAGTTAAAAAATACAGGGTTTGGGTTGGGTTTTTTTGCTTGCAGAGGAAAAAAAATGATTCAACACATTTAAAAAACAGTATTTCTCAGGCTAAGCCCAAACCTTTGCTCTCACTGCCACATTGCAATATTCACTTACCTTTTTTTTTTTTTTCTTTTGAGGGGGGAAATAGAGATGAAAAAAGTGGAAAGAACTAACAATACTCATGGATCAAAGCAAGGGCTTTTCCTTTTCCTTTTTCCTTCCAAGGGACGAGTTCTTGGGCTCCTGCTAAGAAAATCCTACAGAAAATCTCAGCTTATCAACTTCCCCAGAAGAAAGTGTGTGTGAGTTCAAACAGCACCACAGGGAACAAAGGCTTTTCTCTTGATTCCCCTGACATACCTGGAGTGAAGTTGATGCAATTTTTACTCCTCACAGGCTCTGAGGAGTTCCTGGCTGCTCCAGTGTCCTGCTCCACGCCCTGACACAGACACACCTGCTCAGGAAACACACCCCAAATCAGAGCTGCTAAAAATAAAATCACCCTCTGCTGTGAAGGTTTTCACCTCTATATCAGAATTTTCTCACTTGTAAGTCCCTCCTTCCCAGTGGCCCTCATGCCTCCCTCAGGAATTGGAAAATCAAGATTAAAAGAAGTCATTTATTAACCTGCAAGTCCCATTATTAACAAAGTAACAGCAGGGACCAGCAGACCTAGTTCTTAGTAAGCAATATTCTCATTTTTCCCTCTAGAACTCAGTCACACATAGGTCATAACTCACCTTTTGCTGTGAGAAAGCCCCAGGGACACATCAGGAAAGTGAACAGAGGAAAAGAACATCTAAAAAGCTCAGCAGAGATTTTCTTTGTTGAGATCAAGATGAGACTGGCTGAACACAGGCTGAGAACAGGGCTCAGAACCATCAGCCAGATAAAGGTAAAATGCACTTCAGCTGTTAAAGGCCTTGCCCAAATTGTCCTATTTGAGAGTTTTGTTTTGCTCCCCTCCTCTGACACCTCATTCAGCCTCCAGCTCCCTGCTCTGGGGAATGTCATTAATGTCATTAACTACACGTGGGGTTTTCAGGTGGGGAAATGAAGAGAAAACCAAGAACTGCAAAGCCACAGTTTAAAACAATCCCAGGGCTCGTTTTAAACTCATCACAAGAGAAAAGCTTTGGTTGCTGCCAGCCTTGCCAATGCAGGCTGTGAGTCAAGCTGTGACCTTTCAGGATGATGCAGAATCAGCAGCAGTAAATCAAATCATGACTCTGCTGACATGTCTGTACCTTTGAGTGATTAATCCAACAGATCACCCATTTCTGCCTGGAAATGCAGGAAGGAGGAGCGTGGGATTCTCCTGCTCTGCCCTGGGGCTGTGCTGAGCTCTGGATGCAGTTTTGGCCTCACCAATTCTCCCAGGAAATGTCAAAAACACCTGGGCAAAGGCTGAGGATCAGACTCCATGCAGATCCACCCATCAGAGATCACTACAGACAAACCAGGGAAGGCAGGAAATACTCTCTATTTGGATGAAATTTTGTTCCTTTTAACACTGCCCATGACAGATCCCATCTCCTCTCCGTGCTGTCCTGGGACACATCCCCAAAACAAAATGCATGGATCTCCCCCTCAGGAAAATACCCATTTTACCAGCACAGCTAAATGAGCTCACACATCACTCTGAACTTTTGAGACTTCTTTCCACAACTCCCCAGCCACTCAAAGCTCGGGTTTGTGCCTTTCTAATGCTAAAGAACAGATCCAGAGCATTGCTTTTATATTACCTGCACAAATCTCCACGGCTGTGTGGCTGTTTGCCCTGCACAAACACCCAGGGACAACAGTCAGCGCCTGGGAAGCTTTTTTGCCATCAGTTATTTGGGTGATAACTCAGGTGAACAATGGTAGCACTGATACCTCACACCTGTGTCGGGCTCTCCCAACGCTCAGAAAATTACTTCACTCGGATTTTTCAGGAGCAAAATTAAAATCAGGTTATTCTGAATAACGACACGTGGAATTCCTTCTGTTCTTGAGGCATTTAGCTCCACGTTTTCAAGTCTTTTTGACATGGCCACAAAACAGGTGGGTTCGTTTTGAAATTAAAGGAAAAAAGAAAGCAGATCCTTGGGAACTGGAGGAACACAAAACAACAAAACCCCGGCAACCTTTTGAGAGCTGAGAAAGCTGCGATTTACCCAGACTGGTGAAAAGCAAAGATTCTCCCCTCAGGAAACCTCCAGTGCTGAGCTCTGCATCCCCAAAGTGGGAATCAGCTCCTCTCCAGCCAGGAGGGTGTTTGGGGAGCACAGGGATCCTTCTCCCAGGTGAAAATCCCACAGGGAACCTCCCAGGTTTGGATTTATTTATTTCACTTGTGCCTGGGGAGCTGCTTAAGCAAATCTGTTGCTTTAATTGCTCCGTAGGCACAAATTCAGGAGAACATCCACTGCCCTTCCTGGGAGCACCAGGGGAGCTGGGTGCCAAGAGAGGAACAAACAGCATTTTTAATTTCTGCCACAGAGGAGGTGAAAGCTGTGAGCTGTGACCTCCCTGCAGCTCCCCCAAAAGTCTGGAGACCCCACAACAGTAAAAAAAGTGATGCTGAGCCTCAGGAGAGCTCCCCAGAGACAAACCCTGGGCGGGAAAAGGGACGTGCCAGGGGCTGCCAGCAGGATGAACTGGAGCTCCTCAAACCATGGCAATACCTGGGCCAGGCTCCATCCAGCTGCTTGTCCTGCCTCTCCTCCAGGTTCCTCTCCTCCTGCCCCTTCCTATCTCCCATCCAGCCCTGGAGCAAGGCAGGGAAGGAGAACATTAACATGGAAGGACAGAAGAGTTGCTGGAGCTTCACTGCACCAGAGATTTGGGGCAGTGGGTGAAGCCTTCAAAGGGTTTTTCAGTTCATTTGCTCTCCACTCATAATGGAAGTTTTGTACCTTTTTTTTTTTTTCCCAGTGAAAAGTTTAAGTGGGGAAAAGAGCCAATGACAACACTGGGAAAGGTTTGTAAAACACAAAAATATCACTGACACCACTGCAGAGCCCAACAAATTACAGGGCATGGCAACTTATTTACACTTTGCACTTGGTTCATGAGCACTGCTCTGTAGCTCACTCAGGAAGTGAACAAACCCCCCTTTTTTTCCTCTCCTCTGGAGTATATTTATAATATATGATCAGAATGAAGCAATGCTTGTTAATTAAGAACATTTTTAAGAACCCAAGCCCATTATGTCCATCCTGGGCATTGCCCAGAACACACCTGCAAAGAAGGAGCCAAACTGCAGCAGAGAGCAGTTAAAAGTTCAGAACAGATTTATTTAATCCTCTTTTACACACGTAACTTTTAAAAATACATGCCTAGGGTAAGATTGTCTTTACATTTGCCACCAGACTTCTTTCAGCACTTTGGAACCCAGCTGAAGACACCATCAAAGAGCATCCCAGGCTGGGCACCTGAGGCAGGTGAATTCCAGCTGCAGGGCATTCCGTGTCAGAGGCGAGGCAGAGCTGCATCACCTGGAGGATCTGCACTCCTCACCCTCTTGCCCAGCTGCCTCCCAGACACTGAGATTTCTCTGCCCAGCCCTGACTCTGCAGAGGCTCTGAGAGCCAGCTCAGATCCTTTCCCTGCCTCCCCCAGCCCAGGGAATTCTGCCTCAGCCACCTCCCCGTGGCTGTGACAGGTACAGAGAGAACAAACAGTGGTTTTGCAGAGCTCAGCCATTAATGGCATGAAACCCAAACTCTGACAGCTGCAGTGCAACACCCTGGCTTGGAAAATTCCTGAAATCACCTGCAGCTAAAGCAAGAGAATAATTTCAGAGCAGTGCTTTGGTGGTGGTGTGGAAGCTGCTGTGCTGCACGTCCCCATGTCCTGAGTGCCAGCCCCTCCTGACACCCCGGGCACATCCGAGCCCCTTTCTTCCCCAGTACCTCACATCAACAGGGATTCTGTTCTTCTCTGCTCCCAGGGGACTTTTGGGAGTTGCTGTCTTGAAGTTATCTCTTGGAAATCTCTTAATGACATTTCCAAATACCGTCCACGGGAAAAGGAATGAACAGATGCCCTCAGTGCTGGGAATGAAACCAGAACCTGTCCAGCCAGGAGCAGAGACCTGCTCCAGCCCTCCCTTGCAAATCAGGGCTAAAAACAACCTGGCTGAAGTTTGCCTGAACTCAACTGAGCTCACAGGGCAGAATTTACAGCTCAGCCAGCACAAGGAAAAATCACAAACTGTGGTTGAGTGCATGCAAGAAACGTGCGACAGCAAATGTTTTAATTAGAGGAAAATTGTTATTTGTCTAAGCAAATAATTGTGATGTTATCCCTTTCACACCACCTGCATCTCTGTCCCCAGCTTGGTCCCAAAAATGATAAACAGCTCACAGGGTACATCCACTGGGTGGGACTGCATGGAGAGCCTGGAGTTAAAAGCAATTCAAAAGGTAATTTAGGATATAAAAGACCCAAGGGATACTCAACAGCAACGTCAGGAAGGTAAGATGAATTTAAAAAAAAATGATCAGAAAAAGCAGAGATACAGAAGAGATCCAGAACCTGTTTTTGAGAACTTTGGTCTCAAAAATAACTTTAATTCATAATAGTGCCAGGTTTTGACATCACTGGAAGACAACCTGGAGCAGCACTGACCCCAGTCACCAAGAAATAATGTAAATCTAATGACTATGATAATAAATAAATAGAAGTAATGGCTATTTTAGGCAATAATGGCTATTCTAGACAATAGTGCCCATTTTAGACACTTGGTGCAAACCTCAGCAGGTTTCAATCAATCTTCTTTTCTGATCAGAAGATGGGAGCTGCAGATATCCTTGACCTGACTCAACTTCCTCTGGTGAGAGAGAAACTGGGAAATTCTCTACAAAACAAAAAATCTTCAGAGCTAATGTTAAGGAAGGAACTCAAATAACTGGATTGACCAACTAATTCTCACAATCTATCTGGGAAACAGAGGCTGCCTGGCAGATAAAGTGATTTGCATTTTTTCTGAGTGAGTTTAACTGCTGTGCTGCTCTGTCAGGTGCTGGGAGAGCCACTGCTCTGCCCAGGGCAGGTGGAAACACCAAAAGAACTCTGGAAAACGATGCCCAGAGCTTTTCCTCCCCTCATCTGCTCCCTCCTCCAGAGCAGGAGTGAATCGAGCCTGATTTGCAGCAGCACAACCCCTGCAAAGGCCTGATGACAATGATTCCATTCACAAAGAGCTGCTGCATGAATATGGATCTCCCATTTTTTTTTTTTTTAAGTCCCGTTGGCAATTTCAGCCGCTCGAAAGCTCAAACGCGGATCCTGGGAATTGCAGGGCTGCCTTAAGGAATGAAACCCCCTCATCCCTCCCCTCTCACACAAAAAAAAACCCCCTCAAAGCAGAGCTGGGAGCATTAAAAGCAAAGGCAAGAGCCCTGCTGAGGAAAGCAGCAATTCCAAGGGGAGCTGCTGGTGATGTCATGGCATTTAAACGTCGCCTGAGTCACAGGTTCCTGAGGAAGTGGCAACACCTACGGAATGACTGGAGAAAAGTCAGCCTTGGGAGCACGAAAGGAAAATAGAGACACTCACAGACAAAGCAAAAACCTCAGGGAAAACGGTGCCTGTGAGGGAAAAGTGTGTCCCTGGGGCACTGGGCACGTGGGGAGAGAAGGGAAAAAGAAGAGAAAGAGGAAAGAAAAGACATAAAACCCACCAGAACCAGAGTCCAAATGCTCTCAGAGCAGCAGCCATGGAAGCTTCCCTCCTCCCCAACTCCAGCAGCTCTGCTCCAGGCAGCTTTAGCCCGCTCTGGTTCCAGCTGGGAAGCAAAAACATCCCAGCAATGAGACTCCAGCTTGCATTTCACATGCCTTGAACCTTGCAGTGCAGGCTGCACCAATGCAGCTGCTCAGAGATGAGGGAAGACCATCAGAAGACCAAGAGAGGAATTAAGGCAAAACCCTGCAGGTCTCCAGCTTAATGCCTGCCCTTTCCTACTTCCCTAGGAAGTATTTCAGTAACAAATGAAGGAATGAACCACCCTGCTGGGATCCTGTGCCAGTCCAGTGCCAGAGCCTGAGTTTCTGCAGCTCAGACTGCTGAAGCAGCACCCACAGCCAAGGAATGTGAGAACAGACAGTAACTGCATGGGAGAGGAGGGAAATCACAAGGAATAATTCCTGGGAGCTCACTGGTTTGGATTTGGTTTGGCTTTTGCTTCAGAGCAGCAGAGCCCCGTTGCTCCTGTCCTTTCCTGTTGGCTCCCTGCTCAGAAGCAGCAATTTGACATTTTTTACATTTAAAATGAAAGGCACATGTGCACACGACCTCGACTGCAGACACAAAGCCCACTGTGCCTCCTGTCAATGTCCCACACAAACATCCAGGCCCGGGGCAGGAGGACACAGGAGATGGAGGGAAGGAGTGTGTGCTCCCTGCCAGCCAGGAAACACAGCCCAGGCTCCTTCTAGAACTCCTGACTCTCCTTTCTCTCCCTAAACCCAGGGAGCTGCAGTGGCAAGGGAGCACTGGTTGACTGAGCAGAAAGAACCTGTGCTGGTTAAGTTCTGACAAAGAGCTGGTGCGTGCTGAAAATCTAAATGCTGAAAATCCATCCCAAATAACTCCACTGCGTCTGAGAAAGTGCTGTGGTTAAGTCACAGCAGGCTGGTGCTGTAATTAGTGAGGCTGCAATTAGAACTTAAATACTGGAGTTCAGTCATCTGCAGCCTCATCCCGGGGTGAGATCACCTGGGCTGGGAGAGGAGGTGAGAAAATCGCTGCCCTGAGGCTTGGAATGGCTGCAGGTGCTCAAAGCCACTCCAGCTCAGCCCTGCTCATTCTTCTGGGAGGAGCTGCAGCCTGGCTAAAATAATCCCCAAGTGACCCATTCCAGGGATTCCTTCCCGAGCAGGATTGCTGGGTGTCAGGAAAACGGGGCCACAGAGGAGCACAAGCCACAGCCTGGTCATTAACCCTTCAAAACGTGGCAACAAAGAGTTTTCACCCAGGGTAACTGAGAATAAAGCCCAGGGAGATTCTTGATAGGTTATCAATAACAGTAAAACGAGAGAGGAAAAAAAAGCAAGCCAATAAAGTGTTAGGGTTTGAGGTTTTTTTGTTGTTTGGTTGGTTTTTTTTAACTTCCAAACCAGCCAAGTGTTGCACAGGTAAGAAAATGAAACTTTCCAGAAAGGATTCCACTGGAAAGCTGAGGAGGCAACAGAGAGGGCAGGTCCAGATGAATTTCAAACCTGGTGCATTACCTGTGTGGTGTTTTGGAGAAGGCCCAGGCAGCTGCCAGGGAAGGAGAGCTGGAAATGGGACAGGGGTTTCCATGGGTTAGGGGCTCACACCCTGGCACAGCCCAGAGGCCTCCCAGGGCAGAGTTTCTCCTTTTAGAACACTTCACCCAGGTGCTCTGCAAGAGCAAAAGTGCACAACAGACTCTGCAAGGGAAGTTTCACTCTGGCAGGACATGCACCAGCACATCAGCTGCACTGAAAATGGAATAAAAATGAGGGGAAAAAAAAGAAAAAAGGAATTAATGAAGCCAAATAGCAACAGGCTGGAGACATCTCCCAGGCTCTGCTTCTAATGAAGTCAGCTAAAATTTCCCATGTTGCAAATACTTCTTTAATGGCTCTCTTTGGAGTAGAAATGCTTATTTGTTTCTAAGGAAAGCCTCGCGTTGTTATTTCAAAAAGAAACTCAGAAACTGGCAGTAAAATCCCAGCACTGAGCTGCTCCTGCTCTCTTTTCCTGAATGCAAAGTCCCAGGGCCAGGACACCCGGGATGGAGCACGTGGGAGGAGCAGACAGGCTGGGGCTGTGCCAGCTTGAAATGGATTTTCTCCTGCAAGAATGTCAGCAATCCTTCCTATTCCCACAAGAATCCAGAGGCAGGACTCGCCTGGAACCCTTAAAATTCGGTTGCACTCTGAAGAGTTGCTAAATAAAAACAAACCCATGGATTCTGTGAGAGGCAGAGTGTCCTTGGTCACCACGAGCGACCTCACCCATCCCTGGCCTCCACGGGAATCCTGCACAGCAAAGTCTGTTCCCAAAAACCTTCCCAGAAAATCACTGGTTTTATGGGGCGGCTGCAAAAAGGGGAAACGGGGAGCTGGGTGGTGTAACCCTTGATGACCTGAAGGGTCTTTTCCAACCAAAAGCTCCTCTGATTCCATCAGCAACCCCAGCTGTGCCAGTTAACAGCCACAGGATCTGAGAGGGAGGAACAAACTGTGTGATTGCACAGAGCAAAGCTCAGGAATAAACCCCACTGCAGAGAGTCTTCTAAACAAGAGCACGGGTGAGAAACTCAAAGTGCTTACAAACAGCAGTCACTCAATTTTGCAAACAGCTCTGTAGCATCTATTTAAGGTGAGCAGCCAGAACTGACACAAAGAAACAAGATTAGAGTCATGTAATGTCAAGGGGTTGGAAAGGACATTTAAGATGACCTAGTGCCATGCAGAAAGTGGCAGGAGAATATCAAAGATGACAAAATGGGAGCTTTAGTTTACCTCACTGGGCTTCTCTGAGGACACAGGGAAGGGAAAACATTTTTTCAAGCTCAGACTTGGTGGTTTTAAGGCCTGGAACAGTCACTGCAGTTTCCTTTGCTGTGCCAGAACAGCTCCCGTGCTGCTGCCTCCCTCTGAAGCAGAATCCCTTTAGTTTTTGGGAGCCATCAGCTCCCTGGGAATGGAACTCAGTGGGATTTTCCAGCTGTGCCTTTCTCCCTCACACATCCCAGTGCTGGAGCTTCAGGAGCCACTCTGGAAGGGCTGTGGTGGCACCAGGACAGCTCCCAGGTGTCCCCGAGGGAAATCCTTTCCCCATGGGCTCCAAGGAAGAAAACTCCCAGGGAACCCGAGATTCCTGACTCTGCTGGATCCCAGCCAGCAGAGCACACTGCAGGGGTGATGCTGAGGCAAAATTCCAGTTGGCAGAAGTGTGAGATCACAACAGAAGCTGTCGTTCCGTGAGTTTCTTTAATGCTCAAGTACAGAAGTGGCTCAGAGCTCTCCACTGAGACCTTCCAGCAGAATTAAATGTCCCCAGACGAGGCACGGGGGTGTCACAGCTGCAGGCAGCCATAAAATTCCAGTATATTCCCATCAGGTAATTTAGGAATACGAGCAGGATCCTCTGAGGCTGCTCATTCCCCCTTCCATCAGATCTGGGTCACACCTGACAAGCCCTGCCTGCCTTCTCCAGGTTCTTCACTGCTGAAATTTACTGTTCAAAAGGACTCATAAACAGCATTTGATGAACTGCTGACTGGCACCAGTGGAGAGAAAAATGCAGTATTTTTCTCTCCACTGTTGGAAGAGCTGCTGGCAGCACAAATGACATTAAAATCCCAGCTCCTCCACGGAGGAAGGGGGAATTCAGCTTGTAGCAAGCACAGGAGCTGGGGTCTGGGCAGAAATCCTGCACTGAGGGCTTGCAAAGCTCACAAATAAATGCATTTATCTGCTATTAGCACTAGAATGCACATTCATTCACTCACTGGAATGGATCCTCAGGATTCCTCACCTCAGGAGATGCCCAGAAATCCAGTAAAAGCCGAGGAAGAACAATTGTGCTCCACGAGGAGAAAGCAAAGAGCACTTTGGCGAGCCAAGGGGAGCCATTCCAGGCAGAGGGCAGAGTTCCTGCACCTCAGGGACACGTGGGAAGCACAGGGGCAGGATGAGCCCAGCCTGGCAGAGGTGGGTGCCACTGCCCTGCCCGAGCTGCACAAACTGGGCACTCCCTGAGCCCTGGACCCTCCTGCTCCCCCCAGTTCCAGGTCACTAAAACCATCCTTAAGGACCACCAGGCTCACAAAGATGTGCAGCTGTCAAGTCTCAGATAAGCCCAGCCTGCGGAGCTGCTCACAGCTCCCAGAGACACAAAAAGCAGATTATTCCCTTGAAACTCCCCTGGCACCAACCCCTGGCTCCAGCTGGACTGTGGCATGGCTAAAAGCAAAGTCCTGATGCATTTTAACTGCTTTTAAAATGCAGATTTCAGGGCTTCAGTCTCAACCACCAAGAGATGATTACCAGCTCTGATTCCCAAAATACATTGCACTCATATATATATTTTTATATTACACTGAAGCTACCTAAGCTAGACATTTCCCTAGGTAAGAAATAATGTCAATCTAATGACTATGGTAATAAATAAATAGAAATAATGGCTATTTTAGACAATAATGGCTATTTTAGACAATAATGGCTATTTTAGACAATAGTGCCCATTTTAGACACTTGGTGCAAACCTCAGCAGGTTTCAATCAATCTTCTTTTCTGATCAGAAGATGGGAGCTGCAGATATCCTTGACCTGACTCAACTTCCTCTGGTGAGAGAGAAACTGGGAAATTCTCTACAAAACAAAAAATCTTCAGAGCTAATGTTAAGGAAGGAACTCAAATAACTGGATTGACCAACTAATTCTCACAATCTATCTGGGAAACAGAGGCTGCCTGGCAGATAAAGTGATTTGCATTTTTTCTGAGTGAGTTTAACTCACAAACCCCACAATATAAAGCTACAAAAGGGATTTCAGATTTCCTTCTAAAACCTTTTCCAAGTTAAGAGCAGCAGATTCAATTCTGCAGTAATGGACTTTGATTTTGAAAACTCCTTTTCCCTCAAGCTATGTTCTTAAACTCAAGGATTCCCAAAGTCCTGTTTGTGCTCAGCCACGAGCTCTGAAGCCACTTGAAAAAATGAAATGAACCAAAGGGGAGAAGAGAATTGCTCTTTTTGAACACCTGCAAGGTTCTGCACAGCCACACCCAAGAACAGAATTTCCCATTTCACTGAGAACAAATTTCTCATTTCACTGAGAACAAATTTCCCATTTCACTGAGAACAAATTTCCCATTTCAGTGAAGCCTTTCCCTACAGGTTTTGACTGAATCAATGACCCACCACCCCCTAAAGCAATTTTTGACCATAGAGACTTCTCTGAGCTTCAGGGGAGCCTGATCATGATAAAAAAAAGCATTTTGGTCTTTCCTGGGCAAAAAAAAAAAATCGGTCAAACCACTTTGTTTCCACAGCATGAAAAGATGGGATCTTTACAGGGAATAACAATTCCATGGACACATCCAGAACAACTGCACTGAGTTCAAGCTTGCACATAATTCCTGCTGGAGGCAGCAGCTTCAGGTCCTTCCCTACTCCTGGTAAACATTAAATTTAACTGCCAAGAGCAGAAAATGACCAAACTCCAACTAAAGTGCCCCAGATCTGAAGGAGATGAAAAAAGCCATTCAGAAATGCTGCTTGGACATGGCCACTGATGAGCAAAATAAAACCTGGCCCAAACCAACCACCCACACTGACTTAAGCAGCATTTTTTTATATGTAAGCCATATTTAGAAACTTTTAAAAAAAACAAAAAAAAAACCCCAACAAAATTAAAAAAAAAAAAAAGAGAGAGACCAGGTTTAAATATAAGCACGTTGCCCCAGTTATTTACACAATAAAAATGAAAACTGTCCATAAGAGACTGCTTTGAAAGTGAAGTTATTCGTGGCAGAAGGTGGGTTCTGTTTGTTGGTGTTTCCAGCAGCCAGGAGGGGGGAGCAATCATGAACTCCTCAGGGCAGAGATAAAAGGCAGGGCTGCACTCCAGAGCATCCTCCTCCTCCTCCTCCCCAGCACCTGAGCTCAAACGGTTTCATCATCGCTCATGTCCCAGATCTGCAACGGAAAAAAAGGGAATTTGAGCTTGTGGAGTTGAAATATGCTCTTGAAACACGCTTAAAAATTCACACTGCTGTTCGAAAGGAATAATAAATGGCATTTTATGAACTGTTGACTAGCACCAGTGGAGCTTTACAGAAAATTCAGTATTTTTCTCTTCCGTTAACAACCTTCACGCCAATAATTATTTGTCATCTTGGAGGTATTTTTAACATCTACTTTTCAGCGTTTGTCACTTTGGCTGTTTGGTACTTATTGCCATTTACAGATGGGAAATAAATGTGGCTATTTGGTATTTACTGTCATTTCCAGGAAGGCTCAGCTCAAACCCCAGACAGTTTGGGTTGGTTATTAATTGGTCATTTTACACTTAAATATTGGATCTCATAAACAGCAGCTCAAGGACAAGCAGTTATATGGAAATTTGTACCTTTCTGCTGCTCAGAAAAGAATTAAAGTAAACCAATTTTTTTTTCTGCAGTAGAACTTAATTGTACTTTCACTTCCTGACTTGCCCTTGGCCAGTAAGTGGTTGCAGAGTGGGGGAAAAGTGAATATTTTCACAGGACATCGAGGTGTCCTTGTGACCACACTGAGGTGGAGTGGTGGGAATTCAGAGCAGGGATCTGTGGAGCTCTTTGGGAGGATATTCTCCATTTATCCTCGGAGCTTTTTCCTCCTGAGAGCCAGGGCTGCTCCTGAAACACTTTTGCTGATGTTTTAGGGGTTTAGCTCATGGCAAAGACCCTTTTTTTCCCCTGGCAGGGTTTAAGCTCAGGACTAACACTCAGCTGAGATTTAATACCCATAGCTGGATTTAATACCAATAACACCAGGTGTGTAATACATAAAACTGTGGCTGTGACTGGGAGCATTCCAAACTTGCCCTTGTGGAGTGCTGCAGGTGACCCACGAGAAGTGGTCTGGCTGAGAAGCACAGAAATGCCATTTTGCCAGAAATCCCTGGCTGGCCACGACCTGACCAAAGGAGCAGCAGCATTTCCGTGTCCCAGGGGAAATAAAACCCAGCTCCTCTGCTCCAAAACTCAGCTTGTGTGTTGGCATCAAGTGGCCAGCTGAGTTATTCTCTCCTTTTGCATCCTGACCACGAAAACACATCAAACCCCCCTGGCAGCAGAGCATGAACAGTTATTTGGGCTGTAAATTCTTCAGGGCACAAAGCAGTGTTTTACATGGGACAATGGGGCACTGTTCTCACTGCACTGGGTAGACAAATAAAAAACACAAATAACCCCTTTTCTAGACAGGCAACAATGCCTATTGACATATAGCTTTAATAAACCCTTACAGGGAAAAAAAAAAATAACCTGAGCATTTCTGGAATTTAAAAATGTTCTGAGAAAAGCTCTTCGAATCCCACCTAGGGAAACACATAAAATCAAACATTTCTCTGCAGTGCTAGGAGCTGTGTGAAAGGAAAACTCTGAATGGCAAAGTTCTCCCCATTCCTAGAAGAGGCACAAAATGGTGGTGTAAATCCTGATGGAAAATACTGGAGGAACAGTTTGTTTACAAAAGGAAAGGAAAAAAAAAAAAGGAGTTTTCATCCTGCCCTGGATGAGCAGCTCGGAGCCTGCCAAGGCAAACACAAATGTCCAGCTCGCCAGTCAGGGTCAAGGATGTGGAAAATAAATACAAAACCCAAAACCTTTAAATAGAGTTTAGGGTATGATTCAAGGCAGAAATCCTGAATTCAGACGTCCCCTAGCCCAGAGCCTGAAAATAAACCCCACAGACTGCAGCCCCCACAAGGAAATTCTCTCCTGCCCAAAGCACAGCTCTTTTCTAGGAAGCTTTTAACAACAAAAAAATATTCACAGCAACACTGACAATGAGGTTCTCAGGTATTCGACCAACACTCAAACACCCTGGGTTGAGGAGGATGATTTTTAGATGTTTGGAGAGTGTTTTCCCTCCAGGAGAACAGAGTTTTAGATGAGTTTGCAGTCTCAGAGCAGTCAGCCCCATTAAACCACAGAGTGGCTTGGCCTGAAAGGGACTTGCAGCTCCTTTTATTCCATGGGCAGGGACACCTTCCACTACCCCAAATTCAGCTTGGCCTTGGCCACTTCCAAAGTTCCAGCACAGCATTTTGTGTCCAACTTACAAAGGTTTATGAAGAACAAAGCAGGGGTATCTCAACAAAGAACGTGCAGAGGGAAGAGGAAAACACGAAACAAAAGGGAAAAATTCAATGCAGGAGTTAAAAAATTGCAAAGTGCCTTCAAGAAAACAAGTTCCATGGGATTGTGCAAAGGAAGTCGTGTGAAATACTGACAGATAAATTACCACTCCTGCCTGAGAGCAATAGATGTTTTCAAAAAAAGACATTTACACTTCAATAGATGATGACTGTGCAAACTCTGGGGATTACTTCCAAAGACTGAGCCTTTCAAGAGAGGAAATAAAACACAGAAAGCCAAGACAGTGTGTGAAATGACTGTCAGAAGAGCCCGATTTCCAAACCAAGCTGTGAATTTGGACATTTTTTCACGTCTCCTCTGTCCTGCAGCACACCTGGGTGAGGCAAACCCAAACACAGCCACGGGCAAAGACGGGAGAAGTCAGAAATTGGGGAGATAATGAAGCAGCTGTCAGCCCCACCCCAGGCTGCACAAACCCGGGCAGATGATCTGAATGCACCTGTTCCTTCAAATACCTGCTCCCAGAGTCAAACCCCTTTGCAGAGCTTCTTAAATTTCACATGCAAATTGTGGCTATTCAGCAGAAGAGGAGGATTCCCACACTGGTTTTCTTGCAAGTGCAATTATTATTTTCGTCAATAACAGGAAAAACGAGGGAGGGGAAAAGCCCTGAAATTCCCACTGATTGATTTTCCACAGCCCCACACCGTGCATTCAACAAATCCAGTGGAACTGAGAGTTTTGCATTTCCTCCCTGCCGCATTAACAAACTGAATGTCCACACCAACAGCTCCAAAAAGTGGTGCTCACCTTCCCAGGCTTTGCATCCTCAAATTAACACCTGTGACTCAAACAGATAACGACTGCTTATCTTATAAACAAACCTGCAAGAACAGAAATGCACCTTGAGGGGATTCTGAGAAGTTTTTTTTGCCTCCAAACAACCAAGCAAGCCCCACGTGTGTTGTTTTCTGCACACAACTGAGATGAATTTACACATGGACCAGGACACGCTGCTCAGGAGGACCTGGAGGAGATTTTTATTTTAGGCAAACCACAGGATTTGCTGTGTAAAAATAAATGCTTCACATAGGGTGAGGGGCGTAAAGAGTAAAATTGTGAAGGCTGAGAATGAAATGTTTCATCAATCACACAGCACAGCTGAGGAGCACACGAGAACACGGCTGCACAGAGTAATTACCACATCTCAGTCTATGAGTTAGAAACAATCAGGATTCTTAATGAGAAGAGAACACATTCAAGCAACTCCTTGCTATTTTACAGCACTAAAACGTGATTTTTTTTTTATGGGTATGAGGTAAATCATATCCTAGCTCTGTGCTTTACCACGGAGAAGCCACAGGAGGGTTTTGGGCAGCCTAGATGAGTTTACAAAGCGGATATCTGCCTAGTGTGGGTCTGTGGTGGATGTGCAGAAGGCTGCACGAACACCTGCCCCACCCCTGCCTGCACCAAAACCCAAACTGCTCCTGGACATTCAAGCAATCCCCGCAGGTTCCCCCCTGCAGCCAGGCTGAGGGCATCGTGGGCAGGTTCCCTCCATCCCTGAGAGTTTTCCACACCCCACAATTCCCTCCCCGTCCCCCTTTCCCACAGGGACGCAGCCCCAGGTGGACACCAAGGGGAGCTAAAATCAACTTACACCAGCAAATCCCATTATTATTCTAAATAACTCCAAGCCCAACAACGGGGATCCTTTCCAGCTCCGTTCCCATCAGCAGAAATAACGTTTGGCAGAAGAAATCACCACGTGTCCCACGTGCAGTTGTGTCATTTGACACGTGGATTTTGTGCACAAGGGGAGATTTTGCTTTGCTTAGAGCCTGCCCATCACCCAAGAATAAATATAAATAATGAACAGTGAATAATAAATAATAAATAATGAATAATAAATGTAATAGATACAATAAATATAATAAATATAATATAATGAATAAAAATATTAAAGAAAAATAAATAAAATAAATAAAATAATGAACAACAAATATAATAAATATAATAAATAATAAATATAAATACCACAATTAATTAATAAATAAATAATAATAGGAAGGGTGAGGGGGCTAAAGCCCACCAATTCCCACTGATTGATTTTCCACACTGCACATTCAATAAATCCAGTGGAGCTGAGAGTTTTGCATTTCCTCCCAGCCACATTAACAACTGGCACCTGCAAACTGAACTTCCACACCAACAGCTCCAAAAAGTGGTGCTCACCTTCCCAGGCTTTATTCATTTCCCATTTTATCATTTTTTTGGTTGCCTGTAGCTGGAAAATGCATTCCAGCGAGTGCTGCCAGTGCGAGACACTCATTCTCCCAAATTTGTTTTCCCAAACTTTGAACTTCCTCTAATTCAGCTACACCCAGAATCAGGCCATGACCTGAATAATTAACTGTCAGGTGCTCCTTCCCTCAGCTGACACAGATTCCAAACTTCGACACAGAGAAATTAACCCCCCAAAAAACATCACCCCCAAGGTTTGTAAAAACTGCATTTTCCTTCTCCCAGCTGCTTCATTTAGGCAGCAGGTGGAGAAAAGGGTGGGTGATTTCTGCAGATCCCTGCACACAGTGGCTCTCTCCCGGCTGGATGACAGATCCCTGGAATCCCCTGCACCTCCACAAATCCTCTTTTTCTGTGTCTGCCCCTACAGCCTTCCCTTCACCATCCTGCAATAAAGTCAAGTCCATTTTCTACCTTTGTTTGGGGTTTTTTTTCTGGCTTTGTTTTTCAATGCTGGCGCTCGTTTTGCCCTTACAGCCTCTCCAAAATCCTGTATTTTCAGCCCACAGCTTGCAAGGTCAGGGTGATGGGGAATTCCCATTTTAACAAACAGCAACTCTTCGACAAGCTCCTCCTGTAGGAATTTTTTTAAAATGCATGTCCAGTGCTTTAAAGCACAGAATGGTTTGGGCTGGAAAGGACCTTAAAGCCTAAATATCTTGTAGAACTGGCACCTGAAGGGCTTTCAAAGCTATTTTTAAGAGCAACACAGAAATAGGCGAGTCAACATCACAGGAAATGTTTATTTACAAATAAAACTTTAGCTAGAAAGTCTTTTTAAGATCTCCAGTTCCAAGCAGATTTACAAACAGTGACACCAAGCAGTGGTGCCTTCTGGGTTTAGAGCAGTTTCACCAGGTATTCATCAGAAAATGACGTGAAAACATTCACAAAAACAGGACTAACCATTAATGAAACAATGCCAAAAGAAAAAAGAAAGAAAAAAAAAAAGAAACAAACAAAAAATGCACATGAGGGGTTTTTTTCTGGTATAAAAATGCCTCAGACAGATTTCCTTCCATTGTTTCTTGTTTTATGAGGGAAAAAAAGGTCCCAAAGCACATAAGCAGCAAACACAAACCCCATTTCTCTCCTGTCTGGAGGTGCTTGAAGCTGAAAAGGGAATTTTTTGGGGCACAGTCTCCTCTAAGAGGAGACTTTCTACTACTCAGCCTTTTCCTCAGGCTCCCAAAAACTGCCAACAAGTGGGAAAATAAACAAACACACCCCCAAGCACGTTTGATGATGGCCATTATTCTGTTTTGTGGGGGATTTTCAACTTCATTTTAGTATCACCAACAGGCAACTGTCCAAGGAAAACGTTTGAAGGAAGCCACAATTAATGGAAATTCTGTCATAGGAATGATTAAATCTGACAGAAAGCCTTTGACTGAAATGAAAATAAAACATTGTAGTATATCGTGGTGTAGATTTGAATTCTTCCATCACCTCCCCCCTTTGATGTGTTTTGCATTAAAAATAAAACTCTAAGTTTATATTCATCACATTTATAAGTCCTGAAAAAAGAAAAAAAAAAATGGTAACACGGATACAAAAGCAAATTTGCTTTCAAGGCTTGTAGAGGAAATGTGGATTGGATAAATAAATGGGTCTCAGAATAATGAAACCATTTCCACACCTGAGTCTGTGCCACTCCGACTGCCCAGGTTTTATTTGTGCTGCTGTAAATCCATCATTTGCCACGTCCCACTGCACCTTCTTAACTCCCAGGTGATGCAGAACTGCTGCCAAAACCTGAACTTGCAGGTCAGGACAATCAAGCAGTCGGTGGTTAAAAATGAGCAGCAGCTTAACTCCACCTCCAGTGCAGGAATACACAACCCAGAAACAACCAAGGGATCATAAAAGATGGGACTTAAGGGAGACTTTACTGGGGGGGCACAGAATCCCTGAGCTCCAGAGACACCTCTGGACATCATTTTGTCCATTTTGTCCCATTCTTCACCCAAAGCAGGGCCAACAACCTCGGGGTGCTCAGGCTCCTGCCCGTGGAATCACCACCCAATTCCAGAATGGACTGTCCAGCTGAGTTTTAAACCTTGCTGAGATTTCACAGCCCCTCCAAGAACCCTGCTCCAGCGTTTTGACAGCCAAATGTGAGATGAAATCATCTCCTGAAGCAAGGATCATCTTGGCTAACATACCCAAAAATACATCTTCTTTTATCACCCTCACCATCATCACCCTCAAAATGCTTCTTTACAACCCCTGACAGAGCAATCCCCTCCTGGCAGCACCAGCACACTCACCCAGCCTTTCCTACAGCTTAAAGATGCTGAATTCTACAGCTCAGGTCACCTAAAAAGCAGGTAATTCCCACTTATTCCAGAGGAATCCCAGCTGGGCAGGCAGGGCACACATGGCTGTGGGGAGGAACAATCCCAGCGCTCCCATGGAAACAGGGATTTGGGGTGGGAGAAGGAACCTGGGCTGACATTTGCAAACCAGATCGTGAAGGGACGCTGTCCCTGAGAGCTGGGAGAATCTTCTCTTTTCCAAAAGCTCCCAAATGCTACAAGGGGATAAAAAACACTCATGGGAATCCTTGAGGCTTTAGTGACTGATTAAAGAGCACAGATCACTTTCGGATGGGACAGAGATTGCCATAACAATAAAAAGTATTATTGGGAGGTCACCTAACCCAGGTATGAGTCAACTTTCAGCATTTTCATGTCTGATCCAGCACACTCCATCCTCACAAAGTGCAGCTGGCAAACACAAGCAAATCATACTATTATTCTGAATAATTCCAAACCCAACAACGGGGATCCTTTTCAGCTCAGCTCCCATTATCAGAAAATAACTTTTGGCAGAAAAAAAACTCACACATGTCCCACATGCAGTTATGTCATCTTCCATGTGAATTCTGTGCACAGCTCTCATGCACTGGCTGTAACACATAAGTAACAGAAAACTTGAAATGCAATCAAAATATTAATTCATCAAAAGTTTTGCTTTCTCCAGTGACCTCACTAATCTCATCATTGCTTCCATGGAGATACATGTGGTGTGTACACAACATTTCAATTTTGTGGAGGAGGCAGCAAGAAGGTGGGGAAAGCTTTCTCCTCTCTCCTCCAAGAGGAGGAATGCTCTTCATATAGTTAGAAAGGAAAATAATTCCTGCAGATATAAATTGAGGGAGCAAAAGGACACTGTTTGCAGTGTTAGATGCTCACAGGATACTGCATTATCAGATTTATTTCACGTTACAGACTTCAGAAACTCAGGGAAGATAAATCCATTTGTATTAAAATCTTAGGTGCCAGTTTCCCTCCTGATCAATCCTGTCACTTTTCCCATGGGGTTTATCAAAATAAACATTACCCAGAAAATTGCAAGTGCTGGTATAAAAGCACAAAGAGAAAAAAAAAAAATCAGTAATTAAAGGCAAGGTAATGATGTTCTAGAAACAGAACAGGCAGATCAGGGTTCTGGTTTGGTTTTGTTTCAAATGGACAGAAAAACCTGAAAAAGCAGAAGGTGCCTCAGCAGTGAGAGACTCTGCAAGCACCTTGCCTTGCTCTGGAAACATCTGCTAGGCCCATGCAATAAATTAACAATAAATTAACAACAAACTAACAATAAATTAACAATAAACAACACAGGCAGTCTCAACTTCACTCAAAACCTTATGTACTGATTTAAAACCATATGTCCAACCCAGACCCAGCTGAAAACTCGTCCAAGTGTCAGATTTATCCCTGTAACACTTCAGTTAACACAGAAACAACTGAACAAACAAGAATTCTGATGAGACCCTGCAGGGATTTTGGGCCTGGAGGGTCTTGCAGGGATCTGGATTCTGCAAGCCCTTTCAAAATTGCTTTTGATTTTCTGACCACAGGATTTCAACATCTGCAGGACTAACAGATTGTCTGCAAGTAGTTGTGTCCCAGCTATCAAATCTTATTTAATTCCCAGTTTTCATCTGGAGCTGCTGTGACAAAGTGGGCGCCCACTTGCTCTTCTGTTGGTTTTTCAGTCCCAGGAACGAAGCCAAGTTTCCCAAAGCTCCTGATGGAGGGAGAACCTTATCCCAAAGCTGCTGGGGGAGTCCACGACCACCCCAACCAATGGGCTGATCAACCACACTCCATCCTCACAAAGTGCAGCTGGCAAACACAAGCAAAAAATGCATTATTCTAAATAATTCCTAACCCAACAACGAGGATCCTGTTCAGCTCAATTCCCGTTATCAGAAAACAACTTTTGGCAGAAAAACATCAACACAACTAAGACAATCTGAGGGCAGCAAATTCCCTTTTCAGCGATCCCACATCGAACCCGCCCTGCTGCACCTCCTCATCTTGGGAAGAGCAGAGGAGCAAACACAGCCCCTGCAATCCCAGCCACAAACCAGGGCTGTTATTCCAGGTTTCTTCAGCCCAGTCAGCAGCTCTTTTCCAGGTTTATTCAGCCCAGCTGCAGCCCTTCCATGGATCCCAGGCCCACGAGCATCCCACGGGGCTCTGGAGCTCTGGGGATGTCCCAGATGTGCTGCAGCAGAGGCTCCCAGTTGCTTACAAGGCAAACAGCTTGTTTTGGCTCAGAATTGCCTTTTCCTCCCCCATCTGGGGTGGCTTTGATCTTCTGGCCTGTTCTGTGACTGCCATTCCCTGAGTTTATGGGATCACAAAGAGCGCCCGAGTCCAGCTGGGAGCAACAGAGTGAGAAGCCACTTTAAAAACTTGATGGCAGGCAGCAAATAGAGTGTGGTTCCAAAATGGGAGTACAGAACTAGGATGTGCAATGGATTTTCCATAAAATCCATCTTAAAACAAACAGCAGATCTCCTGGACCATGAGAACAAACTTTGCTTCTTCGCGGCGCTAAATCTACATTACGCTAAATATCTCATTTTTGTCACTTCGCCTCTTCTTCCCCTGGAGTTGTTTTGAATAATTTGGAACAATTAAAGAGTTTTAAGTCAAACAGGAAAATAGTCAAACACACTGCAGGGCTATCCCTGTCATGCTGGCATTCCCAGCAGGATGCACAAGCCAGGGGATTCCAGGCTCCATCAGCTTTTGGAGAACAGAACATGCCAAGAGTGACACCTTCTCAGGTATCCCGCCCCAGAAATTAATATAAATAAACAAATAACTATTTTTTCCCCCTTGAAACGAGGTTTATACTCTTTTCTAAACATTGAAAATCATATGACACTTCTGGAATCACAGAATCCCAGGACGGTTTGGGTTGAGAGGGACCTCAAAGCCCACCCGGTGCCACCCCTGCTGCCACCCCTGCCGTGGGCAGGGACACCCCCCACTGTCCCAGGCTGCTCCAGGTCCTGTCCAGCCTGGCCTGGGGCACTTCCAGGGATGCTGGGGGCTCCATCCCAACTTCAGAAACCCCAACCTCCACCTCATCCTCATTCTCAGCCTGTCTGATTCCACAGCAAATCTTCATATCCCTTTTTCTGGCTCAGTGGAACATTCTCACAGAGTGCCAGTGCTGTGTTCAACTGTTGTGCAATGCAGAGACTTCAAAAAAAACCCAAACCCCAACCCAAACAACCCCACAAAAAACATGCAACACAAAGTACAGTTTTCCCAGGAGCAGGATTCCACACAAACATCCTCACTGAGAGCTCAGAACAGTCAGTTTTGTATTTTCAGTCTCCCTCTCCTGCAGTAACATTTCAAGTGCCACTACTTTAGCACAAAATTTATTCAAGAGCTGTTATGTACCTCTGATATTTCTCTTCTGTTGTGATAAATAAAAGCATCATTATCCTACTGAAGGAGTTCTTTGTCCTCAGAACTGTGTAAAATTTTTATATTGCAACTAAAACCTGAGGTTTTGATTCCCTCCACATCAGGGATAGCTGGTTTTCCCCATTTTATTTTTTATTAGAGGTAGCAGAAGATATTTTCTAATGAGCTAAATCTAAATTTGAGACATTCTTCCTTGCCCCTCTGCACAACATTTAATATATTTTAGTTGCATTGTGAAGATTAGGGGAAGTTTTCCTTCATCTTTAAAGTCACCAAAGTTTGTAGTCACCAACACCTGGCACCTTGATGAATTCCTGCAGACACACACAGTTATAAGGGAGAGAATAAACTTGTTTACAGTGGTGGTTCTTACAAATCAGAGCTCTGTCAGTGCCCTCTTTAAGATAAAGCAAGCTTTAAGAATCTTCCTGCTCACATATAATTCACCTAAAGGAACAAGCTCCTTTCAAAAAGGTAATTTCTTCCTTCTCTAAGACAAATTATCAGTTTAATAAGTTAGGTTATTAAACAAATTAATCTTATGATGTTACTCAGATGAATTAGTCGTATTTGTCATGAACAATTTAATCCCCCAGTGGGTTTAGCATCCTAACTGAATCTTTTTTACTTTAAAGCTTATTTCTTGGTGGCAGAGGGGGGATTGCTATGGGAAAGAGGGGTGGCATTTCTTTTTCATGTGCTGCTCACTCCACTGCAGTGAAGCTCCACTTCCAGCTGAAAAACCTAACCAGCAGATTAAAATATTTAACCAAACACTGCCTGATTATTTTAATAAACAAATAATCTATAACTAGTACAAACCCATGCTTTGTAATTCTTGTTTTGAAAGTCAAGGAGCTGTTTACTAGTTCAAAAGGTTCCTGAAGGACTAAAGGAAGCTGTCCTAGTGTGATGTACTCATTTCCTACTGATCTGACACTTAAACATTGCTCAGAGCCATGTTGGTGATGTGAGGAAGGAACTGCTCATGGAAACTCCTGTGTCCCTTTGTGCAGCCCCATTAAAACCCCAACAACAGCCCAAAAAAGGTTCCCTAACATTAATCAGCAACACTGAGGGGCTAAAACCCATCCAGCCTAACAAGCCTTTCTCAGGTTTGCATCTGCACGCTTCATTCTCTGGGAAGAGGAGCAGTCGGGACTTCAGCAAACTTCTGCAACTACCAGAGAGAATGAGGGCTATGAGAGCTCGAAGCCTTTGTCAGAATTCCTCTGTCTGTCCAGCCTGTGAGCCTTCCTCAGAGGGAAGGATCCTCCAGAAAACATCTCCAATTACCAAAGAGAATGAGGGCTATGAGAGCTCGAAGCCTTTGTCAGAATTCCTCTGTCTGTCCAGCCTGTGAGCCTTCCTCTCAGAGTGAAGGATCCTCCAGAAAACATCTCCAATTACCAAAGAGAACGAGGGCTATGAGAGCACGAAGCCCTTGCCAGAATTCCTCTGTGTGTGTCCAGCTTGGGAGTTTTCCTCAGAGTGAAGGATTCTCCAGCACAGCAGGGATTGCTCCCAAACCACGCCCTCAGTGCCAGGTGATCACCTCATCCACCATGAAAAACCTCATTTGTTTCTGCCTGAGCTTTAATTAGTGATTTCCCTGCTCCTTCTCTGAATAATTCTGCAAGAAGCTGCCCCTGCCTCAACCTGCACCCTGGGGATGTCACTGCAGAGCTGAGACTCACACTCAGGTGTTTCCACAAAAAAACAAGGATCTGAGCAGAGGTTCTCAGGGTCTTTCTGCGAGCCATGATGACAGAAAGCTGTTGTGGTCGTGAATAAACAGCACTGGATTTTCTGATTTTGCTCTCATCTAAAGCAAGGCCTGGTTTTGGGTCGTACAAAGCACTGCTTCCAGGGAATTCAAAAATCCAGGGGCTGGGAGTGAAGACTTAAGGTGCTCCTGGAAAAATTCAAGCTCTTGAGCAAAGCCCAGAATGAAGAAACCACGAGCAGCTCCAACATTTGTGCACCAAGTGAGAAACTCCTCTCCCAGCTGGGAGCAAGCTGGAACTCGCAGGGGGCCCTGGCAAAAGTGGGTAATTGTTGGGAGCAGACAGAGTGTGTTTGGTCATGTCTGCTCAGGGGGAAGGGCATCACTGCCTCCCTCCACACGGGTCAAACACTTCTCCAAAGCTGATTTCCCATCCTTTTTCCCCTTCTGAAAACTCCCCCTGAGTGGTGACACGGGAGGCAGCTGTGACCAGGAGCTCACAAATGAGCAGTGGAACTTGGAGAACTTGAACTTGGAACTTGATGGAGAGAAAGAATTCCTTTCATTGAACCTGATCTTTTAGGATTTTTTGCTTGTGGAAAATAAATCCCCCCTCAGTCCTTCAGTGAGCAGCCTAGATGTAGTTTTTTGTTCAGGTGCAAGGCTTAACATCCTCCAGAATGCAAAGTTAAGCTGAAGGGAAGTGTGGATATTTCCATGTAAATCCCCAGCACTGCCAGGGATGTCTGGAGGGATTCTCAGTTCAGGAGTGGCTTGGAGACATCTCCAAGCTGAGCTGCAGTGCCTGCTGAGGACAGATCAAACTGGGACAGGAATTCAAACTGGTGTATCTGTTTCTAAAAGGATGGAGCAGGCAGCAGGATTCTTTCTAAAATATTCCAGCAAGGTTTCTAGTCCGTGTTCCAAACCAGCCAAAAGCTCCTCCTGCTCCACAAAGCTGGGTTGATGTCCCACAGCCAGCAAAATATTAAATCAAAAAATCTATAATATATATAAATTAGCACACAAATTTTACTGGTTTGGATCTGTCTCATTGGGAGCATGGTATGACTCCAAGGTGGATTGATTCTGTTGCAGTTTTTATATTTAAATGGAAATATCAACTCTTCAGCTTCATGTTGCAATTCTGGAGAATTTTAAGCCTTGCATGCGATACAGATAATTTATTTTGCCAAATTCTTAATTAATATATAAAAATACATTTAATAAAGAGTTTAAACTTTCAAGTTCATCCCTTCTTAACTACGTCTGTCTCACTGAAGAACTGAGGAGGATTTATTTTTCACAAGCAAAAAACCCTAAAAGATCAGGTTCAATAAAAGAAATTATTTATCTCCATCAATGTCTCCAAGTTCTAATCTGGGGCAGTGATAACATCAGTGCCATTAGTTTCAAGACAATTGCTGTTTGCTTTATTTAGAGCAGCCAATCAAAAAGGGATTTATCTCCAGGCTAGAACTTTTCCCACACCGAGGAGAAATGAAATTCATATGGAGCCCAAGCACAAAGCTGGGCAGGCACATCCCATCATTTCACTGGGGGCAACTTGGATTTGAAACCCTGGTACTGCTGCTAACACGAAGGAAGAAGTCAAACCCCAACAAATCACAAGTAACAGGTTATTGTAATCATAAAAATTCATGCAAAGAGAGAAACTGCCATAAAAACTTATGGAAAACTACGCAGCGAGTCAAGGGTTACTAAAAGACAATGGGGAATGGGTAAGTCTTGCATTTCTTCACGTTGGTAACAGGAGTCAAAGGACATCAGATCAGCAGGATAATGGGACACAATTCTGCTCCCTGACTTCTTCACTACGGCACAATTACATTCATAAAGGGAATTTTTGTTACTCTGAGAAAATGGCGGTGTCACTTTGATTTGCAATCCATAAAAACAAAGGAAATTAGAAGCATCTCCAGGAAGGGCAGCACCTGAACTGATGAAACCATGCAGCAGTGAGACTGAAGGACAAATGTGTTTAGGCTGTCTGATCGCCGGTGACAGCTCTCTGAAAAACCAGCTAAAGGAGATTTATCAGACGTGTTTCACAGAAACTGAGATGAAAAATTTACTGCCTGGGTTCCAAAAGCACTGCAGAGTGGAAACATCCTGCGGGAGAAGGAAGGTGTCAGAACAGCACTGGGGAAGAGAGCTCAAGGGGAGACTGAAATAAAGTAAAATCACTTTTAGGACAAGCTGAGAGTTTAGGCACGAGATGCACGGACCAAAACAAGCTGACACCACAAAGGACAAAGAGGGGCTGGAATGAAAAAATCCTCGGGCAAAACTCGGGTGAAACCCTGCAGGGAAAAACTGTGGGGACGGGGGTGAACAAAAGAGAAAATGCTGGAGGTGAAAAAAAAGTCAGTGCCACCCAAACATCCTCCTGCACCAGTGAAGTCACCGTCAGTACTGGTGGCACAAGAACTGATTTTCCCTCTGGGAGGGTCAAAACAACGATGTGGACCAGAATCTTTTGAGAAATATGGGCAGATATGAGAATATTGTGATTTTTAAAGTTTAAGAACAGGATTAAACGAAATAAGTGAGTTTTAAATGCTGTGATACATGGGAATGTTATGGCTTTTGAAGTTAAGCAAAGTGAATCTCAAATACTGGGATATATTGGGAGTATTATGATTTTTGAAGTTTAAGAACCGGATTAAGCAAAATAAGTGAATCTTAAATATTGTGGCATATGGGAATATTATGGTTTTTGAAGTTTAGGAACCAGATTAAATAAAATAAGTGAATCTTAAATATTGGGATATATGGGGATATTATGATTTTTGAACTTAAACAAAATACGTGAATCTATTATTGAGACATATGGGAATATATTGATTTTTGAAGTTTAAGAGCCAGATTGCACAAAATAAATTAATCTCAAACACGGCGATATATGGGAATATTATGATTTTTGAAGTTTAAGAACCAGATTGAACAAAATAAATTAATCTCAAATACGGCGATATATGGGAATATTATGATTTTTGAAGTTTAGGAACCGGATTAAACAAAATGAGTGAGTTTTAAATATTGGGATATAGGGGAATATAAGGATTTTTAAAGTTTAAGAACCAGATTAAACAAAATAAGTGAATCTCAGCTATTGGGATATATGGGAATATTATGGTTTTTAAAATTTAGGAACCAGATTAAACAAAATAAGTGAGTTTTAAATACTGTGATATATGGGAATAATACGATTTTTGAAGTTTAGGAACCAGATTAAACAAAATAAGTGAGTTTTAAATACTGTGATATATGGGAATATTATGATTTTTGAAGTTTAGGAAGCAGATTAAACAAAATGAGTGAGTTTTAAATACTGTGATATATGGGAATATATTGACTTTTGACGCTTAGGAACCAGATTAAACAAAATAAGTGAATCTCAGATATTGGGATATATGGGAATATTATGATTTTTGAAGTTTAAGAACCAGATTAAACAAGATGTGTTAATTCTGGCAGCTCTACCAAACCAGATCACAACTGAGTTCATGCCACCAGCTCGTCCCCACCCCAGTGGAGCTCAGCTGGCAAGGCAGGGCACTTTTTATCACCGTGATAAAAAACTGCTCCAGCCTCCTGCTCCCAAAGGGCTCCACACCGGGAACTGCAGCCTCCTGCTGAACCTCGTCCTTCCAAATTGCTCCGTCTGTTTTGGCCCTGGGCTGCCTGTTAGAAATGATAAAAGTGCTCCTTTTCAAACTCAAAGCAAGACAGCTCCAGTGTCAACACGACAGAGTGCTCGTGGCTGCGAGGGGGGAGCAGGGAGAAGAGGGGCAGGAGAGAACTCTGCACCTCGTGCTGGGCAAGTGGGAACAGAATTTTCCTCCCTGGCTGCAGCCCAGGCTCATCCCACTGTATTTTTAACCTTCTCCAAGTTGACTAGGCTGGGATAGCTGCTCGGGCAGCAGCTGCAAATCAAACTTGCTGTAATTATTCTTACAAGATTAAATAAAAAAAAAAAATGAAGGAACGTCCCTGGGAACGGTTCTGCGCCTTTGATACGTGCTCAGTGCTCCTTTCATCAGGGTTTGCCTCCTTCAGAGGCACTGAAAAGAAACAACCAACCCAGAAATAAAGAGGATTTCTTGAAAGGAAGCCAAAATGCAATGTTTTATGCTGACTTAGACATATAAGGTAAGGAGGGGTTTTTTCTTTTCCCCCCTCGGTGAGTGAACAAAAGTTCAGTTTCAGGAGGAGAATACCTTTTTGACAGCACATAAATCAGAATTTGGGACAGACAGACACACAACCCCAACAGACTGTAGTGGCTCATCACAGCACTCAAGAAATACTCCCAGTTGGAAGGGACCCACAGGGATGTCCAAATAATTTCAAATATAATAATTAAAATCATGACCAAGACCATGGAATCATAGAGTGGTCTGGGTTGGATGCACACAAGTGTTCACCAAGAGCCGGAACAGAAAGTCTGAACAGTCACTTATTTAATCCTGAAGAATTATTCCCCTGCCTAAAAGGAAATCATTATAATTGCAGACACTGTATTCTCCACAGAGGACGTGTCTGAGGAATTTGCAAAATTCAAAGGGAGTTCACAACCCTGCAATGCCAATTTGGATTTTTAAACGTTTTGACTCGCGCTGTTATTAATCTTTATGAGAAAACACACTAACAAACGCAGCCAAAACATCCTGCAGACAAATGCAGGTAAGATTCAATTTCAAATAAAACACTTTTTATTTAGATGATGTGCATATCCCCGTGGAACAAGGCAAAATTTTCCACAAAGCCCAAAGCAAGGCAGTGAATGCAAACCCAGCAGGTTACCTGGGTTGTCCCTTTAAGATTCTCCATGGCATGCAGGGTTCTTACCTTGGAGCTCTGTTTATGTACAGCAAGCTTCCACAGACTTTATTTATCAACTCTTGCTTGGAATTCTCAATTATTTTATTCCCCAGTGCTTCTCCTTTTATGGCCATCTGTTTCTTCCCATATTTTGCCCCAAGGCATGTCAGCTGTCTCCACAGCTGAATGAAATTCCCATCTCTGGCTCAAAGGAAAACTTCTTAATTTTTTGTTTATTTGCTGAACTAGAAAGAAGCCACCCATCAAAAGGAGAAACCTTTTTTTGCCTCTGAGTTGGGTCTTGGGATGCTGCACACATCCTCCCCACAAATATCTGTATATTCTGACTTTGAAATGCAAGAAAATAAACAGGTTATTGAGTGTGGGAGACCTAACCATTGTTACTAATGTCAAAACTGCCCCTAAATGTTTTATAATAGAGTTAATTCTCGAAAATTTTCTCTTCAATCCATGATTCTTAAATGAATCATTTCTTCCATGTATTGACTGAGTAGTGAACAGCAATGTGCAGAAGGGAAAAGAATGATCTCAATCAATGCAACTTAAAAACCTCAGGTGCCTGGCTTGGCATAATGGAAGAAAATTATGTTTAAATAATAAATATAATTTAGAATATGATAAATGGGCATAGCTGCCATCATTGACTCAGAAGAGAAAGTGAGATGGGAGAGGAGATGCGGAGAATTTGGAAGGAGGAATTTAAAAAAGGCTCTATTCAGGCTTTTTATCTAAAATTTTTTACAGCCAGGAGTCTCAAGATGAATGAAAAGCTGCTTGGAACAGGAGAAGCATCCAGCCATCAACAGCAAAACAGTTTCCCTCAAACCATCCACCAATTCCCACCAGATCAGCCCAAACCCACCAGTCCCCACCAAATCTCTGAGCTCACACTCCTCATTTTGGCCTGACCTCCCAATCCCTGCTGAATTCCAGCCCCCAAACCTCCCTGGAGGGACTGGCACTGGGAGATGGGGTGGGAAAGTGACCTGGGAGGAATAAAACCCAAAGAGAATCCCACACCAGTCCTCAAAGGCAAAAAGGGCACACTGAGGATGGAGCTGTGCAAAGTCTCAGAGCAGAGGAGTGAGCTCCAGCCACCCCAAATTCTGCAGCTTTGCCTTGACACGTAAATATTCTACATCAAGGGGTTGTTTTTTGTTTTGCTTTTCCAGCTACTCAGTGCCCCTAACACAAGGAATTTCCTTCCCTAACACAAGGAATTTTCCTTCCCTAACACAAGGAATTTCCTTCCCTAACACAAGGAATTTTCCTTCCTTAGCACAGGGAACTTTCCTTCCCTAACACAAGGAATTTCCTTCCCTAACACAAGGAATTTCCTTCCCTAACACAAGGAATTTCCTCCCCTAACACAAGGAATTTTCCTTCCCTAACACAAGGAATTTCCCTTCTCTGCCAACCTTGCTGTGCTTACTCCTTGCCTGCCTGTAGGACATTCACAGCTCCACGTCCCCAACCCCAGCTGGGGAATCAGATTAAAAAAAAGACTGAAGCAAGCAACAATTTGGACAACTGGATCACTGAAGGGGTTTTCTTGCTCAGTGCAAGCTTTTGCACCCTGACTGCTTCACAAGACATCTCCAAAGAGAGAAAACCTCTTTAAAACCAGGCTCCAACCAGGCTCCACGTGCCTCCAGTGACTGGGACACTGAGGGATCACTCAGCTCCCTGCACCTCCTGGTTGCTGCCTGTCAAACAAAGCCTCCCACATGATCCTCCTGCTCAGGAGATAAAAATCACTTTTGGGGGCTGAGATCCTCATGCTGCTCCCTTTGAAGTCAACGGGAATTTTGGCATTCATCTCCACGATGAAGGATCGGATCCCAAAGTGTTTGTTCAGCAGCTCTGGAAGGATGCCAGCCTTAATAAAATCAATTGAAATGCATTTTAAAGACGTGGCCAATCCAAATATTTATTTGCAGACTCCCAGACTCATCCCAGGGTCTGGCATTTCTTTTCCAGCTGAAATGCAGAGCCATGCTGCTTGGCAGAGGCACTGACATGTTCCCCACATCTCCTGAGCCAACATTCCTGTTCCTGCAAGCATCCAAACCAGGAGCTTGTAAAGACTCAGCAGCACTGGAGCACTGTTCCCTTTCTCATCCTCACTAATGGAATAAAAATGTCTTTGATAAACCTGGCCCAGCAAGATCTTAATCCTTCTGTTGGAAGGAGTTCATGAACTTAGCTAGGTTTTCCCCCTGGGAAAGAAGCCTCCTCAGGATAAGCTGTGATATTTGTCTTTCCAAAAATTGATTCTCTTGCTCTGATGAAAAACAAGAAGGCAATAATAATAATATTAATAAAAAAGCTGAGGGTGTTATTACCAATACTTGCTAAAAGTTCTGAGTACTAATTAGAGTGGAAAAAGAGACTTTTTCCCATTGCCACCACATCCTTGTATTTTCAGGACACCACATACCAGAACAATTTGCTGTTTTCCAGGGTTTTTTTTTAGAACCAGGAGCTGAGCTGTGAGGACTGCTGAAGGCTTCCAGGGGAGAGAGAAAAGGCAGCAACCATTTGCCACATCTGCACAGTCTGATGCACTTGCAGAGTGCACAGGTGGAAAGATCAAATGAAAGCAAATCCTCAGCACAACCACTCCAGAGTTCTGACAGCTCTTGCATGAGCACATTTTTTAAAAACTGACCTCCAGCATTCCTTGTAACTTTGCTTTTTTTCCCCCCTCCTGGATTATTTACGTGCCTGAATTCCCCAGAATTTCAATTTCTACAGTCTTTTGAAAGCTCCAAGGTTTCTATAAATATCAGTTTCCCCATCTTGCTGTCTCTGTTACAGGCATGAGGTCCAGCACATATTCTCCATCTTCATACTTAATCCATCTTAAAATCTCCTTGCACCAAGTCAAGAATTGTGAGAGTTTTGCTTAGAATTATAGAAAAAAAAATTAAGTCAGGTTCACTTATTGTATGGGACACTGATCCCATTTAAACCTTCTCCCCTTCACCTTTTTGCTTCCCCACCTCTGACAGAGTTTTCTGCTTAGAAAGACAGAAATGTTGTGTTTCAAAGGAAGTGCCTTAATTACAGGATTATTAAAAAATGATTTAGATTAGATAAAAGTGTGAAAGTGTGGAATGACATCGCTTTTAAACCCAAACCCACTCCTCAGGATCCCGTGAAGTTCCCTGAGAATGAAGACCCCTCTGCTTGCACTGGAAATTCCAAATCAAAATCTCAACGCTCACCACACCCCTGTGAACAAAGCTCACAACTCCTGCTTTGTAAAATCACAAATATTTACGACTGAAGGCTTTTTATTCACCACAGCAGAATGACTTTTGCTCAGCCTCACACAAATGAAGCCTGTCCTGTGAATTGCCCCTTTTCTTTCAGTTTAACCTCAGTCAGAATCCAGGTTCCAATACCGGTTCAAGGACGTGACTTCCCTCTAAACAACATCATAACAAACCCTACAGCAAAGGAAACAATGGACAGGTGCAACCTCACTTTTTGAACTAAGAGGAAAAAATCAGGCAAAACAAACAGTTTAGAGCTTGTTTTATGTACTTAAGACTAACAAGTCCAAACAAGCTAAAGACACCTCTCAATTTAACATTATTTTCCTCCTGGCAAAAAAGGAAAAAGAGTATTTTTACAGTCAAATGACATTAGATTTTTTTTTTTTTTTTGCTTTAAATATTAAAATATCCCCCACACTTAATTATGAAAATGCCCCAAAAGACAACTTGGACACAACAAAGAACAACTCCCTGACTATTATATATTTTTCTCTCTAAGACAACTAAAACAAAGACAGCATGACAGCATGAACACTTCCACAATCCAGCACTGACTGAGCCTTTTCAGAGAAGCTTCTCCCTGTTAATTTTCCAACCACCACACACAATAGAAGCTTGAGTTTCCATGTGCAAAAATATTCAGATACACTCTGATTTTGGTCAGCATCTTGCACAGCCCAGAGCCAGAGATGCATCTCTACAAAATAAAGCCAAGAATACAAAGAATTCCATCTGTACCCCACATGCCCAAGGCCCACGGTGCCACAGCTGCAGTCCTGATTCACAGGTGGCTGGAAAAATTCATTAAAAGGCCAAAACCAGAGCAGAATAAGCCTTGGATCAGGTCCTGGCAGCTTGGAATTGCAGCAGGACCCTCCAAGCAGGCTGGGGATGAGCAAGGGAAGGGCAGGAGGAGGAGGAGGAGGAGGAGGAGGGAAGGATTTACTCCACATCTGCTCCTCAGGGAACACCAGGCAGGTGCAGAAGGTTTTCATAACCCAACTGCAAACTGAGTTTATTCTGCAGTTTTGTTTTCCTTTTGGCAAATTGCTGCCTCTCCCTGGAAGTAAGAGAGGGCTCCTGCTGTGTGCAGGAGCTGGGGATGGTCAGCCAAACCCCTCCTCTTCTGCTCCTACCCAAATATTTGCTGGATAACAACATCGGCACCCCAAAAGCCGAATCCCCGCGCAGAGGGCGAGGCGACCTCCAGCCTTCAGGTTTGGGTTATTTGCCTGACATTTCTACACTCACAATTCTCTTTTTAAATTGTGATCTGAGGCTCTACAGGCACGAAACTCCAGCAGTTTGGCTGAAGAATTAACAACAAAACCTCCCCTGGAATAAGGGCAGCAGGAATGTCCTGGCAGCACAGTCCAGGAGGGAAGTGCATACAGGAGGCACCGTCCAAATCTGCACCTTGTGTTGTTTTTATCCCACAGAAAACACCCCAAACATCCGAAGAAGAACGTTTTAATAATCAGAATTTTAATACATTTGACTGTTGAATGGAGAGGAATAGATTTCAGGCACTTCCAACAGGGTTTTTAAACTCTGATTTTTCAAGTCCTTTCCACAGCAACCGTGCACAACCAAGATAAATACCAAAGTGAATTTGTCACCTACATTTTCACTGCTAAAGTGTCTTCTTTTCTCTCCTGAGCAGCAAAATGTGCCAGATTTCCCTGAAGAAAAGCATTTCTCAGTGAACTGAAGGAGAAGTTGGAATATTGGGGTCTCAGTTGCTGAAAGAACTTTTGGTTTTTTTTGTATTTCTTCCTCTTTGGAGAGGGGAATGTGAGAACGGAGTGAAATCACTCAGAACTGAGCTGAGGTGTGAGACAATGCAATTAGAAATCAAATCTGGTAACACCTGCACTCTTGCCAAGTTTGAATTTCTCTGATTCTCCCTACAGAAGTTCTGGAGGACAGCTGGGAAAAGCCTGCTGCACAGGCAAGAGCTCTCAAGACTTCATTAATTTCTGTCAAAATTCCCTCATGTTAATTAGGAACTAATTTATAACCTGAAGATATTGACTGGAATTGAGTAACTTCAAGGAGTTCAAGATGCCTGCGTGTGAAAATCCTGACAGATATTGAGAAATACCCCAGAGGCTTCACTTCTCAAATTAATCCCTCAAAAAAGACACAACTGTACTGCAAGCATCACATAAAAGGCTTCAGATGTTATCTCCTCTAATTCCCTTCCACAGAACAAATCAAACAGAGCTGGATGTTGTAAAGGTATCTGTAAATATGTAAATTGTTTGAAACGACTCAAAACACAGCCCTGGCAATGGGACTGTGGCTGCAAAGTTACTGCACCTTAAAAAAAGATGCCACTGAATATCTTGAAATGATAATTTTTTCAGCATTTGAGTGTTACTGCAGACACCTACATTAAATACAAACAACAGGATCTACCTGCACTTTGGAAAGAACTGCAAGAATAAATTAACTTTAGAGTTATGATCATGAAAAGACCTTAGAGCCTGACTTTATTTATCAATAACCACAACAGGAAAGCTTGAATGAGCATTTTGGAGAGCCACAGCCCTCAGCATCTCTTTGATTCTGATTTCTGAAATAAAACCCTTTCATAAAAGGGCTCGTGGTACAAGTTTTGTGCAAAGACCTCCCAAAATCTCACCGTGTTTGCACGGGAATATTTGATATTTGACATATTTGATTAGCACCAGGTCCCTACAAAAACATTCTTGTTATTTGCTGCAATTATAAATTGCCATACACATTTCAGAGCTAAAAGGAACCCAAATATCATTTAATTCACCGTGGATTTTTGCTGTGTTGTTGCCAGACTGGAACTGCCCATGTCAAATCAAGTGCAGCTGCATTTCCAACCAAGCACACAAAAACACAGCAATGCTGAAACTGATGGTGATTGGGAAAAAAATCCTCTCTTTTGCTGAATTATAGAAATAAATGGCAAAAGAATGCATCCCCAACTCACAATATGCAATTTCAATGTCATTAGTTTTCTGTCTGGAACTGGAACTATCACACAGCAAATAAAGATCAACATTTGGGTTTGTTTTGACTTTTTTTTTTTTTTCATTTTAAACTAGGTTTTGCTTGCTTTCTAGTTTTTCCCTTCTCCCCTGAAATGATCATGTTATCTGGCAGGATTTGGTATTTAAACCAACTTAATTAATCTTACTTATTCTGTGAAAACAAAGTAGATATGTGATTTAAATATCTCAAGTGTATTTTTAGTTGTCATGACATAAATCCAACCCTTAAGTGAACGGCCCACACAGGGGTCAAACCCAGAAATTTGGTGTTTTTAGCACCATGCTGTGACAAACTGGGACAATTATAAAATAAATCACCTCAGAACATCCCTGGGGGGCAGAAAAATCCTCTGGGGACACTGATTTGATTCAGTTTGCATTGAATAAAACAGGAAAATAGTCCCACTAGCAAAAATTGTTGCCTTCCAACTGTTTTCTCCTCACCCTCAGCAGCTCTCAGGAGATGCTGGCAGGTATAATATGCTACATTTTATATATATATAAAT
>VYXD01012654.1:87403-109671 GCA_013397195.1 Hylia prasina
TATATATAAAAATTTTTTATTTTTTCCCCTGAACCAGGAATAGCTGGGGATCATTTTTCTCACAATTCCCAGGGAGCCACAGGAGCAGTTTTCTCTCCTCAACCATAAATTCCCTGTGGGCTGTGCACAAGCAGCCCTGGACAAATGTGGACTGACACCACTCCAAAACCTGGACCAAACCCTTCCTGCTCCCTTCCAGAAGAGAGAACTGATAAACATCTGGGCTCTGGAAATCACTGTGGGCTGTTTGGATTTTGCAGCAGCTCTCAGTGCATCATCACATGATCCTGCACTTTTCCAAGAAAAACCCAGTCAAGTGAAAAGACTTCCTTACCATCAACTCTTTTTTTCTTAAAAGTTACATAATTACCCTGCAATCTCTTCTGAGATCTCATTTGTTTTAGCTTTAATTACTCACTTCAACGAAAGGATTATTTCATGAAACGTTATCTTTTCACTTAAATAAAAAGCACAGCTCTGTTTCTCTTTGTTGCATGTGTTTTGTTTCCCGCTTGCCAAGATGTTATTTCACAAATGTGAGAAGAAAACTGGACTGAATACACGTGAAATAAACCCTTGGCAAAGGCACTGCAAGGGCTTGCCATTGAGAAGATCAGATGCACAAGAAA
The DNA here is from genome assembly GCA_013397195.1 of Hylia prasina. NCBI lineage: Eukaryota > Metazoa > Chordata > Aves > Passeriformes > Sylviidae > Hylia > Hylia prasina. Next base: position 88,033 of record VYXD01012654.1, read on the forward strand.
AACCTCCTGCTTCTTCCAAAAGCAACAGAGGTATTAAAAAGAAAAGCCTTCATAAAAAGGAAAAGAAAGGGTGCTGAATTTCCAAGTTATGAAGATTTTCCTCAGAAGACCTGAACATCTCAGCTGTGTGTCCACCAGCACGTCAGGGTTCCCCTGCTCAGGAGAGGCAGAATTATCAAGTCCTGCTTTTATTCCAGTCTGTGCCCCTTAACAAGACTGAAAACTCCTGATTAAATCGCCAGCAACGCTGGTTAGAATTTGTTTCATTGATTACAATTGTTGTTGTTGGAATTCTGGTGAGAACTGCGGGAGAGGGCACTCAAATTCTGCGGCTTTCCTTGATTTCTGCACCATCTTGCTCAGGCCACAACCCACATTATCCTCTATTTTAGTCCATTAGAAACGCATTAATTGCTAATTTGAGAGCTCCGATTTGAGAGATGCTAAAAAGCAAATTTCTGACCTCCCTCCTGCACGCACAATTCCTGCAGACCAACACTGAATGCACGACAGGAATTTGTTGCACACCCGGCGCTTGCAGCTCTCGAGTTCCCAGCTGGGGCAGAGAAACGTTTTCGGCCAGACAGATGCTTGTAAAAACTGAAAATGAAATTATTTCACCCGGCAGCTTCGTCTCACCAAATTCAGCTCCCAGGAAAGTTTTCTGGGTGCAGATTTACTAGAAGGGAGCTCAAAGATGGAATTTCGGGAGACACAAGTGCGGGAAAAAAAAGTCCTTACAAAGCTGCTGCGTAATTTCAATGTTATAAAGAAGTGTTTTCTAATATTTATTAAATGATCATTAATCTACTTTAGGTTATCCATAAAATACTGCTAAAATCAGATTAAATTACACCCTCAGCCACGCCACACTTGTCCATAACAGTTCAACTGTGCAGCTTGGACAAACTTGCATTTATTTCTTTCAACTTCCCAAGGGCCAAAATGTAAAAGTGAATGGCACAAGCACCCATGAAAAAGTCCCTTTTAAAATAATTTTAAAGCTAGCAATTTTCTCACAATTTTTCAAAACTTTACAGGTGAAAAAAGCCCACTAAGAGTGAGATTGAGCTCCCTGATAAAAAAAAAAAACTACAAGAGCAGAAACAAAACTGGGAAAGGATTCGAGGATCCCTGACTGCTCCTTTTTCTGCAAGAAATTCCCATTTCTTACCAACCAGAAACAAAACCCAAAGATCTGAATGTTCAGAGATTTATGACAAATCAAACTGCCCTTTCATCCCTGTCACAAACCACAGATTTTGGTTCAAACCCAGTTATTATGGGGAAAAAAAAAATAAAAATGACACTTCCACAGCACAAACCACTGGCAGATTAGAGCCCTTCAACATCTTATTAGCAGAAATTGTTGCCTTTCAAGTCTGTTTTCTCCTCACCCTCGCAGCTCTCAGGAGATGCTGGCAGGTATCAACATGCTTTCTTTTAATTACAGAACTGGATTACTGCTGTAACTGATTCCCAGCTCCAGCAAATTATCATCAAGTGCCCATTGTGCATAACAATCATTTAATGGCCGACAAACCATAATAAAGGGAGCTTTAATGAAGAAAGCTGGAAGGCTGCCCGAATTTTATGGCAGCACACTCCAAAAGAAAGAGTTACAATCTGTACTTAAGATTAAGAGAGCCTTTTAATCCAGATGGCCAGAATTAAACGAGGCAGCGCAGGGAAATTTTGATCAAAAGCGAGTGCAACATGAAAGTCCCCAAATTCCCCCAGTAAACCACGGCTAATTATTCCAGACAGAGGCTGCACGTTTGTTTTGTGTTGGGAAGAACTCAGAGGGAAATAAAATGCGAATATGTTGCTTTATCTGTGATAATTCACTCACCCATCAGCTTTTCTATCGTGAAGCAGCAAGAAAACTCTGCAGGAGGAAGTGTTGGGACAGTTAAATAATAAGACTTTCAAGGAGTTTGCAAAACAGAAGACAAATTATTTCAGATTTTCAGCTTTAAGATGCAGCTGAGTAAAACTGAAGCTGCTGCAACTGAAATTTGAAAGGGGCGCTCAGTTTCAGTGTTGTGTTGTTAATTAATAAATGACACCCAAGTTTTACCCAAGTTTGCTCCCTTCTGCTTTAATTCCTTGGAAGTGCTGACACTCCTCAGCACTGCTCAGATGTTGCTTTCTCTGAGATAATTCCCTCACCCAGTAGCTTTCCTATCATTAAAGAAAGCAGCAGGAAATCTCTTTGCAAGCAGCTTGGGGAGCTGCTTGGACAGCTAAATAATAACGTTTGCAAGGAATTTCCAGAATAAATGACAAATTATTTCAGGGTTGCAGCTTTAAGATCCAGCTGATTAAAACTGGATCCCTCTAATTGTTCCTGAAAAGTACAAATAGTGATTTTTAGTGGAGCAATAAAGCAGCAAGAGGCTCTGCTTTTCAATGATTCTCTCTCTGCTGCTGGGGGATTTGCAGAAGCCCCAGCGTGGGGAGGTACACAAAGAAGTTGATTGCTCAGCTCCTCTACAATAAAAACATTTCTCTTCTGCAAAGAGTTTTTCTGTCGATGAAACAAAACCCCTGTAAAAGTCATCAATTAATTAGAAATCACAGAGTCCTGCCAAGCCTGAACTTGCACAAACCCAGCTTCGTTTCAGCTTCTAAGAACACCCAACAGGACCCCACTTTGGACACCTCCCTCTCCTTGCTCTGATGTTCCCATCCATTTCTTTGATCTGTTTGCTGGTGCTGAACTGTGACACAAATCACTCTGTCACAGTCAGAAACCCCGATCCAGACAGAAAAATTCAGACAGGAAAATAAGGATCTCTGCTGAGAGTGGGCAGATCCCAGGGACTGACGTTGGCAGCTCTGCTTTCTGATGCTCTGCAGAACTGAGCAGTGACCTGCTGCCTGCCACTGTGACTTTCTGCTCTTGCAGAGCTGGAAGGAGATCACGGAGTCTCTGAATTGTATTTTTTTCTGTCTCGTGGTTTTCTGACAGCAGCAACCACCAAAAGTCTGCCTGACAGAATCTGATCACTGAAGTCCCTGCTGTCCCTGTTTGTATTTTGTGTTATTTATGTGCACACACACGGAAGGAGCTTTAGGTCTCCCAAACACACACCAAGGGCTGCTGCAAGCACAAAAGCTGGCAGTTAATCTGCTTTTTTCTGTAAAAAAACCAGCAACATTTCCACCCCACGGATTGAAGGAGCTGAGGAAAAACTTGCTGAGAGAAGTGACGCGCACAGAGGTTTGACAAAAAGGACAAACGTGAAACCCCAGGTTCATCCTGGCTGCACAACATCTTTCATTTCCTGAATGTTGTCGTTTTCCCTCCGAGCTCTCTCAGGGTGAACAAAATATTATTGACATGAGTGAAAATCAGGGAAAATCCTGCAGCAACTGAGCGTGAGCCGAATCCCAAACTGTGCTGCTGGTGGTAACAGCATCTCCTGGATTATTTGCAGATTGAGCAGCAAAAAGTGAATCCTGGCCAAAAGCAACAACGATGGAACTGCTGCTCCCTCTGGGAACAGGGAGCAATCCAGGATTGCTCAGTTCCCCCTTATCCCAATTTTTCAAACAAGCCTCTTGTGCAATGTCAGGGTTTGAGACAGGGCACTGCATTCCTGTGCCAGGAAAATCACAGCTGTCACTCACACACACAGGAAAAGCCAGATCAAATGGAGCTGGGACTGTGCTCAACCATTCAGCAAAAAAAAACAGCCCTGAAAAGGAGAAAAAAAATCAAACAACAGGAAAATCACACGTGAAATTTATCCATGAGAGACACGGGAGGAAAATCCAATTGAGGAAAAGAGACCAAAACTGCCAAAAGGAGATGCAAAATGAAGCTGAAAGCAGCTGAACTGTTCCAGCTCTTCTTCCAGGACTCATGGAAATCAGTGAAAAATATCAGAGTCAGGCCTGTGTCTGCACTTGGGAATTGGCTCCTGCTCCAAACCCCTGCTCTCTGCTGTACAAGGGAATTCTTAGGATAACTAAGTTTAAAATTACAACATACCATACTGAAATAAACACTGGAGAACAAATAATTATAAAATCGCCCCCCAAAAATCAATGTATTGTTTATTTGTAGAATGCCTGCAATTGTTTTTTTAAGGGAGTCATAAAAATTCCTCGCTCACCAGGAGTCCATTCATGAGGGCAATGAATTTCCAGAAAATCCAATTTTTTATACAGCTCAAGAGAAATATTTTTGGACACAAACTTTTTTTTTTTTTAAATAATGCTTTTAAACTAATAGCTTTATTCCTTAAAATGAACAAAGACTTGCCTGCAATGTAAACAATGAAAATAAAATTAAAAAAAGGAAGACCACAAGGCTTGTAACCTAAACACAATACCCATTGTCTGGACTTCCCTATTTCCACGAAGAACATCTGATTTTCATTTTGGCTTAGAACATTCTGCTAAAATTACCAATACACTGGGATAAAACTTCATTTAAAATCTGCAGATGAACAACTTCAGCTACGATCTGATGGCTGTTCCATAAGGGAGAATTCCCATTTCAGCTCCAGAACAACGATTAAAATCCAATATGGAATCCTTGCTGCAGTAAGTTTTGATGATCTCAGACCAGTATGAAAAAAAAGCACCACACAAAACTCAGATCCACTGGCAGCTTTTGTCCCTGCCTGGCCAGGGAACATTTGGCTGGTGGCCTGGTATGTTTGTAATTCCAGGAACTTCCAGCATTTTTCACTGAAGAGATACCCAATTGCCAGGGATAAAAATTTGGCTTTAAAAGTGCTTTTAAGAGTTGATTTTGAAAACAAGGATGACAAACTTCTCTCTGATTCTCAGTTCCTTGGCTGCGTTGCTCAATAAAAAGCTATGGGGAGACCTGAGTTGGACAAAAAATGGGAATAGAAGGGGCTCCTTCCTCTTTTTGCTTGTGTGAAAACAAATCTGGGAATTGCCAGTGATAATAAAAACAGTGCTCAATAAAAACACACAAACCCCAAGAGCTGCAATACCAGAGGTTCAGCCCAGCTTCTCCTTGTGCTCCACTCTTTCCATGGAATTGGGGTGAAACAACAGCGAAAACCTCCAGTGCAAATCCAGAAAGTGCAAAATCCTGACAGAAGAAAACAGGGGCAGAAAGAGATGTCTGAATGATGAGGGCACACATCTCATTCTGACAGTGGAAACAGAGAGTATTTTTTTTAAAAAAAAAGCCCTCTGAGGCCATCAGCATCCTTAAATTCCCAAGAAATTACATTAATTTCAGGCATGAAGAAGGCAAGAGGGACAAGATTTAAAAAAAAAGCTTTTTTAAATATAAAATGTTAGGGCTTAAAGTGGAACTTTTGATGTTTAATTGTCAAACGTGGAGGTAACAGGCCTTGGCAAGAGCTGTGGATTGGAATAATCCCCCAGGCAGGCAGGGCTGGGGGAGGCTGCTGACAAGGGGCAATGGGCTGAAGGAAGATTTCCCCAAAACTGCCTGCTAAATTACACCTGACACTGGAAAGGCAGGAAAAACAGGCCCTGGCAATTTCTTATTGCTCAACGGGGATGCAAATATTGGAAGGTGCATGTTTGCACAGGAAGAATGGAAAAATCAACCAGAATATTAAATTGACTTTATAGGGAGAACAGAATAAATGCTGGGCAAGGCAGTCACCTCTCACTAAAGGAAAAAACAGAATTAAACACAGGACCTAACCTTAAGGCCACTCTTTGTAGAGAACAAATTTAAATATTTAAACGCAAACAACAACAAAAAAATTAAGTATAAATTGTTTAACAGCGCCACAGTATTACTGATGTAATTCATTTGTCCAGTAGCTGTTTAAAATGGAAGTGTTTGCAAGCATAAATTGAATAAATGCTGCATTACTCAACCAGATTATTGTGAAAGAACAGCAAGACTGAAGAAAAATTATGTTTGGTTTTTTTTTTTTGAGCATGACAAGGCTCAGGAAAAGTGCAAGAAAGGGCCAGTAATAAACAGCATTTTTAATAACTTTCTGATAAAAAACCAGGTCCATTATTGAAAAGTAAATTGTTTAGAAGCACTCCTGTATCAGCTTACAATTACCATTAGAACAAAAGAATACAAAAATAACAGGAAGCTGCAAGTGCTGATTCTGAGAGTTTACCATGAAATAACTTGAAGTACAAGTTCTGCAAATCTGGGAGATGAAAAGATGAACATTTTTTATTTAAAATCCAACATCCAGGGCACACAAAGGAGACAATGAAAGCCAATGCAAGCAGGTGAGAACCAAACAGAGAAATGATGGAGCACAGGGGACATGAGAGCAGGAGTGCTGGGATGCAGGGAAACCCAAAGGAAGCCAGGGATGGGATTGAGTGAATGAGACAGGGGAATTTCATCCCTGAATTCTCAGCAGTGATGCATCCTGGAGAACTAAAGCAAAAGTGAGAAAATGTTCAAAGCAACGGGAACCAACCCCTATTGGATGGGGCTGGAGCACTTTAGAGCGAACTGGAAAAGCACAATGGGAGGATGGGAGGTTTTCAGTGCTTAACAGAAAACATTTGTGGCCCATGAATGAAATAGTTCCAGCTCCCAGCAACAAGGACAAAACCGTCACAGCAAAAGGGAAACCAGGAAAGTACTTAAGAGCAAAAATAATACCCGTGGTTTGCACAGCAATAACATCTGTGACTATGTCAATATAAGCACAATAAAGAATGTGAGAGCTGTCTCCATTCAGCTTTAAAAATACCTTTGGGTGGGACACTGGGAGAAAAATGGAGCTGAGGGCTTGCAGGGCTGGAGAAATCCCAGCTGTTGGGTTCTGTGGGCTAACAGATTTTTCCTAATTGCCACTAATTTATAATCTGGGCAAGAGATTATTTCCATTCTTCCCTTCTGCCCTCCAACTCTTTGCCACCCAGAACGAACAGATCTTTGCACCTGAAGGTTTGGATTCTGTGATGCCCCTCAGAGCACAGAATGAGAAGTCCTGAATTAAAATATTCCAGTGCCACTTGGGCAATGGGCTCTGCAAGCCAACACTCCAGAGCAGGACACAGTTGCCTCTGCTGACTCTTGATTCACCTCCAAGTGGTGAGAAACACACCCCAGCACCAGGAGGGGCTGGTTTGGTTTCTAAGCTGTGCTCCTGCAGGGTCAGGGATGACCCTCTGTGCTCCCCCACCTGTTTCCTGGGAATAGGAATGCCCTGCTGAGGCTCACATGGTCACACCACACGGTGTGTGAGGCTCCTCAAAACCCCCCCCATGTGGTTTTTCACTTGGCTCCTCGTTCTGTAAAGCCCAAAGTGCTCCCAGAGTTCACCCAGATCCTGCAAATCCTCTGGAATGTGTCCAGCTTGTCACCCCCACCAACTGCAACCTGCACCTGGATTCTCTCTGTGCTCTCTGCTCTACCTACCCTGGGCTCCACAGCCCCGAGAGAGAGACTTCAAAAGGTACAAAAGACAAAACTTCTCTGCAGGGAAATGATTGATTGATGCTGAGAGCTTAATTTAGTAATCAGACACTATCTGAGGAGGGGAAAAAAAACCCCACTCGGCCATGGAATAGTTAGATGAGGAAGCTATCCCAGCTTTTGATGTAGTTTTGTCCCAAATTCAAAGTTAAAAAAGACTGGGAGATAAGTTATCCAATTTACTGAAATCCAATCTCATCCTGGATTTCACCCAGGGCTGTATCTCGAAGGCAAAAGAGACTTAGTCATATTTTACATAACTCAATTCCTGAGTCACATTGCAGAGGGGAGAGTCAAAGGGAGCTCGAGAACAATTTCTGCCATTACATATTTTCTCTGCAGAGCATTGCTCGTAAGGAATTAATGTTGTAAGACTTATTTCAAAACTCAGAAACCTTTCATCATTGATCACGGCTCATTTCTCATTCAGACTCACATTAATTCCCACAGCACTAATTCTGCATCGTGGTATCAAGAGCAAATGATGACTGCTGAGCTAACTTTAAGAGAGCAATAAATAATTTGCAATTAATCATCTGTTCAAGCAATAATCCTTTTGAAACATCTCCGCAGCACTGTCCCTCCATGGAAAGGAATGGAATGCAGCTGTCTAGAAAGCATTTCTGGATGTCACAGCACTCTCTGAGCTGGGTGAGGGAAGCAATGTCCAAAGGCTGCCAGTTTTATCCAGCTGGGATGAATGAAATGATCCAGTGGATGTGAGATGCACTGAACTCCTGATTCACACAGAAAAGAGCCCTTGCAGCAGCCCAGCACACCACAGAGCTGCTTCACACCTGCATCTCCCCTCTAATTACACTACCTGTGACTACGTTTTGCAGGGCAAAAAGCCAATTTCAGCCCTTTGTTTCTGAAGCCACCTCCTCTTGCCTTGCTCAGCCCCCCGTGAGTGCTGCTGTCACTCATCCTGCTCCCACCTCTGCAGATGCCCAGAGCCCCCAGAATGTTCCACACCCCAGAGATCCAGCCCATCCCCAGCAGCTCAGGCCATTTCCACCCCCACGAGCTCAGGAATTACAGACGAGCCATTCCAGAAACATGATCTTGACCACATCAGCTCTGCAGCACCTCACTGCACTCATTAAGCCTCATTTCTCCGTGCAGAAGCTGGATTTATTCCTTTCTGTGCATTATCCAGCAGTCTGGAGACCTGAAGAACGCTCCCATAAAATTCATCAGTGGCTCAGTGTCAGCTCAAAGCTGTCAAACCTGCTGATTCATTTCAGCAGCATTTACTGTGCTCCATTAATTCTAGATCTCAGTGTTTTCAACAAAATAATGAAGTTATATATAACTCAAAGCAGCAGCACCAATAAATCCTTCAAGCCTTTGGCAACTCCTTTAATCCAAAGTAATCATGTTTCCTTGTATAACAAGTCTTGTGATGTCTGTAATAGCATCTCACTATAGTAACAACAGCCTTCATGTTATAGCTCTCTGCATGCCTCCAGTATTAATCAGATCCCACATTTAAATATGAAATTAGAGAACTCCTGATGCTCTTCCTGAAGCAGATATGCTAATCAGAGCTCCCCCCTCCCTCCCAAATTTAAAAAAAAAAGTCCAATGAAGATCAGGCCTGTGGAGCTGTTGCTGCTGGAATCAAAGATTGCAGCTTGCTGGTTATTGCTGTGCTCTATTACCTCATCCCTTCCCATTAAAATAACAATTCCAAGCAGCCAGTCTGTTCTACAGGCAGTTTTCTCTGCCACAAGCTCTTTTTCTTTGCTTTTGAACAGAAGAACAAATAAAATAAAAATCTCACCAGAAGGAAGGATTGCAGACTTCACACTAGAACTGGGAATATCATTCACCTTCGACTGCAAAGGACACATTTATTCTTCAACTTAGAAATTTCTCAATGAAAGCAACATTTTTCTATCTCATAAGTCAGCTTAAATCCTAGCAATTTTCCAAATACACTGACTTTTTTCTAGCATTGTCCTGAAAACCCCTGCAGCTATTACTTGAAGGGATGCTACTACTGACCAACCTTCCTTGAATTTAACCCCACTGAGCAGAAAACCTTGTGACCTTCATGCCCCAACTTAACTAAAATGATATTTAACAGCATTGCTTCCTTTTCCCAAATCTCCCATAACATCTCTCATTTCCACCGTGTATAAAGAAAAGTCACAGTCAGCTCCTTGAACTTTATCAACATGTTTGGCTATAATCAAGATTTTACTTTGTTGGGCGATCCAAACATAATCCACAGGCATAAATCCACGAATGAAACAATATTAAACTGCATATTAAATGCATCCAACAATTCGATCAGAATGCTAAAATACAGATTAAATCCTGACAGCAGAATTATCAAATGCAAAGAAGTCTCTTTCAGAGGCTGGAAATAACATCTCGTTTTGCATTTGCATCTTCTCTGCCCGTTACCCTGTTCAGATCTAGTGAGAATTAAAATCCAGCCTCAGCTTCGTGCCTGCCTGTCCCCGACAAAAAGCCCAAGGTATCAGAATTTATTAGGTATGAGACTCTTGCCTGTGCAGGAAGAGATTAAATGAGTTTTAGTGCTCGAGCTGCTCTTGCAGAAAGGTGAGCACAGCACAGGTACAGCACCAGAGGTGTTTTCATAGGCACCATGTGTGGCAAAGGCAGATCCAGAGATTAGCACACATAAATCACTCACCCAGGCAGAAAAAAAAACCACCCCTCCTCGACTGCCAGCTAAGACAACTAACACAAAATGCATGTTTTTACAAGGGCTATTCAAAGAAATAGCATTAGTGGGGAGAATGAGTCATGGGCCAGCAAGCTCCACACGCTGCAGCCACTCAGAGTGAGAAGACAAAGGGAATTAGGACTTAGATGATTATATTTTTTTTTAAATAACCAAGAAGCATTAGCAAAACCAGCTGCTGCACTGTAATATTTCTAAACAGCTTTGTTAGGCCCTCATATTCTCTTCCAGTAGGAGTTTTCTCTTTCTAACTTGCGTTGGGTTTGCTGTTGTTGGCACGCTGTCTCAGTAGACACTGGACAAATAAACTTTTCAACAACATGAAGACTTTTAAAACTGTATCTCTTAACCCCCCATCCCCTTGAGAGGCTGGAAAGTGGTTGCTTAATCCTTTACAGGTTTACTTGTGCCTCCCTTCTCCATTTCTGTGACTGACTTCCTCTAGTTCCCAAAAAATAAATAAGCCTCTAAGCAGTTATCTCCACCTAAATCTCAGTTTGTATCTATTTCCTAAGCATGGGGTTTTTTGTATTTGTTGATTAACCTATTGGATTTCACACTTGACTTGCAGGGGATTAAATTCATTGCCTGGTGGGCTTGAAATTGTAACTTCACAATCACAGGAGTTTATCTTGCATATAACAAGTGCTTCAACAGGACCCTTGTTTTCAGATGGCAAAGTACTGATGCACTTGCACACGTGGAGTTTTTTCTCCAAATTTATTTCCATAATCTCCCAGCTTTAAGGTCATTCCCCACTAGAGCAGTTTTATTCTGTTGACTTTCATGTTTTAACTAGAATAGAGCCAATTCACCTCTTGTCTTACAGAGTCCTGTGCCACTCAATGGGCATTTTTCAGTATTTTACACTTCAGTAATCAGACATCTGCACACACACCTTCCTGCACAGCAGAACTGCTGCACACAGACTTCAAATCAGCTCTGGGAGCTGATCCCAAGCACATTTTAGCCATGAATTTCCTTCCTACCAGGGCCTGCAGCTCAGCCTAACTTTTTAGAAGTCCTGCTGTTAGATTTCCAGGAAAATTTTCAATTTACCAAACCTGCTCCTATTTATCCAGTAAAAAACTGCATTATTTTAAGGTTGCTATGTAACAATTAAATGACTAAAAATCATCACCACACCTGTAGGATAACAAAAAGTTTTCCTGCATATGAAAATAACAACAAACTCAAAAACCCACAAGCAGTTTTTGCTTGGTGAAAAAAAATGCTTTGGTGTCCCCAGACTCAACACTACAAAATGCAACAACTCATCACTAATTTGAAGCACATTATTTAACACCTAGAGTGGGGTTTTTAAAGGTTGAGAGACAAAGAAAACAGAAACTCATCCTAAAGCTTTCTTTTTTTTAAAAGTGAGACACTTTTCTCTTGGCTAATTTTATCTTACATGTACAACAGTGCAGACTTTTTTGATGTCTCTTCATGAGGTCAAGGACAACTTTAATTTACAATGTATAAGATTAAACTTTCCAACTAATTCGACCTTAAATCAACTAAGAGAAGTCACTGCTAAGGAAAAATTATCCCTGAAGAGATAAGAGGGAACCAGTCCTTATCTTCTCAGGCACGAAGTGGCTCATCTTGGAATCAAAGCTGGGTTTTAACTCCAGAATTGATCATTAATTTTTATCACTCCGAAGATATCAGGTGGTTTCTCCAGGACTCCAGCCAGTTCCATAAAAACAACTCTGCTGCATGGCAGATTTCAGCTGGAAGCCAAGTTTTAATGTGTTCCAAGAAAGTGTTGGGAAAAGGAAACTTCAGGAGAACCTGAGCTACAGTGAGGGGAACAGCAGCACTTTGCAGAGACGTTCATGGAAGTGCAAACACCAGGAAAATATTCAAATAGAAAGAGAGCTCAGGCCAGTAAGAGCTAGGCTATTGTTAATTTTAAAGGCTCTCAAGTCTGCCTGTTTTACAAATCAGTGTCAACCAAAACCCAGCAGCAACATGGATGCAAATCTTTAAACATGCTGGTAAAATTAATTCCATTGCTGACAGAGGAAGAAACCCTGAGACATGGTGAAAATTTAAGCTGAGAAGTTGCTCACAAAGTTTTCCATATGAGATTTCCACACAGGAGCACGTCTTAAAATTGATGTTCTTCTCTCAAATTTGTGCTGCTTAATTTCCTCTGTGAATGAGCAGCTGCTGGCATTAAAGAGAGGCTGGTACCAAACCCACAGGATTTTCCAGCAGCTCTTCACATTTCTTCATTTATTACCATTTCCTAGATCCACCTATATTTGCAGGAAAATCAGGTTCCAAAGCTGAGGAGAAGCCAGTGCAGAGAGGTTTTGTGGTGTGAATCAGGTGGTGGCAGTAACAAAGCACCGATGCACTTGGGGGGTGTGACAACTGTGTGGGTTCACCCTGACAGAAATGAACTCAGAGAAGGTCAGGAGAAGTTTCCAGAGGAAATCTGGATTGTCAGGAGGAGGCAAACACGGTTAACAGTGAAAATATTCTGCTGGACAACATTTCACAGGCTCCAGGATGAGCAGAGCACACTGACCCCTAATGAGGTGACTTAATTAACACTTGAGGGGGTGCCCCAAATTCACAGCACCTCTGGGTGAGGCTACAACAATGGGTGTTTATTGAAACCTGGCACTGGTTTGGCCAGCAGCAAATTTTTCTCTTCTTTTTTTTTTTTTTTTTATTTGAAAGATCTACAAGGGCTCCTGCACTCTTGGACTGAGATGCACATTGCAGAATTTCTGGTCTTAATTAGAATTAAAGAAGTTCAGCAGCGTGTTTGTCTGCGTTGTGTGATTTCTTATTCTTCACACGAGAATAACAGAATGCATCTTGAACAGTCTGTTCACTCTTCTTTGTGACAAAGTATATTGGAATGGAAGAGATTTAATCCCTGAATTATATCATTTCTCCTTCACTGGAGGTTTTGCCTTCAAAGGAAGAAGAGTCTGTAACAGCGTTTGAAACATTTGCTTCCCCAAAATAAAGATTTTACAGCTTCAGTCTAGCAGTTCCCTTCAAAACTGCGGGGTGCTGCGCTCATCATTAGCTAAAATGACTTTAAAATCTTCAATAAAGTACAATTTAACCTCATTTCCTACCAGGGCACAAATCAAAACATTACTTCATCAGCTCAGACACTCCTTGTTTAGGCGCTGATCTGAGGAGGGCAATTAAAACGAGTCATGAAGAACAGCACAACAGCACCCTGGCAACTGGCCTGGAGGTGGAGTTCTTATCCAAAGAGGAAAGCCCAGAAAGCTCTGGGAGAGCAGGGCTGATATTGATCACCTGCACTGATCAATACTGCTCAGAGAGGGCAAATCCAGCCAGGAATTCTTGTCTGCAGAAGCTCCATGAAGAACACAGAGTGCACATCAATGCTGCTGCTGCAGGCTTTGTCCAGGGTTTTCTTGCAAAGCCTCTTCCCCTCACATAAAAAGTGAGGAGAAGAGATAATAAATGTAGTCCTATTTATTGTTACAGGAGACTGACTGGGAAATTTTACACAGGGATTTAAACTCTAGCAATGCTTTGACGCTAAGGCAGCAATTCAGGTAAATCCATGAAAAAAAAAACCCAACAAACCAACACAACCTGTTGCTAACCCAAATGCCATTATTCCATTTCTGCCAGGGGGGTTTTTTCCCCCATATATTTGACATTTCAAACAAAAATGATAACTGGATACCTTCTGTCCCTCTTGTCTGCACAGGCCCCTCCCTGCCCTGAAGGGACAAACACACATTTATTCAGATATTTCGTGGAACAGGAGTATTTGTGCTCATCACTCGCTGACATAAGTCCCAGGGAGATCATCTGAATATAATTAATGCTAATAATTGAAATTATCAGTGAAGGTATCAGGGGAAAGGCCAATAATAAACAGAGGCACCACTTTACAGGGATTTCTAAACCCTTCCAAAAGCAGCAGAAGGCATCAGCAGAAAAACAAAACAAAACAAAACAAAACAAAACAAAACAAAACAAAACAAAACAAAACAAAACAAAAAATTACCATTATTCAAAGAGCTGGGAAAGGTTGCTTGATGAATGAAGAAAAATGATGACACTAATTGACATCATGAGAAAACTCCAAAAGAAAAAAAAAAAAAACTCACCTCCTGAAAGAAAACAAATTAATCTCTTAATCTCTTAAGAAAGAAATTCCAGGGCAGGCCTGAATCTGTCAAAATGAATTTCTCCTGAAATGCACCAGATTAAAAACATGAAGGAAAAACAAAAAAAAAGCTCACAGCCACAGAAAAGTCTCAAATATTAATTCTGGGCTACCCATCAGTAATGATTTCTTTAGGAAGTTTTCGTAACACCAAATAAAATTAAATTCTGAATAATACTTGGCTAAGAGAGAAAAACTGTCGAGTTACAGAAATTACTGTTACAATATTGTTGTAGCTGGGTTCTTCTGTTTTGCTTGGGTTTTTTTTTTTCCTGGCTATTCATATGTTGTTGTTTCAGCATCAAATACACTGCAAAATAAAATGCAGAGTCAGAAACAAGCAGGATATTTTTAACAGCAAAGCACACTGGAAATTCTGGATTTTCTTCCGAATTAGCACAAAGTTCCTTTTTAACACCAGCTGCTTGTTCTACAGCTAAGCCTCATTCCTCAAGAAATGACTGAAAAATGGCCAGGCACAAACCTCAGGTAACAAAATGATAAAATGGGGCTGTCTGTATTTTTTTCTGAGTATTTTATAGCATGAATTCTTTTTTTTTTTTTCACTGATAAGGATTGTCTGGGGTACAGCAAACCAGCACAGAAAAGGGATTTTGGGAATACCAAACAGGCCTCATTCACTGACTACAAGAAACTACAGACACCACACTTTCTGTAAGAGACAGAAATGTGAAGTACAACATTACTGGAGTAAAATAACACAGACATAATGACCTGCTGGCACCAACACCTGACCTTTAAATTCACATTCAAAAATAGGAACTCTGCACCAGGTTTGGGGTTTTTTTCCCCCCAAAGCTCTTTATGACCCTCTTAGATTGCAACTTCCACCCCATCTTGTTTTTTAATCAGAAATCCAAGTGGGAATTTTATTTCTGGTGCGTGTTTTATAATCTCCTTTCATCCTGATGGAAGCAGGGAGGGCAGCAAAAGCATCCAAGTGATGCAGGAATTGAAACCCAAAGTCAGAAAAGTGCATTTACACCTTGTGTCTTATTACAGGGAGAAATGACAATTACAGACAATTACAGAGAGGAATGAGTTGAGCCTATCAGCAAAGCTGTGATTCAGGATGAGAAAACTTGAGATAGAATTAGGAATTTCAGAGGAAAAGCATCTTTACACCCCAGCACCCTTTGCAGGGTTAATCTGGAGCACGTGGGGAGAAAAACCAGTTGGGTTTAGGGATGCACTGATATGAAACAGTCCTGGGCAGCCCAGCCAAGCTGTGAACTGGAAATAATTCACTTTTCTGCCTCCAGCCCCTGATGAAGAACCCAAGGATGCTCAGGCTGTCTCTGTTTTAAGCCCAGCCATTAAACTGGAGCGCAGGGCGAGCAAGGGTCAAGTTGAAAAGTTGAGGCTCGCAGAAAGGAGCCCAAGTGATGTGGAAAACAGAAATTCAGAGCTTCCATCAGCTCGGGCAGCTCCCCAGATGAACTGCATCCAGTGGAAACAGGGCCTGAGTGCTGACATGGGAGTTTCCCACAGCTCCCACTGGCCCTCCCAGCCAGGAGTGTCATCGCAGGCTGCTGCCCAAGCTGCACACAAAGATCCGACTGGGGGGAAGAAAAAAAAAGCCCCAAATGTTCCAGAGACCCGAAATTAAAGCCAGATGTGGAAGGAGCAGATGCCTGAAATGTACTGTTGGTTCAAGACAGGAGAGGAAAGCTTGCTGGTGTCATTATTTATTAATTGTCATGCCCAGGAAGTCACAGAGAACCTTTCTGATTTCCTGATGCAGCTCATGTGGAAGAAATAGCTGTTCTATTGACCAAAAATCCTGCCATTTGTATCAACTTTAAGCCACACTAAATCTGTATTAAACTATTTTGGTCAACAGCACAGCCCTGGAATAGGAATTAAACAGTGCAAGTAAAAAAAAAAAAATATTTTCACTCAGCGAAAAGTCTCCCACATCTTACTGCAAGCTGTGTTCCTTAAATCTGGGCAGACACACTCAGTGCTAAAAATGTGGGGGTTTTCATGGAATTCAGGCAATCCAGAAATGTTGTATTTAACAGTCATTCCTACAGAACATGCACAGCTTATCCAGATTCTCTTTTGGGCAAACTCAAAACTCAGAAGAAATTTCTCATGAAAGCATTTTTATACACACACATCATGAAAGCAGCTAAGCATTTAGGTGCATTAAAAATGAAAAATATTAAAAAAAAATCTGAAACGTAAGAGCAGGACAAGTTTTTCTGACCACAACAAAACACTCTTGGCAAAATGCTCAGGGAAATGCTCTGAATGAATTCACATTTTATCAGTGAACCTTTTAAAAATAAGCACAAGACTGAGTAGTTCCCCCCTCAGATGCAGGTTTATTAGTGAAATACCAGGGATTTATATATGGAATTACAACCCAATTATGATGTTACTGGGTAAATGTAAGGTTGGATGACATGTAACTTTACAAGTCTATTTTCTTTATAGCTCTGGACTAGCACTGGAAAGATTTTACTAGACAGGAGGAAAGGAAAATCTGCAGTTACCAGAAGCCATTTTCATGGTCTCCAAACGCACCAATAATCCCCAAAATCTCTCTGAAGAGCCTGAGTGGTGAAAAGCAGATGACTTCTCGCCAGAAAAATGAAATATTCCCATCCCAGACCAGGCCATGCACACCTGGTTTAACCTCTCACTGCCTTTCAGGAGCAACAAGAACATCTCAAACTAAAGGAGCACCAATCTCAGCAAACCTAATGGCTCTGTTTTAGGGAATACATTCTGCCAGGAGCAGCTCCAAAGCAGCCAGAAACCCAAAAAAATCATTTTGCAGACCTCACACTCCCCAAGCTGCAGCGTGAGAAATGCAGGAGCTCAAGACAGGAGAGTAATTCTGCAGAGAAGAGATTAAAAGCACTTTCTTGTGCACCTAGAAAATGTCAGAACTGCCCCAGATGATGAACTGAGGGACTCCTGGAGGAGCACAAAACAACCTCTTTGGTTTGCAGTGGCCAAACCTAACAAAGACCTGGTTTTTGATCCAAAGCGAGCAAGAGAGCTCCAGAATCTCCAAACGATCTGCCTGTCAGCCCTTGCCATTCAGAACCACAGATTCATCAAGGCTCTTCCACTGCTAAAAGAGATGAATTCCCCCCAAAATGCAGCGACCCTGCAGGGAAGGAACAAGCAAGCTCCCTGGTTTTATGGCAGTTTGCCTCACTGGAAAGCATCAGCTCTGCAAACCCCTCTGCATGTCCCATTTTCCACCTCTGAGCAGTGCACAAACCTCACTGAAATACCCCAGGATGTTTGAAAGGACACGAATTCTGGGTTTTAAGCAAAACCTTGAACTTCAGTGAGCTGCAGGAAACTCACACCAGACTCAAGTGTTTTGTAGAGAGGATCTAAAACTTCATTAACACCTTTAATTCTGTAGCTGAAAAAGGGATTTATAGATTAAAATCCATAAATCCATTACCTGCAAAATAATACATTACTAGTTTTAATTGCTTTTACATTTTACATTGAAGTCAGGCCTGGCAATCAGCCTTTAATTATTTTTCCTGTTAATGAGTGGCATGTGCTTAAGGGTGCTTGTTTTCCCTTCCTGGATCCCTCTTTTATATATATATATATATATTCTTAAATATTTTCTAGGTATGACCACGCTGATTTCAGAATGCATTAGGTATTTTCCAGTTCATGTTTCCAGCCTCTGCTACAATTATTTTTCAAAGGTTAAAACATGAAACAAAGAGAGCCAAGTCACTGTTATCCACCCAAAACTGAATTAAGACACACTGTGGAGCCCTTTCCAGCTGAAAAAACAGCTCCAGCACTTACACAGGCTGCAGGGACTGAGTAATCACTGTTTCAGAACCGTGCCTGGGATACAGCTGTGCCAAAATTAAATGGTGATGGAGAAGGGCAGAGATATTGGCAGAGGGAGGGAGGAATATAAATCATTGTTAAAGACAGCATTAGGAGATACCTGTTTCACCTTTTAAGGAACAGTCTCACAACTCAATACTGAGTTATCACCTGTGCTGCTGCTCAGGAGACCAAACACACCCCAAGTTCTGCCCAAATTCCATTTTTTTTGTCACTGGGCAAGTCAACAGCAGTTTCCCCCACATTATGCTCCATCAAGCAGCAGAATTACATTTTATTTGACCTGAAATTGCAATTGATTTATTCACGCCACAGAACCCAAGTCACCTGCTTCTTTTAAAAGTAATATTTAAAGACTCAGATACTGAAAGTCACAATTAATTTAAGAGAATGTGTAAATCTTTGTGTCGAATCATTCTGGAAATCAAATACTGCTGCTTAATTCTATCATTTGACCCCATAATTAATTAACAACCCGGTTTTATTTGCTTACCTCAGCAGCCTGGGTCTCCTGGTGTAATAAAGTCAGACCTGTCAAGTCTTCCAAGAAGGAATGTGAAGAATTAAAAACTTTAGCTAGGAAATTAAACCCTTCTCGTTCATACTGGTCAAGGACCTGCCAAATAAACAAACAGAAAAGTACTTCAAATATGTAATACCCATAAATCTGATTCATCCCCATAACTGGCTCACAAAATAGAAGCAGAATCTTTCTGAGCACTCAGGAAATGACTGGATACTGCAAAGAGGTAAAAATGACAGAGAAGAGAACAATCTTTTTCCCCAACTCAATTTCTACAGTGAGGAAAGGTGGAAGCAAGAGGGAAGAGAAGTGAGGTTTAAGATTTCCTGCTTTAAATACATTTTTAAGCTCGTAACAAGACAGATGACGGGGCAAGAAGGAAAACTTGGCTGCAGAGCCATGAAAGGAGCATTTGAGAGGCACAAAACACAGTAAGAGCCTGTTCCAGGGGATCAGAGGGAAAGACCCACGCTGGGACAGCCTGGAAAAATTCCTGAGTAGGTGTCCAAGCCCAACATCCTCCCAGCCTCCAGAGATTCGTGCTGCTGAGGCTCTTGTACCTTGCTCCATTTTTCTGCTTTCATTTCCCCAGTTTATCTTTTATTTGGACAACTTTACAGGCTCCTACGAGAACTGTGAGGTTTTAGTTTATGCCCATGGAGAACTTTATTTCAGCTTCAGGGAAGGATTTGCCAGGCTGATTTCAGCCCAGTGAGATGCAGATTGAGGGAAGATAAATATCAAACATGAACACAATTCCACACCTTTTGTGACAGCAGGCAGGGAGAAAACAGAGGGAATTGCCTGAGCAATCCCAGGATCCATTGTTTCCTTGTTTTTCTTCCAAGTTCTGATCACTTCATACCCTGCTCTCAGACAAAGCAGCTGAGCTTGATGCATTCCCAACAACTTTTCCTACAGAAAGAACTTTTCCTACAGAACAGGAGCAGAGCAGGATTCATGCAGGGACCTCAAAGCCACACAAATTTCATTAGAAAGGAGCAGAACGAGCGACAGGGGAAGGAAAGATCACCTGGACCCAGAAGAGGCAGGATTTTCACAAGAATAGAAATATTCCTGTCAGAATTCAGCTTACTCTCAATAATCTTAGTTTAACAGTTCCTAATGGTCCCAAATACCCATTTCATTGATAAAACTGTGGGAACTTGCCCAGCCCAGCAGCATTCTTCAGCAAAACACATCCTGTGAGCTTTCACACTGAGTCCTACAGGAATCCCAGCTCATTAAAAAACATATTTACGTTTAGCTGACAGGATTCTAAGTTTACTGATAAAAACAGATCCTCACTCAGCTCTTCATGCAAAATTAGCTAATGCATAATTAGGTCTCAAAAAACACAGAGACAACTGAAACACAACTATGAAAAGCAAGACAGATTTAGGTGACTATGAAACATTGGGCACCTTCTTGACCACTCTTGTTCTTCTAAAATACACAAAACCAGCACTTCACCTTCTCTTCCTGAAGCTACAGAAATTGTTCCTCATACTGTATTTGCCGTAGGGGTTTGTGGTGTGTGTGTGTACAATCATTGATAAACATAATCATCAATTAAAAAAGAAAATGGGATTTAAAAATAAAACTATTGGGAGCATTTCACTGTATTTTTCTTGGGTTTTTTATTCCTGAGAGGAATGAAGTAATGTGAGTGTTCACAATGCAACACAGAGAACTGAACAACTTCAGCATTTCATTTGAGATGTGTCCCCTCAATATTATCCACTAAACATGGTGGGACTGCGCTGTGGATTTACACATTTAATGGGAATTCTGCCTTCCAAAATTCCACTGAAATCACCCAAGAGTCTCTTGCATCTCTGTGGAGCACTGCACAGACGCCAAGTTCTAACCCTGGAGCGTGTTCACAGCCCTGCCTGTGGGAATTCCTGACCCTGGCAGGGTTTCCAAGGTTTTTTGGGGAACCACATCCCAGGTTTTTGGTGCTGCAGGACAGAGCAGAGCTCATGGCCCCCTGCAACCACCCCCAGGCTGCACACAGCAAAGCTCAGCCTTATTCTGAACTGATCAGTGCATGGCATTAAAAGCAAAACTGGGTCCCAGTTTATTGTTTCAAGGGCAGTTACCCATGTAGGATTTTATTAGATGTAGTTTGTCATCCTGCTCTTGCAGATCTTCAGTGGAAGATCTGAAAAAAGAAGCAGCAGTACACCTTTTATGACTTACTGGTTAAAAGTATCAATTAAGTCAGCACTGAAATATCTTCACTACAGCTCTTCACCAAAATATGACCTCACTTGTATTTCTCAGTTGAAAAAAGTCCACCAGGAGAAAACACTGTGTCAATATTTCAGTCACTGTGTATTTAAATTATTGCAGCACCTCAGGGAAACGCAGGGACAACAAGAGTGAGGTGTTCTGGTCTCTTCCCAGGGGTAAAACTCACTAAAAGATATAAACCACCCCGGGCTATGCAAATATCCTGAGCAGAGCAGGGAATTGAGTGCAACCTTTCTGTTTACAGCTCGTGCATCAGGCAGCCCTTGAACCTGGCTGGGTTTGTTATTCAGCAAACTCTGCTCTGATCCTCGCTCCCAAAAACTGGGATTTGAGCCTGGAGTGATGCAGGAACCCTGGGCAGTGAGAATTTTACACTTTCTGCGCTGAAAATATTAATATCTATTAAATAATATTTTTATATATTTAATATTGCTTATTAAATACACCTATTTATAAGCAACATAAATATCCTGACAGGATTCTAAGTTTACTGATAAAAACAGACTGGGATCCTCACTCAGCTCTTCATGCACAACTATTTAATCCATAATTAGGTCTCAAAAAACACAGAGACAACTGAACCACAACTGAAAAGGAAGACAAATGTAGGTGACTATTCTGTATACAGCTCGTCCATCAGGCAGCCCTTGAACCTG
>VYXD01012654.1:109728-134193 GCA_013397195.1 Hylia prasina
ATGCAGGAGTTGCTGGCACATTTTTTTTTGATTTTTTTTTTTTTTTTTTTGGTATTGATACACATTAACGTGACCAAACCTATTGCTGTGGAAAGATTTAAACATTTATTTCCCTCACTGTGTGGCAGAGACCTTCCATGGTGCCACAGTGCCAAATCCAGGTTTGGCATTAATAATTAATTATTAATTGAGGCTATTAATTTAAATCAATTAAACTATTGATTTAAAAATTAAGAAATCTCACTATACACACAGGATCTTAAAAACCTAAAGCACGACAATAAAGAACCTTTGTTTTTTTCCTTCTAGCAGCAACCACAGAAGCCTGAAAAGCTGTACTAAAAAGTTTATTTGCTGATTATAACCACTTGCTTTTTACACTGAGGACAGCCTGCTGAATGGAAGTACTTGCTGAGTACTTTTAAATCCAGAATTCCAGCCACGCCAGGCAACAAATGTCCTATCAGAGAGCCAAAAAATCACCTGCAGCACCACATTTGCTCCTTGGTATCCACTATAACAAAATCCTTTCAATAGAGGCAGTGGCTGGGAGAACATTTTGTCACCCTCAGGGACTTTATTTCCCAACTGAGATGATTCAAACTTTCCAGTGCCACCAAAGGGAGGAACTCCCTGAAGCTGCCCACATCTAACCTCTCCTACCCAAAGTCAGTAGCAGATTTCTCTGATAAACGGAGCAGATTTGTTCAGCAGCCACTGACCACACCTCAGAAAAAGGAAAAAGAATGAGGAAAAATAATCTCAGATCCTCACGCCAGGAGACCACACAAGGAATAATCACACAGGAGTAAAACCAGTCTGGACAACAAATAAGACACAAAAGAATTCTAAAAATGCTTCCAAGATTAAGTGACCACGCTGTTGTGGGATGGAAAGGAAATTTTCTGCTATTTAAATTAATCATGTCCAGCAGAGCCCAAAGGGCCAGGGCTGGCATGAATTTGCTGTTGCACTTCTGAGCAATTCCCCACCACCCTGGGTCCCACTGATCCTCCCCAGGAACAGCTTTGCAGCAGCAAAAACACCCTGAGAGAGGCCACAATTTTTATACCTCTTGATCTCAAACCAGTTACTGTCTGAGATGTACCAAATCCCACCTGAACTTTTCCAGGGAATAAATCCAGTCCCTCAGTGAGGTGTCACTACACAGCAATTCATTCGCCAGGCAGAAAAAAAAAAAACCCTCTAAAAGCACAACAAAAAGAACCAGAAATAGATAATTCTTGCACCCAGCCTGGCAAACTGGAGCAGGAAGGATTTATTAAGGAACTCTTATCTTTTCTTCACCTGCAGATCACTTTTCAGAGCTCAGGAGAGCTGGAAAACACCAATTCCTCCTGGATTTCAGGGCTGCTACAAACACTGCCAGGAGAATCCACATTTTCACACCACCCTCTCCTGACATGCAAAATCTCTCAGGCTGATGCCACAACCTTGATTTCAGTCTCCATTTCACAGAGCTCCAGAACTGGGGGTGGTTTTTTTTTTACACAGTTTTAATGGAACAAAATCAAGCTGTGGATGATGCTCATCATCACAACAGGACCAAATCCACGGACTGCCAAAGCTTTCTGAGTAAATGATACCCAGAAACCCATTTCATGAGCAATCTTTTCATTGTGGCCTGTTTACTGAAGTTAAAAAACCTCCAAATCTCGTGGCAGGAGGGGGGAAAAAAAAATACAGGCTTGGAGTAAAAGGGTTTGCTTTGAAATGAGAAACAGATGTGCAGCCTTGGTGTTGTATTCTTTTTAACAGCATTCTGCACAAGGTTGTCTCAATTGCTGGGTACAGACACATTCAGAAGGAGAATCTGGCTCCAGGATTGCTTTGTAGCAGAAAAGTTAATATCTGGGTAGGCAAAAACACGAAAAACAAGCTCCAAACCCAAAGAAACTGGCTACTGATGCAGAATTGGCTCTTGTTTTATTTCTGTCACATCAATTTCAATTTTTTTTTTAACCAGTATTTACATTTGGTTTGGCTTTTTTTTTTTTCCTTCCCCCTTTTCAAAGTAGTTTGCATCTGAGGGGCTTGAAGCAGTGCTGTTTACTTTCCAGGAAAAATAAAATAAGGATTGAATGCTACCAGCTGGATTATTCACACTAAATAAGATTTCTGGGTAGCTCACACCCAAAACAAGTTCCTGGATTTAAACACTTCCCTCCTTTAAAGGGGGCAGATACTTTCACCAAACATTTCAGAGTCACAAAAAATCCCAATATTCAAGGTTCTGTGTAGAAATTGGACAGGCCTGGGTGTATTTTTACACCCTGTTAACTCCCTGCTTATCACAGGCCCTGCAGCAAGGACAGAAAATTACTGTTCACCTGCTGAAAAGACACATTTGGAAAATAAGACAGACATGAAAAAGCCTTGAAAAATTAAAAGCAATTTAATGTAAGTTTTGTGCTGTGAGGAATCCTCCTGAATGAGAAGGGAGTAAGCTGAGCCATCGAGTTAACACTCAGAATTTTACCACACAACCCATAATTCTGGTTTCCTTAAAAAAATCCTCATTCCCAGACCCCTGCCTTTTCACAAAGTTCTCAATTTTTATTGCCATCTGATCCTAAAAAGTTGTCAAGAGAAGTGTAATAAGGTGATGCCGTAACACAGCTGTGAGAAAGGAGGCAATAAAATCCCATTTCTGTGAGGATCATGGAATGATTTTTCAGGGCCTCAGTTCGTGTGTTTGGAACAGGAAAGTCCGACAGTATTATATTAAAAAAGATAATACTCCAAAAATTACCTAAAAATTAAATTACCTAGGAGTTGTGCATTCACACGTGGTGAAGTTTGAAGGACAGAGTTCTGCAGGAAGTTCTGCTCCAGGTGTGCACTGAACCCTGGAGATCTAAAAAACCACGAGGCACAAATGGCATCATTTTGGGCTCGTGTCCAAATCATGAAATCACCCTCTGCATATACACAATTCTCTCCTTCCCTTCCCATAATTAGTATTAAAAACGAAAGCAAATCAGCACAAAACCTAAACTAATCCAAGTACAACGTGCTGAAAAATCATTTAAGGAAGGGGTTGTTGTTTTAATTTGGAGTAGGAAAGGAGTGACACAAATGAGCTTTGCCTGTTGCTATTTCCGACCCTGATTTTGAATTGCAATGGGCAGAAAATGGAGAATTAACTCGCTGAAGAATCAGCTCTGAAAGGTCTCAACGGGATTTTTTTTTTTTTAGCTTGGGATTTTACAGTTTCTTTTGGATAATGAGAAGAAGGAAAGCAGAGTCCTTAGAAATTTAAGAAATGCCAGTTGAAGCATGGCCTTGTCAACATTTAGTTCTTGGGACATGCATGCATTATTTCCTGGGATGATCTTGACGTGCTGCCTCAAGTAACCCTCTTCTCTGATGAGAATATCTGACAGATAAAACCTGCAGGATTTTCATTTTAGCTGCTCTTTCCTTTCTTAAATATTTCTCACAACTGATTTTAAATGTTAGAGCATCCCCAGGCTCCACCCAGTCTAAGGAAGTTTCAGCACACAAGCTGAAAGCATCCCCTGCCTGAAAACAGGAGTACAGGGATATGGAAGGAAAGAAAGGCATCAGGAGAAAAATCAACATCTCCATTTCAGAGACTGAGAAAGAGGCACAAAAAGGGTTTCTGGCAGCCAGCACCATCAGCTGGTGCGTCCTGACCCCCCTGAACACGTGGGTACATCCTTCAGCCCCCTCCCTGCTCACCATCCATCCACAGGATGGGTATTTACAGCTTGGATATTTACAGCTTGGATATTTATTTACAGCTTCATTTAGCCCCACTGTGTTTCCTGTCCAGAATTTCAGCTGCTGAGCTCGTCAGCAGTCCTGGCACGCTTGGCTCCAGCTCCTGCTGGCACCAGTCACCCTCTGCTGTGCAGGGAGGCAGAAAACCCTGATCCATCCCCTGGGAAGGACAACTTGGGGCTGCACCTTGTGCCACACGTGCACAGCCACCTCATCCCCAAGTTTTTGAAGAAACAGTCCAGGAGCAGCATCCCCTGGAGGCAGAAAACCCCTAAATCAGGGAGAGAAGCGAGGGCACTTCCCAACCTCTCAAGGAACCTCTAAGCCTCGTTTTTTCCAGCAAAGCCTGGTGCTGAATGCTGCACAAAATTTGGATGTTGCAGAGGCAGGAGTGGCTCCAGGGCTGGCTGGGGGCAGGCAGCAGTGACTGGGAAGTGCCCAGGAAAAGCCATTTATTCCACCAGCCCTGCCCTGGCAGCAGCACTGCAGCAAGGAAGCAGAGGTGTCACACGCTGAGCACCCAGAGACTGCAGCTGCTCAGTGGCTCCCAAACACACAGCTCCAGCTCAGAACCCTGGATCTGTGGGTGTTTCAGAGGGATTTATGAGCTGGATGTGCTGCAATACCTGGGCAAAACAGCACCGGAGGGGAAACGGCGTTTCCTTCAAAACTGTATTTCGTAAGATTTCTGCTATTTTGCCATCTTTTGAAATTAAATTCCCTCCACTCTTCCAATATCAAACGAAACAATTCTCTAAGGGCAGATATACCAGCACTGCAAAAATGTGGAAAAACTGAATAGAAGTCAAACAGCTTAAACTGTTCAAAAACATCTGCAAGCAAAGATGGGCTTTCCAATTAAGCAAGGCTGCTGGTTAGTTACGTTTATGAAAATGGGCATCAGGGTCAAAGACTGCAATGAAAATGCAGAAAAAGCACCTGAAAAAGGAGTACAGTAATTAAAATAAAAATGATAATTAAAATGAGAAACAACCTAAATAATTAAAAGTATTGTGTCTCCGTGAATATGCACTGAATCCTTGGAATAACTGAACGATAAACTTGGGAACAGAAAGCACTAGACTGCAAAAATCTTATGGAATGAAAAAAGAACAACTACAAATTGCTCATATCCAGTTTGTTTTGCTGATCTTTTGAGTTCCAGAGGGAATCCTACAGTGTGAGGAATGAACATCATCATCATCATCACCATCCCAGCACCACACATTGAATATTCCTGAATTTTAATCCAGCTCAGCGTTCTCCAAGTTTGTTTTTGCAGTTCTTGTAGGCAGATATTTCAAGCCAAAGTATCTTAGTTCAGTCTTAAGTGACAGAAAAGGAATTGTGTAAAAGCTTCAGAGAGCAAGGTGCTGTTAATATAAATAATTAAAATGCATATTCTAGGCACAGGTAGATACTGAACATGTCAATACTAGAAAACTGCAGTGATGCTGTCTTTTTCCTCATTGACAGTCCTTTACTTTGTCCTAATTGTAGTTACAATTTCACTGAATTAGAAGAATAGGAAATATTAGGGGGGAAAAAACCAAAAAAAACCTCTTTAAGACCCATAAAATTCAATTTAACTGCAACAGAAATCCAACCTGTCAGAAATGTGATTCCATTGTCTTCAACAATGGCAGGTTTCTTCTTTCCTTGAAACCCTGCTATTCTGAAATTTAAATGTAACAATGGGAAAATGCATTTTTATTCACTTCTAAGAGAAGCCCTGCATTTAACTCAGCATGCTGAAAACATGCCCAGGTGTATTAATGGTGAGTTCTTCAAGTCCCAATGAAATCCATCCAATATTAATGCATTGCACAGAGGCTTGTCAAATGTTCACATATGTAAATTCAGGAAACAAGGAAAGTTATAAATGAACTCTGTTTCACTGACTTCACGTTACAGCACAGCTACAGAAACAACTCCTTTACAACATTCTCTTAAACTTTTGAAATGCTCACTCCTGAAACATTTCTCCCCATTTCCTTCACCATTTCTGCAAGCTCTGCAAGGGATTTTTTTATTATTATTTTTTTTTATTTTTTTTATACATTACTATTAAGACCAAGGCTTTTTCCCCTACCGTGACTTTTGCATCCACACAATACTTGAACTGAGAAATGTGTAACAGGAAAAGATTTAAAGGAATTTCAGTGACATATCATCCACTGCTACTGGGAGAAAGCAAACAGGAATTCCTTAGTGCAGTCAGGGCAAATCTGAAGGGCCTGGAATCAAAATCAAACTTATCTCCACTTAAAAACATCAGTGAGCGACTGAATCTTGCAGGTTGCTGTCACAAGCGATCAGAACAATTTCAAATAAAAGTGCAGGCACAGCAGTCAGCAGAGGAGAACAATGAGAGCATTGTTGAGGCTCCACGATGAGAGATTTCCAAACTGAAACGCTCATAAATAACTTGCGCAACCCCGGCGCTCAGTAAATGTCACAGCAAAAGGGTTTCATGTACTCCTGAGATGGCAAAAAGGGAAAACATCTGCAAGGGCAGGGGAATATCCTGCCTGAGAACAGAAAATGTAGCATAATGCCAACGACACCATCCCTGATCCCAGGGGCTGCCCCTTCGTGACACGCAAGGAAAGTGAGAAACGTTCAGCAGGAACTCGGTGGGTAAAAAGCCACTTCAGCAGCTCAAGCTCCCAGCACAGCCAGGAGAAAGTTGGGAAAGAACTTGAAAACCTGCAGAGATCCTTGATTTTTATACGTTTCAGAGTGGGGGTAGTCACACGTGGGAATGCCTGTGGGAGGGGAGGGAGAGAAATCCCTTGAAGGAGAACAAGTCACACTCGCAGCACATTGGTGCTAAATCCTGACTCTGGAAGAAACGTGAGCCATGTGTGAAAACAGAGGGGTTTACATCTTTATATCCAGGTTGGCTGATGGCAATTATCTTCTGTGACATTAAACTCTGGATCTGTGGGGGTCTCCTTGTTGGTTCCACGATTCACAAGAAGCAAAGGGGAGGAATAAAAGGAAATTTTCATTGCCCTCATTAAAATAGAAACACTGGCAGTTTTGCATTAAAATACCTCCATATTTTAACATTCATGATTTAAGGCTTTAACCAGTGTTCTGCAGGGATCAGATCTGTTTTCCAAGGAATTGCAACACTTCTCATCCTAATATAACAAACAAACAGCCTCATTTTGCTCCCAACAGGGTAAACAGGTTAATTAACCCAGTCAGTAATAAGCTAAATGTTCTCTCCTGTAAGTAAAGCAGTTGTTACAAATAAATATCCTTCCTAAAGAGCTCTGGAGTGTCCCTTGTTGGTGCCAGAACAAGTCTGGCACCAGAAGAGCCCTCGCTGCTCTCTCAGTGCCCTGAGCTCTGACAGGGATATTTGAGATTCCAGCACAGCTTCTGCAGAACCAGAATAGGACAGAGGGGGAATCATAGGAGGAAAAACTGGCCCAGAATAAAAATAGATTGGTTTCCTGCTGCGACCATCCCAAAATTCCTGAACAATTGCCTGTGGGAAGCTTCCCTGGCACGTGGCCTGGGCAGGATAATTCTGGGTAAGGAAAAGTTGGCTGCTTGCACGTCTGGCCTCTGCAGCTTCAAAAGCAGAGAACTGAAGGAGTGACTGAGGCAAAATGAAAAGGACTCGGATCTCCAAACCTGCAGATCACCAGCAGCTTCTTCTGAGTCCTCCAGCTGGACTGGATGCCTGCAGGATGTACTGGAATTCTTCTAGAATCCCTAATTCCTTAGTTGTAAGAGTGCTTTAAGAGTTGCAGAGTGACAAGAGCTCAAGAAGGATGCTGACAAAAGAAAAGCACAATGAACACAATGCCACCAAACTCAATTCCAGCTGTGCTGAAAGTCTGAATCTCCAGCAATTCTGACACAGAGAAGGACGAAATACTAAATTACCTTCTTAAAAACCAAACAAACCCTCACACAACAAACCAACATCCAGACCACTATTAAATCATAATTGGATTTGTCATTTCAAAGCATCAGCATCAGATTTCCACATCATGCAGGGTGACATACTCTTATGCTAATAAATAAAAGTGGGCAAAGTAAACAAAGGCTGTGTTTCTACTGTAAGGAAATCCGTGAGCCAATGGAGCAACCTTTTCAGCACACAAGTAATTCAATCCCCAAACCACATGAAAAGTGATCTCTCTGGGAATAGCACAGCTGCTAAAATCCAAGGCAGTTTTTATTAAATCATCAAGTCTGTTTATGTAAAACGGGGCTCTCTCAGAATGACCTCCAAGAGGAAATGATTTGCTAAGGAAAAATTGATCCCTGCATTGAATTTATCTGCGTGGATGTACATTTTCATTGTTTTTGCATATCAGTGTTTCCTGAATTGGAGATAAGGAGAAAACAAGAGAAAAAGAAGAAGGAAAAAAAAAATCTATTCCAACAGTCTAAATTCTCCAGCAGCAAGGTTTTAGCTGCTGCTGAATTTTCAGCTCTTCAACAGGGCAGATAAAACTGCTGTCATTTTTAGAAACACCCAACCTCAGTGCTTCAACTTTTGAAGAGAAAATGCACATTAAGAGTCCTTCAAAACTTGTCAGATGTACCCAGAGGAAACAAAGGAACACTGGATAAGAAGATATTGTGCAAGTTCTCCAAAAGATGCCCCATCATTTTCTGATGGCTGGAGGATGAGTGCAGTGGAAGGAACAGAAAGAACTCCCTGCAGTCAGTCTCAAGGTACAGGAGAGTGAAATAAATCAGTGGCACTCCAAGCAGTTCAAACCACGAGGCAAAACCCCTCTGAATCTCCCTGCTGAGACATCCCAGGGAAAACCTCTGGAAGTTGCACTCCACAGCCAGAAAAAACTTCCCAGAGGGAACTTCTCAAGGCCACAGGAGAGGGAAACAATGCAAGAGCTGCCCCAGAGAGCCAAGAAACAGCTGGGAACACTGAGGTGACTCAGGACTGGCAGCACCAGCAGCAAAATGAACAATCTGCTCAATAAAGAAATGGCAAGAAGCAATTTTTTTTCCCCTCAATTGTTGATTTTTTGCCCGTTTTGTATCACGAACCAGAAATTTCGACCATTTTGCCCGTTTGGAAAGACATTAAGCTCCAGAAGGCTAAAGGGATTTATTCACCAGACATCAGAATGGATTTCTTAAATAATACCAATCTCATTCCCTTCTACAAAGCTGAAAGATAATGACAATGCTTCTGTAATCACCCTCTCAGAAATGTCTTGGTCAATCTGTGCTTGGCTTCTTCAGCTGATGGCAGCATTTATGTGGAGACAAACAGTGCAGCATGCTAAGAGGAGGTGATGCCAAAGAAATGTGAAAAACAGCTGAAAAAAAAGAAGGCTGTGAGGGGAAAAGAACTTTAGCTGAAGTGGGAACAGATTCCAAGCTCCAGGGAAGTCAGAGAAAATGTCAAAGAGTACCTCAAAATTGAGGCAGAAATATAAAAATAATAGAAGGCACAAACTCAGCCCTACCTTGGCTGAACAGGCTGTGCACTTATCAAATGCCAGGCTGACTGGAAGAACATTATCAAATCTGGATAAAAACCCTCGGATCTAGAAGATGAAAAAAAAAAAATACATTACTATTTTAAACACTTCCAAAATTCACCATGAACTGGAGGCATACATTCCACAAAAAAGATGATCTAGCATGTTCTAACAGTAAAACTTGCAGTGAATTTATACTAAGCACACATTGCTGCTTTATTTTTATGTACAAACAATGGCACAACTGCCTAAATGCAGCGTTATCTCACCAGAAATGGAGGCACAGCACCATCTGCAGTTGGCCTTTTCTCAGTGCAAAGTTCCATGGAAAATAAAAAGTCATGGTGTGACCACTGAAACACAATTTTTTCCCCTCTCTGTAACCTGCAGTCTGAGCATTTAACTGTTGTGCATTCCTCAGTTGTGATGCTCATATGATATTACTGATGGGCAACTTTAAACTTCCAGAGCACTGAAAACACTTTGCAGCAGGGTTTGATCACTTCAGTTGTGAACTCTGGAGTGATAAAAATCATCCTGTTTGTTCTGTTTATTAAAATGAAGAGATGTCACCAGGAACAGAACTTAAGTAACGCTGCAATACAAAGAATAATTCCTCAATTTTGAGATCTTAAAACCGAGTTTTTGAAAAACTGTAACACATTTGTGAGTAAAGTTTGGGTTGAGTTGAAGAAAGAAGTGCTGCTTGGTACCAAAACAACACGAATATTTTGTGATAATAACAATAATAATAAATAATAATTAAAACCGGCCGACTCACATAATAATTGGGAGTTGCCTGATCTGAACTGTTTTCAGACTCTGAAGAGATTTAAAAAGCAAATTTTAAGATGCTCATATTGGCAGCTCTGATGGAGAACAGAAAAGTCAGAAATTGCTTTATTCACACAATTTCTGCTCCAAACAAATTCCTGCTCAGTGGCTGGCAGGAATTTTGTGTCCATGAGCAGCACAAACACAACGCCAGGAACACCCTGCCTGGGCCGTGTGATGGGTTAATATTATTTATATTTATTTTTAATAAACAGGGAGAGTCAGTCCTCTGGGGAACGCAATCAGCATGTTTTTTAAGGAGATGATCAGCTCTTAAACAAAAGGTTTCATCACAAATCATTTACCTGGTGAGGAACAAGGCCAAGAGAAGTGGGTGGTTCATTCATTCTGTCATCACTGCTGCTGGCCACAGCATAACCACTGCCAAAAACCCAACAGGGAAAATTAGAGCAAGGCAACACACTCAGAATTTCCAGTCAGCTTCCAGGCACTTTGCTGCAGCTTAGAATGAGGCAAGGAATCTACGTGGAAAGTTTGTTTCACAGGAAACAAGATTCAGCAGGATAAATATTTATAAATCAGAGTCTCATCTTCAACTCCTAAGTCACTTTTTCTCTGACAGGTTTTAAAGAGAATGCAAGCCTCATGTTCAAGGTGCAGAATTTCAGTGTAATTTCTGTATCACACACACTAGGTTTTAAATAAGACTTGCAACACAGGGCTGATCTTGAAGCCCTTCATGCACCACACAGCTCCTCCTCACACCCAAACACTGCTCAGCAAAGGGAAGCCAAGATTACTAACAGCAACATTTTCTCCTTTTGAAAGATTCTTAATACTTTTCTGTGGTTAAATTCAGAGAGAGAAGAAAAACTCAACGCTTGATGAAGCAGCTCCCTCCAACACTGCACATTGCATTGATTTACAGACACTCCCCCTCCCAGAACTGCCCTTCTTGAGATGCAATTCCTCCTCCTCCCTAGAGATTCTGTTAAATTTGCCCGATTTCTCAGAGAACACCTCAGAACAGCAGCAATGGCTCACCCTTCTGGATGCTGCAGGACAGAAACCATTAACTCCACTGCCAGGGCTCCAGCCACCATGGCCAGTCCAGGCCGGCTGACCGTGCACTGCTGGTCCAGCGTCCGATCCCTGGTGGACTACAAACACAGACAGCTCTGAAGGGAAGGAAAAACAACTCCAAAGTAACCAGCTGCCCTGTACAAAACACCTCCAGTGCTGTGCAGCTCACGTCTGGGACCTTCCAAATAAAAATCAGCTGTTTCTTTACCTCACGCACGTCCACAGATCCCTTCGCGGAACACCATCAGAACCAAATAAAAATTCCAGATGCAACAAAAGGGAGACACAACCACCGTTTGCATTAAGGTTCTACTCACATCCCCTGGTGCCACAACATCATTGCAGAAGTAGCAGCCCAGTTTATAGCCAGGGATATTTGAGAAGAGTGAGGATCCC
Organism: Hylia prasina; assembly: GCA_013397195.1. Lineage (NCBI taxonomy): Eukaryota > Metazoa > Chordata > Aves > Passeriformes > Sylviidae > Hylia > Hylia prasina. The sequence continues at coordinate 121,254 of VYXD01012654.1, forward strand.
AGCAGGTCAGAAGAAGCAGAGGCGTTGCTGAAACGCGAATCGCCAGACTCCTGCTGTTTTGGTTTCTTTAGGCCGTGTCTCATAACAACAAAAGTGTCAAATCCCAAGGCAGCATTGATGACCAACTGTGAACAATAAAGAGAGAACGACAGATTTTAAGTGTGCCAAAAAGGGAGGGGGGAAAAAAAAGAGGCAGCCTTGAGGTTTTTATTTACTATAAATGCCAAAAAACGATGGATGAACAACTCATTAACTGCATATTTACCACCTTAGCCACAAACAACAGAGTTTCTGAAAGGCGCACAATTCCAGATGCCAAGCACTTAGGAAAAAACAAACCAAAACAGAAATCTGCTTCAGAAAGTCACAAGCCCTTGTCTTTTTCTGTGCCTTTCAGGGCAATATGATCCGAATGAACAACTCCCTCTAGCTGTTACACAAACTTGTGACAAAAAAGCAACAACTTCAAGCAATGAAATGCCATCTGTTATCCAAACCAATTTCTGCTCAGCAAGGAAAGCAATTAATGATCACTTATGGGCTTCATCTGCATCTGCTTCAGTCACATGGGGAGCAGGAGCAGCTGTGCTGCACAATTCCTCTGTCCTCATTTTCCCCTCCCTCTCCACTCTGTGGCAAGTGCACAGAGGAACCTGAAGCAAAATATCAACACAGTCATGACTGCAGCCACTCAAACATAAAGGAAGGTGCACTGCTTCATCTGCAGATTTCCTTGATGGGAAGTTATGGTGTAGCACTTACTCATTTTCCATTCTTCCAGCCAGGAATTATTTAAAAGAAGAACTCTGAGGGAAGCACTCTCAAGAATTAGTCATCTTAATTAGCAAGCTTTGAGTCTCAGCATCTCACTCTCAGTATTTCCAATTATTTCTGCATATTCTCTTTCAGCCTTGGAGTAGTTTATTTTTTCTCAGTCCTGAAGTGGAACCCTGCTGTTGAATCTATCCAGGGCTACAGCAATTAAAAGATTGCAACTTGTCACTGCACCTACCTCTAAAACCTGAATATGGTGCTCCACCTCCACAATATGAGTAAGAGCTGGTATTAGCAGAAATTAATAATATTGTTAAACAATTCCCACTGCAAAAAAACCTGTTTCTCTCTTCTCAGTTTACTGGCAGGTAACTATTTCATTCTGATTGAGCCTTCATTTAAAAAATCACCTGGTTTTGATAAAGAGACAACGGAAAAGCATCTTTTGGCATGGATTAACAAAAACGAAAAAACAAGCAAGTTTTCCCAAGTTCCAGTGCTCAGCAGGAACAGAGACTGAACACCTGAGGTGAGGATTTAGCCTTTGGGGGGTTTGTTTGTATGAGGTGTTTTGGGGAAGGGCTGCAGGAATGGCAAAGACCCCCAAGGCACTTGAATGACTCTTGCTGCTACCCACGGGGCTGGTTTGGTGCACTTCACACAGATCATCCCTCTCCACGTTATTTCTTTTCTGTGTGCCTTTCTGAGACCCTCAGGACCAAACTGTGCAGTGCTTGAGATCCACACAAAATCACACCTGAAGCACAGCTCTCACTGAGTGTTTACAACATAAAACACTGAGCATTTGTTTGGAGACCTCGAGATTTCCCTGCTGTGTTTTTTCCAGTGACAGAGAATTCCATCTCATCAGGTCAAAGTGATGTTATCAAAGCAACAAGCTGTGATGCAGACACACTGCACCACTGAATAACAGAGAAATGTCACAAAAAAAGTTTCAAAATTTATCCTCAGAATTACTTCAGTGCTGCAAGAAAAAGGTAGAGGGGCACTGCTGGCTAAGAAAACGTGGCAGGGAAGTTTAGGAGATCATAAAACCACTCTATCCTGATTGAACCAGACAGGATTCATGTAGACTATCCACATAAAACTCCACATACTGCTGAAAATCCCCAACCATCATACACATGGAAGAGCAGGCTGGGCCCTGGCACTCCCCAGTTCAACACCCAGCTTTGCAAATTTGTCATTTCTGTGCTGGTTTTGAACAGCTGAAATACTGCTGAAAGACCACAGGTGCAAGCTGCAGAAAGGCCAGGAGGATTAAGGAGGAACTGGTGAAGTTCCCAGGTCACACACACTTACACCTGAGGTTGTAATTCAGCGAAGCCCTCTGAAGGGACACTGATCAAAGGGAAGCTCATTTGAGCTAAAAAGAACTAAAAGTCCACTATCCAGGGCCAGAAATGTATTTAAAGTGAAGGAAGAATGAAAGGAAGGGCAAGCAGTGGATGAGTACAATACCTTCCTCTTGCTGGCTGCAATGACAGCAGGCAGCCAGCGACTCTCCCGAGTGTCCATCAGCAGGAAAACAACATCGTGGGCATCAATGAGCTCCTCCAGCTTGGCCACATCCCTCTGAGCCTGGGCCATTGTCACCTCAGAAAAGTTCACTGGGTGGCCTGGCATGGGGATGCTCATGTTGTGACCTTCGGAGCTCTGGAGGGAGGCAGACAGAACATCACGAGTTCAGGAGGTGAAAATTCAACAGAAATCAGAGTCCAAATTCAATTCCTGTTTGGCAGAGGGGCAGCTCTGCTCTTTCCACCGCCCTGTGTGGCAGTGCTGTGCACCAAAGCACAGTGCTGCAGTTTCTCAGTCTGTATTTATGCAGAACAGACTCAGGAAGTCTTGGCAGGCCTAGCAAACCACTGCAAGAACAGAGTGGAACTGCTCCTGATCCCAGGGGTTACACACATCACCCAAAGCCAAGCAGCCACATTTACATAATTTGATTATGATCTGTGATTAAAACTTGTGTCCTGGATTCTCTCTCCAGCCCCTTCACACATCACTTTAACAGGCTGCAGTCTGTATTTCTGCTGCTGGGTACTAACTCAGTCCCAGTCACACACACACTCTCTGCTCTTTATTTTCAGCTCTTGAGGAGGAGAACAGCCTCAGGTGATTTCCCTGTGATTCCCCAGCCACGTGGGAACCTGAGACAGCAAAAAGCACTTCTGAGACTTGTCACTGCAGATGCTGCAGGAGTTTGCTCCTGTGGCAGAAGCATTTCCCTCTTGCAGCCCCTTACTTGGGCAGGACGTACTGAGAGCAAATATTGAGCCCAACAAGCATCTACACAATGCATGCACAATGCAAACAATGAATTCACTCCTTTGGAAACGTGTCAGCACAACCTGCCAGCCCTCTGCTGCAGTGAAGGATGGGTCCCTCACTTATCTTACAGAGCAAGCCCTGCCAAAGCCTCCCTGCTCGGCACTGCAGGAAAAACTAAAAACCAAAATGTACAAACTGGATGAACCAAGCACGAAATTCCAGGGGAAGAGAGGAAAGGAAGGTTGGTGGAATGTGCTTTTGCACAGACCAATTAATTACCAGCACAACTCATAAATCCAGGTGAGCCAAATAACCAGAAGGGTGAATACACATAAATATCCCTGAGGACAAAAAGAACCAGGCTCATTTAGCAGCTTGGAGAAGTGACTGGCTAATATCTGCATTAACCACACCAAATATTTAGAACACAAACCCTTTTTTCCCCTCTGTGCCATCACCACGGACATCAGGAAATCACTGATTTAATTTCAGTGTCATTATCTCCACCAAAAGGTTGTGGCAGGAATTCAAAACTTAATCCATGCTGTGCCTGAGTAAAGGATTCATGGATAACTCATCAAGCCTGTGCTGCAAAGTGCTAATTGATTAGATCAGCTCCGCTGACACTGCTGGTGACTCAGGAGGGCAATTTTTGTTTAATAAATTAAAATAAATAAGCTGGGCATTAGCTGCACCCAAAAATGGTCAAGGAGGTTATAAACACTAAAATACTGTCAGAATTCCAAAAAAAGCTCAATCCAGGTATTGCAGCTGTAGGGATACAGACAAGTCTGGCAGCTTCAACAATTTTATTTGAATAACTGTCCTTCAAAAAAACAGAGAGCAGCCACCAGCCAAAGTGGCTGAGGTGCACTTTGGCAGCCAAAAAATGGCAAAAAGAGCTCGAAGGGCACATTGGTATTATTTTAAGGAGGACTAAATGTCCATGTGTATCCCCAAAGAAAGACCTTCCTCGTTCCACAGAATCCCAAAATCCCAGGAATCCAAGGAAAGTTTTAAAGTGCCTCCAAATTATCCAAAGTATTTAATTACCATCTCATAGAATATTAGCATGGCATTAAAAAAGGGGGAGTATATGTTGTTCCCTTTGCTGGAAGTTAAAAACTAAGGTTTTATCTTCTAATGTTGAAAACTAATTTAGAGTAGATTGCAAATCTGGGGTATAAAACATAATAGGAAATCCCAAAAATATATTAATTTATCTCCCTCAAGACCTGCTCCCAGAGTTAGTATGTCTGACCTGGCATTACTCAAGTTTCCTGAGGACACCCGAGACAGGAAAGGTTCACTTCACTATCAACAAGCTACAAGATGACTTCAAGATCCTTAATTATATTTCATTACCACAAATATTTCCCTCAATGAAGTTACCAGGAACAGAGAACTGAAATAAAAATCAGCAACCAGCAGAACACCTGAGCTGTGTTTTCAACATTTAACTACGACAACTCGGAATAACGACTTAAAGCAATTTAGCTTTCGAACAGCAATTAAAAAGTTGGGGTTTTTTTTTTAATCCCCCAGTGATTGTGACGTGGAAATAATGATCTTACCACTCCTGGGAAGATTTTCTGCAGCCTGTCTGCTGCTGCCAGAGCCTTGGGCTTGCCCCCACTCAGGCAATCCTCGAACTCGTAGAGCGGCTGCCGCACGGGGTTGGAGTAGGAGATCTTCGCGTTGTCCACAAAAGTGATTTTCCTCACCCCCCAGCCCTAAAGGAGAGCAGAATTTAATCAAGAATTTAATCAACAGCCTTTTTGAGGAAAGCCACACGCTCAGCCTGGAGTTTGGTCCGTTTTTTTTAAGCTACAAAAGTTTTTGCAGTTATTTGAAACAAGTGGAATAAGGGAATAAAAAAGTTTGGTTGGTCCAAATACAGCATTTAACAGAAATGCCTCAAACCCTGCATGAATTCTGTGGAATGGAGTGAATAACCCTGAAAGGAATTACCAGCACAGTTATTTCAAGTGCTTCACTGGGAATTTTCAGCTTGTTCATTTGTCCCAGAATTTCTTTTTTAATACAAGTGCAAAACACTCTGCCAAGGTTCCCTTACTATCTCATATTAGCAGAACATTAGTTATTTATCTCCATCAGCTACAGCTCTCACCTCTTCCCTGCAATTTCTAACATAACTAATGTGCATTCTGTGTGTTTTGATGCAGAGAATGCAATTTGTCTTTGATGTGTCACAGCAGCTGGAACAAAAAAAATATAAAGAAATGCAGAATTTATGAGAAACAGGAGATTATTTGTAAGAGTAAAGGATTTACCATCAAGGTCCTTGCAACACTACAGCCCAGGGTGCCAGCTCCCAGCAGCAGGCACTTGGCAGCCACAATCTTTTCCAGATCCAGAGTAGGCACCAACCTCCAGCACATCAATTTTAAATTCAGATCCACGGATGATTCTGCCAGCCTGTGCCATGGAATAAATAACAACAACTTCTGAACCCTCCTGTGCCTCTCCAGCAGAGCAATCACAGGGAGCTCAGATGAAGGAGTTAATTTTAAGGGTTTTTTTTTTTAAAGGAGAGAAAGAATTCAGCAATTTACCAAACAAACAACAACTGAAATTTAACGAACAGCAATTTAACAAACAACCAACAACTTCTGAAATTCAGCAATTTAACACATAGGTAATACAAAAAACAGACAGACAACAACTTCTGAACAACTTCTGAAACATGACCTTTCCAAAACTAACATTTTAGGCCCTTACCTCCAAAAGGAAAGCCCAAACAATATCCAGAGTATGTTTTACTGCATGTTCTTACCTATTTCACATTTTAACTTGCTATGGATTTCACCCAAGTAAAGGAAATTTCAAAGATAAATTTAATTTAAAAGACAAAACCCAAACCTTTTTGGATCCATGCACTCACTGAGATTCACCATCCTTGGCCCCATGCCTCCCTTTTGGTTTTTCTCCCATCCAACAGCTTTTGGACAACCTGTTTGAAATATTTAAAACACAAAAAACCAAAGCAAACCAAAAAACAAAAAAGGAAAGGAAGAATGAAAACCTTAATATCACAGAACAGAAAAAAGAAATTTTGTTTGATTTAACACTGTTGGAAAAAACTTACTTTAAACCTCCCCTTCTATCCAAATTTTGCTGTTGGCATCAACTGAAAGCTCCTGGAGGATTTCTTTGCTCTCAGGTGTCCCATGTGCTGCTTTTTCCTGCTCAGCTTCAAACCCAGCACAGAGCTGGCATCATTCCCCCTCACATCTTTAATGCCAAGCTCAGTAAATCCATAATTCAGTAAATTTTGCCAATTTCAGTCATCATTTCATGATCTCTAGACCCCATCTGCAAATTCAGTGGAGAATGATGTATCTTAACTACACAAAATTAAATAATTTGCCACAAGGACATGTGAAGCACTCAGAATTTTTTGCCTGAGATAGAGAAATTTTGTCGATTTTGTACCTACAAAGTAAATCTGAGATTACCTTTTAACATTTCAAGTCTGTTGCTTTAAAACACACCTGGATGTGTCACTGTGGGATTAAAGGAACAGCTCCACCCTGGGGCAGGCTTTTGTCATTTTAGAAATTCTCCAGAAATTTTGCATCCCATAAATTCACTATCACTTTTTTGCCTACCTGAGGGACTGTAAACAAACTCAACAAGAGAAAATGGGACAAATTGCTGTTTTATTGTATTTTCTATGTCACCAGCAGGACTCTTCTTGCTTTTCAATTAGAAACACAGTGACAGGAAGAGAAAATTAAGAGAATATTCCCTCTTCTTTCTCTGTTGAAAAAGGAACTGTTTCCTTTAGAGACGCTGAACAGAAATCCAAACAATTTAAATCCAAATTTAAGTCCAATTTAAACCCAAACAACCCAAACAATTTAAAATCCATTTGAAATAACTCAGCAGAAGTAACGATTTTGTAGGAGTAGCTTATTCTGCCATGTCAGCAGTGATTAAGAAAGGGGGAAAAAAAAGGAGAAAAAGAAGTTTTGAATGGCTTACCTGGGCCCAGGGGTGTCTCTGGCAGCCTGAGCTCAAAGATGATGCTGTGTGTGATGTCTCTCACCCCTTGCATGGTCCTGTCCCTGAAGCAGAGCACCTCAACCCTCTGCAGAACGCTGACCCTGCCAGCAAAATAAAAGATAAACACAGACAGACATGCATTTTCTTTAACAGAAAAGGGACTTGTTTTAACCAGCATTTCATTAGTGCTCTGCAGGTTCTGAATGAGCCTTTTTCTCTTGGTACTGAACATTGGTGTCCTTGTCAGGAAGAGAAATAATTCCTCAAGTGTGAGAAAATGACTGGTTTGATGTGAAACAGCTCCAAAGCAATGCCACTGTCAGCCTGTCCTTGCATTTATCCAGCACTGGACAAACTGCAGATTTAGAGGAATAAAAAGCAGAAAAGCACCAGGGCACACATCAGGTGACACGCTGGGACTTTGCTGTGGCACCAAGATCCTCTGAGTTCTCAATATACATAATTTTTCCTCCTTATGCTTCAAACCCCCAAACAGAAAGTGAGAATTTTAGTGCCTAAACCCCTCTGAACCCCAAGGCTGTGTAAATGTCACCCTCAAAACTATGGAAGTGCAACCTAATTACAGTTTTGTTACAGCAACCCACATTTATTTGATAATTTAAATCCTTTCATTCAAAACCCAGAGTGTAAAACTGTGTCTTGTCTTCCCACCTTCTCCCCAGCCAAAAAAATTCAAGAAGAAAACCTAAGAACATCTGATTTTTAAAATGTGGGCCTGTTATTAGTTGACAGTAATCAATGACATAAATTGACAGAGTATTCTAAACAAGATTTGACACAGCTGGAGGGTATTGGCAGGGTGTGAAGCTGGCATTTCCAGGTGCAGGCATCCATGTGAGGATTGGGATTAACTGGGATTTGTGACTGGAAGGAGTATAAAACAGAAGAGTGCACAAAATCAGAATCACTCTGAGTGGGTAAAGGTCAAGGGAAAAAAAGCAAAATCTCGGGCGGGTGAGGTGAAACGCCAGGGGGAGAAAAATAATAACATTTAATATCAACCAATAAATAAACTTTGTGGGAAAGAATAAAACAGGTACCATTTGTGAGCTGCCAGGATCAGGAAGTTTCTCAGTGGCCATCCTGGATACTGGGATAAATTACAGGGATCATAAACTCCAACTGTCACCTGCAAATCGAATCGTTCCACGTGAGAAGTCATCTACCCACAGCCATGCAAAGGTTGTTTGGCATTTTTAAATAAAAAATTCTGGACAGGGCAGGCCTACAAACACGTTCTGCATGTTTATAAATATTTAATCCGTGGTCAAACCAGGTTTTACTCGAGCTTTTGCCACAGCTGTGAGATTTATTCAGTTTGGCCTCTTTAGGGACACTGGATGTTCACTGCAATAAATGCACCTTCATGACCTTAAAAATAAGAGGGAAGCTCAGCGACTGAAGCCTTGCTCCCAGCCCCAAAATTCTGCACTGGTTTTGGCATGAGCAAAAAGTGAAAGGGCAGCAAGAGAACAAATCAAAGGGAAAACAGCACAAAAATCACTTTGCAGCCACCCTCGAGCCACAACCACTGCGCCCAGCTCAGTGTTAGAGCTCCAGACCATCCCCAGGTTAAACACTTAATGACAGAAAACTATATAAAATTCTCATTACCTTTCCTCCTTGGTCTCGAAAGAAGCCATCCCAGGTTTTCAGCAGGGATATCATGACAGAATTATCATGGTATTTGATTAGAAAGTAAGGCAGGGCTGTCACCCCCTCCTCCTGGCAGAGGTCATCGTAGGCTTTCTGCAGGGCTTGGATCTGAAAGTGGACAGACAACTGAACCACCAGTTTGAACAATTCTGCACTGTGATATGAAAGAAACTAAAAATTGCTCAACTTTTCTCCTAAAAAATTTAAAAATTAACTTCATTTTCTTGTCTAATCATGCATTTTATTAATAATTTTGTAATTTTAGTCAGCTGGCTCGCTCGGGGGATGCCCCTTTGTAAAGGTTTCTTTTTAAATGAGTTTCAAAACCAAAGCTATATACGTAACTACATATTAATTTTTATATACAGCTCAACATATATTCTCAAAAGCAAATATAGAATATATAGCTTAGCATAGTCACCTCTTCGAGAATTGTTTGCCATATCTGCATCTGAGATAATTTAAATAATCACGGCACAAAAGGTAAACAAAAAAACCACCATGGAAACAAAAAAAGGCAAAGATTTCAAAAGCAATTTGAGTCTCCAATTAAGTCAACTGGTGGTAACAAAAAATACTGAGTTTTAAAGCTGACAGAAGTTCTCAGTATTGCAGAATTCATAATATTTAGGATTTTGAATACCTGAGTTCGTGAGAACCTGTCCCCAAGACACACAGGTTTCTGAGTTATATGAATCCCATCAGGGAAGCAGAGAGCAGGGTAGCAAAACCAGTAATAGAAGTGATACTTTTTTAAATCCTAGGGGAAAAAAAATTTGTAAAATTAGATAAGCATTATACAACACTAATTAAAATTAATGGTTTATGATTTTAACCATGGGAACCACAGGGATCTTTACCTCACAAAGATTTTAGCAGGTCATAAAAATACCAAAAGACTTTCATGCCCTGTATATGTTTTTATTTAAGATTTAAACAGACAATGTTTAACATTAACATTTAAACCTTCAGGTTTTGCTAGCTGGAGCATTTAGTAAAACTTTTCAATCTATTATTTACTTCGATTTATTAAACATGAAGCAGCTGCTCTACTTTTACTGATATCTGTAAGGCCATCAGGCAATCTTACACATTTGTAAAAAAATAATATAAAAATAAAATGAAAACTATAAAAATATATGAATGCAGCATTATTATTAATACATAACATATTAATACTCCTAAAAAGAAACCACTTTGCTACTTCCACTACAAGTAGGAGACACGAATGATCTGCACTCACTGCAAATGTCAGCAGCAGGAACCTGTTCAAGAGCATTGGGTTCTCCAGAGCAGCTCCAGATTTGATTGATTCCCAGATCTGCCGTGGATTGTGGGGACAAGAAGGAAGAGAAAGGGCAGAGAAACACCAAGAGAACATGAGAACAGCTGCAAAGATCTGTAATTCTTCCAGCTACCTTTAAAGGATGCAAATAAAACATTCACTGTGATCTTTTCTAACTGAATTTATCCACTGTTATCTGTGCCAAAAGTATTTTAAAGGTCAGACAACAGGGAATTACGAGGCCACAAGGATGCAAAAAATTCCTAGTTTGGAGTGAAGATATGCAGGAAAACTTTGTTACTCAAGGCAATTAATTGAAGGAATCAAGGACTGGTCAGAGTAAAGCATTTTAAATTTGACTTTCACCTCTCCCCAGGCCATGGCATTAAATTAACTGGTGACAGTGCAGGCAAGACCAGCTCCTCTGACCCATCTTTTTCTTACTTTATCTCAGATTTCTTGCTGCTGTGGAGCTTCCCCATCTCTTTGTCACACAGATAAATTGCAGTGATCTGAGGTTTAAACCAGGCACTGCTGGTTTTTGGGCAGGAAGACAAATGTTAAAAATGTGCTCTACAGAATTAAAGTCCCTGGCAGCTCCAAGAGAGCTTAAAATGTGATGGAGTTCTCCAAGTAGAATTAGTTATCATTAATTAAATTTGGTTCTCCTTTCCTGCAGAGAACAGTAAAATGCAAACACCAAACTCTTCCTTCCAGAGTAAGCTAAATCCTGAGGCTACTCAGAACTGTGATGTCTCCACATTTAGGGCAGAGGGTAAAGCACTTCAAGTGGAAGAAAGGATTTGGAAACACTCTGTGATCTGATTTTAAATCTTACCTCGTTTGCTTCCTTGTCCAGAAGGGATTTCTTGTCACAGGATTTGAAAGTCTCGAAAGTGTTGGTGTTGTACAGCGTGCCAAAAGCAGGACAGCAACGGGCTGGTATTGAAGCATTCCTGAAAAAAAGGAAGGAAAACCCTGGGAATTAACACAGCCAGCAGCAGCAGCATCGAGCTAAGGGTGTAAAATTCAAATATCAAATGATGAGGCACAGCAATGAAATTAACACCACCTTTATGAGCGTGGATTGATGGAACAAAACCCAGTGCAAACACACACGGCTTCAAAAAGACATCTGTGTTTTCTCCAGAGTGACACTGAATCAGGGACTGGAGCTTTTAAATTCTGCTCAAAACAGAAGCTCCCTGTGACAAATGGGATTTGCACTGAGAAAAACTAATTTAGGCTGAACTCAGATGTCAGTGTTGTAATCACATAAAGAGTTAAAATTTGAGGTTTAAAACACATCCCAAAGGAAACTAAAACCAGGCAAAAGAGTGAGCAGCTTCTAAACTGTAACATCATCAGCTGGAGAAGCTGCTGTTTGCAAACAGCATTTTATTGTGGAGATAAAGTAGGTAAAAACCCTACAATATCCCCTTAATTTACAGATCTGATTGATTTCATTGCCTCCTTTAACACTGTTCTCAAAACCTGGTATTTTCCCAGTCATGACAGATAAACACTTTGAAAGAGATTACAGTGTAACAACCAGGGACAGTGTAAAAACGATGCGAAATCCTAATTAAAGCAATAAGGGAAAGACTCAAATCACTGAAAAAGGCTCCCCTAATGCACAAAGCTGAGGAAATGGAGAAAAAATTTATGGAAGCATACATAATGAGTCAATTTGAGAATTCAGAATATTTTAAATTCAGCCAGAAGGAGGCTGAATTTTTTGTGGCACAAAGCAGCCTCTCCCCTGTTATCAAGTTCATTGAAATGTCTATTTTAATTATATTATATTTAATTATCTTTATTCTCATGTAGAGTTTCTCTATCAAATACATCAATTTTATGCCAGGAAAGTGTCTTCACACACAAATGAGGGTAAATTACAGCGCTTTGTACTTACATATCAAAGGCACTGAACTCCAGTGTCAAGCGAGCTGGCAAACCCAAAGGATCACCTGGACAAAAAAGCAGCAACAAAGCTCCTTTTAAACTGAAATAGCCCCGGTTATTTTTGTTGATGTAAGTTACCTGGTGAAACATTTGATTTTTGTTGATGTAAATTACCCAGTGANTCTCCCCCATACCAGCTGCACCGCTGGCTCCGCACTTCCCGCACCCCCGGCCGGCGCACACCGCTGACGTCTCCCCACAGCGCGCAAGTGACGAGGCGGACGGCGCGGGTGATGGCGTCAGGGAGCGCCGTGGCGGGCAGGGTCCGATCCCGGTCCCGATCCCGATCCCGATCCCGATCCCGNNTTTTTGTTGTGGATGTCAATGACCCAGCGAAACATTTTTTGTTGTTGATGTAAATTACCCAGTGAAACATTTGTTTTCTGTTACCCAGTGAAACATTTTTGTCATGTAAGTTACCCGTGAAACATTTTTTGTTGCTGATGTCAATGACCCAGTGAAACTTTTTGTTGTTGTTGATGTAAGTTACCCGGTTAAACATTAGAAATTCACAGCCACCCCTTCTAGTGTTTCAGCAAAACATGTGAAATGTACCACACACTGAGAGGAGCGTCAGGAGAAACTGAAGGAGCAGAACACGGGTTGTACGGACCATTGTAGTAGTAGCCCTTGATGACTTTGGGGGTCTCATCCAGCCGGTACTCGTTGAGTTTCCTCTGGGTCAGCTCGTGCCAGAACCCGGCATCCAGGGCACTGCTGAAGGGAGCGAACTGCAGCTTGGAGAGCCCGGCTTCGCCGGGATCCCGGGCACTGGCCATGCCTTAGCTGCTGATGGGAGCCCTGGGAGGGAGAGAAACCTGCTGAGGCTGCGGGGAAGTGACACGGCACCGGGACTGACACCGCGACACAGCCCCGCTCAGGGCGGTGCCCGGGGCTGGGGCAGGGCCGGTG
>VYXD01012654.1:134336-193529 GCA_013397195.1 Hylia prasina
CCCCTCGCAGCCGCCGCCTCAGGCGTGCCCGTGCCCCGCAGCGCTCGGAGCCGTGTGCGCGGAGCCGTGTCCTGCTCCGCCTTCCCCCGCGCACAACGGAGCCCTCCGAAAATTCAATGGGAGTTAGTTGAGATGGTAGAAAAAGCCCAAAACGCGTGCCCGCACTGATGTGTCCTGCCTGCGGCATTTCCTGACAACGTGGGAGAGCAGGATGGAGATCCGCTGCTGCCCGGGGTTCGCTCCGGGAACGCTCCCAGGGGATTTGTGCCTGCAAAACCGGCTCCGCTCCCACCGCACCTGCATCCCCAAGAAATCCCCAGGCCCTCGTGGTGTTCTCTGCAAGCTCCGTGTCCTCTGACCTTGGCTGTGAACTGAAAATGTTTTACAGGAAACCACGCCTGAAATATTCTCTTGGGCCTCGGCCCCACGTTGGTGGGAGGCTTCCCCATTTCTTACCCTGATTTGCTTTCCTCTTCTTCCCCCACACCCAGAATTGCCTGTTCAGTGAAATAAACTGAGACATTTTTTTAGGTGCGTGCAGTTTAAAATAGGCATCATCCCATTCTCCTGTTTTATTGCTATCTAATAGCTATAAAATGTGGCTATCACAAATCCCTTGTCTTTGCTATTAACACAGTTACACAAAGGTAAAATGACTTGAGATTAAAAAATATTCAGGCAGCTTTATTTTCCTGGGTTTAGCTGTTTGAACGTTCTTGATTTTTACCAAATGTTTTTGTTGTTACGGTCACCATCGTTTTTAGAGCAACTTCCAATGATCCTGCTGAGGTTTTGTTACGTACATTTTAAGGTCAGAAAAGGCAATTTTTGTGATCACCAGGACAGATTTCTTGATAACTCTCAGCAGCCCTTGGCTAAATGTGGTTTACAGCACTAATAACTCTGGCTGACTTTTATTTCCTCGGGAATCATCTAACTTACCATCCATTTTGGCCAGAATTGCTGTTGCAAATCAGAATAAGAAAAACCAATTTGATGGCTGTGAAGCTCACCAATTGTTTGTGAAAGGCCACGGCTTGGAGCGTGTGTTTCAAAAGGTTCCGGACTCCCAAAATGTGCATTTTACTACTTGTGCAGGTGTTCCTCCTGCAGGGAAAAAGTTGCCTGAGTTCTGCAATGAATTTTGTTCTCTCTCTGCATTTTGCCTTATTTCTCCTAGATTTACTTTCCTAACTGCGATTTTTCCTGCGTGCATCTTGAAACCAAAGTCACTTAATCTCTGAACCTTGCATGATACACTGAAATAGACTGAATTTAAGTTTATTCCTTTAGCACATTTCCCCAATTCATTAACATGCAGATATATTAGGGCTTCATTTAATATTGAATTCTTTAAATACATTTAAGAAAGTGTTCAGGATGTGGGAAATTGATCAGCACGACAACAAAAGGAATGAGAACTTTCTTTTTAATTTTTAACATCAGCTTTCAGTTGTGCTCCAACATGTTCCTGGTCACTTTTCCAACATCGAGTATTCTACTATTGTGTTTTTCTCCTGAAATATTTGACAGCAAGATTTATGAAATACAATTAAATATAAAGGGTAGAAAAAGCAAGCATATTTCATGTATTATCAGCTATATGCTGCAAGTCTAGAAACAGCAGCACATCCTTCTGGAGCAGATGGTGACAGTATATTGAGCATGGAAATGCTTTTGGAACATACAAATTCTACTTTTTTTTTCCAGCAAAGTTAATGCACAGTTAATATAAGCATGATATCAAAGAGATTCAGTAGGATGCACACTGAAACTTGACATTTGATGAAAAGTTTGTGATTTGGAGGAAGCTATAAATAAATAGGGGAGTTTTTTTAAACAGTTGGAAGTTCTCTCTTTGACTGTGCAGAGTACCTCCTCTTGCAAGTCTCACTTCACAAGCAACGTGTTTACTGGAGTAAGCTGAAAGAGAAAAAAGTTTCTGGCCAGTCACAGAAATGTGATTTCTTCCTGTTCTGTAGACCAGTAATTTGTAATCACTGAAGACATCTGTTTGTGTCTCCATTTCTCTGATGGAGGTGGTGATCTGAAATGGTTAAATGGACAGCAGCGTTAACAGTTCATGTATTGACCTTGAGCTTTTCAGATTCTTGAGCTGAATTTGCTCTTAAAATGTGTTAAAACTATTAAATGCACGTTTCCCATTTTTGCTAACACTTCTTTATAGACTTCAGTCTGCCCAAGTCTTTTACTGTACCCATCCTTTGAAACTGGAACGTTTTGGTTTGGTCGAACTCCTGAGCCGCGCTCCTTAGACCAGCATCAATGAATGTGAAGGATCTTTTTAAAAGTCTTCTTGAAATTGTGGTTGCAGAGAGGGTACAGGAATGGATTTAGGGTGGAGTTCATGTAGCCGAGCCATATGGTGACCCTGTGCAGTCCCGAGAGCTGCTCCTTGTCGTGGAACGTTATCACCAGGAACAACACGAAGTAGGGGATCCAGCAGAGCATGAAGGCTGCCATGATGACGCCCAGCTGCATGGCTGCCTTCCTCTCCCTGTTCCTGTGCTGCTGGATGCTGCTGGAATGGCTGTGCAGGGTGTGCCTGGCTCTCCTCAGGAACAACGGCCCCCTGGAATCCCTGCTCCTTTCCTGAGCTCCTCTAGGGCCGGGCTGCTCTGCACGGGGGGCCGCCTCAGTGAAGGTGTGGTTGTCTGACGCCGCGCTGGAGTCGCTGTCCTGGCGCCCAAGCTGCTCCTTGTTCCCGGGATTTTCCCTGGCACGCACCTCCTCCTTCCCTGCTTTATCCGAGCCAGGCTCAGCCTTGGCTGTGCTGAGAGGGAAGCAGCTCCACTTCAGCACCTTCCCATTACTCGGTGCCTTCGAAGCCGTGCCAGGATTGCCGAAAGGAAGCTCTGCCTCCACTTTTTGGGGCTCTGGGGAGCTTGGCTTGTCCGTGCCGGGGCTGTTCTCACCCGAGGTTTGCTTCTGGGGGAGAACACTTCCCTCGCACTTGGTCTTCGCCCGGCGCACGGTGCTTCTCTCGGCGGAAGGCCGGCAGCACCCGTCGGCGAGCCCTCGGTGCTGGCAGTGCTTCCTCACCGCCCTGAAGATCCTGCCGTAGAACCACAGCATCAGCAGGGAGGGCAGGTAGAAGTTGAAAACGGCCGTCAGCACCTTAAACCAGGTGACCTCGAAGAACTCCGTCTCGCACTTGTCTCCCTTCACCTTCCTTTGCCCGTTGTTGGCAAAAACGTGCCAGCCCAGGATGGGGATGACCCAGGTGAAGGAGAGCAGCCAGACGCCCAGGATGAGCAGCGAGGCTCTCACTTTGGTGCGGTACCTGAGGTACCTCAGCGGGCGCCGCACCGAGCGGTAGCGGTCAACGCACAGGACGAAGAGGTTGAAAATGGAGGCCGTGCTGGCCACGTAGTCCATGGAGAGCCAGAACAAACAGGCCGCCAGCCCCAGGGGCCACGCGGGGCTCAGCAGGTCCACGATGTTCAGGGGCATCACGGCCGCCCCCACGATCAGGTCTGCCACGGAGAGGCTCACGATGTACAGGTTGCTCACAGTCTGCAGCTTCTTCTCCGTTTTCACAGCGCACAGCACTAGAATGTTCATGACGATGGTGGTCAGGGAGATGCTGCCCAGGAACAGGCCCAGGGCAGCCGAGGGAGCGTTGCTGGAGTTCTCTGTTGTGTTGTTGGGCATCTTTTTGGCGGGCGCGCAGAGTGAGAATCCCAGTGGATGGCCAGGCCTTGGACATTCAGTCATGGTTTGCGCCCCGGGATGAAAATGTGTCGGGTTGTTTGGGGATTTTTATTTCCTGAACTAGAGAAAAGAAAAAAAAAAATGTACTCAATCGCTGTAGTAATAAGATAATAAAGCTTATTTGTGCCTCAGCTTAGCACTGTCCCTTTTAGGGCTTTCCTAAATAACCAATTTTCACAACATTTTACATAGACGTAATCTGTGTTTTATGAAACCCCACTTAGCAGTCCCAAACAGTTCTCATAGAGCTTCATCTATTTCTGGCCCCAGAATCTGAAGAAGAAATTTGATTCCTCACAGTTTTAATTCATTATATCTCATTAAACAGCTGATCACGAGCCATAACATAAACTCCATATTGGCAAACCAATTTCAAATGTGGCAGTAAAAAGTAATATTAACATATTTTGTACTAAATAATTTAAACAAGCCAGTGCTTATTTACAACCTCCATCTAACAGTTTGGGAATCCAGCAGTTGGCAGTTATTCAAATTGTAGGTAATGAGTAATCTTTTCCTACACAATTTAGGCTCACACAGATTCCAGACATTTAAAGATGCCAGGCCTATTTGAGATCAAATGCAAAATAAAAGGATTTTTCAGGATTGATCAGCATCCTCTGCTTCCCAGCTGCTAACTTCATGTATTGATCCACGATGCAGAATTGATATTTTACATCTTGGAGCAAATGACCAATTGACCAAATTCAGCCTCCAGCCCATTGATGGAAATGGCCTGTGAGGGTGACACACATTTTGTGCCATTTCACAGCTTGTCTGAGTTTATGTTCTGGTAAATCTCTTAGAGCAATAAGGAAGGAAATTGAGACTGTAAATATGTTTGCTCAAAGTATTTACACAACTCACATTGAGATATGCACGGGATTTCTCACCCTCATAACTCTAAACTTGACCAGAGCAATACAATGCAGCAGATTGCTCAATAGTCAGGATTTCCTATTGAAATTCAATGATGCAATACTTCATTTAACTTTATCCTTTTTATTCCAGTAATCCGGGTTTAAGCTCAAATGATTTGTGCTTCCTCATCGGAGATCAAGTTCCTTCTTGCCTGGGCTTTAGTCACAGGTGGGTGTTGGGAGAGGAGCTGTGCCGTGGTGCCAGCTGCATCCACAGCAGAGGAATGAGGAGCACCCTGGGGAGGGCTGTGATCCCAGATTCCTCCAGGCTCTGCCAGGACAATTCCTCTGTGGCAGCTGCCCACAGGTCACAGAGCCCTCCAGCATCTCCTGAGAACAAGGACAGAAACCACTCCATGGATGTTTAGGACAGAAATCACTCCATGGGTGTTTAGGACAGGAATTACTCTATGGATGCTGAGGACAGAAATTACTCCATGGATGTTAAACCTGCACGTCTGGAAAGTGGCTACATCCCAGTCTGTCTTTCCACCTCTTCAAGTGTTTTTAAGNCACTCAATGGGTGTTTAGGACAGAAATCACTCCGTGGGTGTTTAGGACAGGAATTACTCTATGGATGCTGAGGACAGAAACTACTCCGTGGATGTTTAGGACAGAAACCACTCCATGGATGCTTAGGATAGAAATTGCTCCATGAATGTGTAGGACAGAAATTACTCCATGGATGTTAAACCTGCACGTCTGGAAAGTGGCTACATCCCAGTCTGTCTTTCCACCTCTTCAAGTGTTTTTAAGTGTACAGAGCATGACCAAGGCAAGGAGCTCATGTAAGAACCTGAAATGACTGATATCTCCACGTATCTCCACTTAAAAGTATGGTAAAATAAAGGGAGAAAAGGCAACTTTGTTGTGTCCTCAGCTGAAAAAAAAATACCAGCAAAGCAAGCTGCCTGGTGAGACAGCTCTCCTTGGTTGTATATGGAATATATGAACTGCATTTGGGCTTGGGCTGGATGATCTGCAGAGACCCTTCCAAGCCTAACAACTCTGTGATTCTGTGAATAAAACAGCAGAATGCAGTAAAAGGTGTTCACTGCTTCCCAAACTTCCTCCTTAGCACTGCCGTGGTTGGACAGGGCAGGGTTTGGGAAGCAGCTTGCAGAATTGATCTGGGGCACTCCTGCTCCAAAGAAGGTTAATGTGCCCTTTCTTCAGGAGCCACTGGAGTGATTCCTTATCTCTAACTCAGTTGCCAGCAGAGGAAAGTAACAGCAATGAATAAATGGGGTTTAATATTTGCACAGTTTAATTGCACTGAAACAAAGTTCACTAAGAGAGAACAGATTTAAAAAAAAAAAAAGCCCAAAATCTTGGATTGCATTGTGGAAATTCTAAACCCTGACCTTACCATGAAATAAATGCCTCTTTAATTTTTGCTGTCTGTGGAGAGCTTTTTGTGCTCAGCAATCATGATTTGTTATTGTATTCCATTTCCCAGGAACAAGAATCTACTGGGAGATGCTAAGGGAATGGTGCTGGGTGCCTTATTAGCCCTGACTGAGTGGGAGTAAGTTCCTAGAAACTGGCACGTCTCTTGCTGATAGATTTTTAAGAAATTACAGCTCAGAAGAGCAAAATTTTGTTCATCAGACTGAATTTAAGGCAGAGAGTGAGATTTTAATTCAGACGGCCTTTGCTCACTCTGTTGTAGTTAAGACAATTATTTATTTCTAGTCATTTTCTTCCCCTAAATTATTCTTGAGATGTTGAAAGTATTAACATGTTAGAAGTTTGGTTAATTTCCCTCTCAAAACCTCATTCATTCCTCTGTAAGGGAACAATCCCTATTCAATGCCTGCCAATATTCAGGGAATATTTTTGATAAAAAGTAAACAAAAAAACTTGGTAAACCTGCCTGTTGTTCCCACTCGAGTGACAGTGTCTCAGTCCAGCCAGGACAGCACTTAATTAAACAATTTCCTACACACCACTGTATTTACTTCCTATTTTTTTCTAAATGAATTTATTATTTTAAGTTTCAGCCTTAACCTGAAATTATCAGGAGGTAGATACAGACTTTTTTGGCTCTGGCTGTTATTTTTTTTAACAACTCACTTTAACACTTGGCCTATATTCCATGAACATTAAAAAGAGCTAACAGAAGATGGACACATTCCAAAGAATGTTTTGGCCTTCCAAATGTAAGCTCAGACTTCCATGAAACTCCTCTTCCAGTGGCTCCATTTTCTATTTTAAGTTGCTCTAAATGTCAGTTTTTCCATGACAAAATCCAGTCTTTTTCTTGTGACAGCATTTCCCAAATATGGATTCTTTTTGCCAAGAGATTGGAGGAAAAACTCATCTTGTCTAGAACCCCAAATCTTCCAGATGTGCTATTAATTTTCCCTGCTAGTCTAAACATTATTAATATCAACTAATTGGTCATCAACGTGACCTCTCGTAGCAAAACAGTATTTAAATGTCATTTTCTTTAAGTACTGCTTTGCTCTCTTATATTCTTTGCTCCATTACTTGTGTGTAAAAAGAGGTTTTGCTGTAGGTGCCAGACCTGTGAAATCTCTGCTGTAACAGAAGAAAAGTCCTTTGTGCTGTGGTGCAGTAAATAAACCTGTGAGCTGTAAAATTCCTTATAAACAAAGGGGAATTTCCCAGGAACGTGGTTCTTTTAAAGCTGAGCAGCTGCAGTGGTGCCTTTCCATGGGTTTGGAACCCATTATCCCAACTCAGTCTAACAGGGATAGCAAAAAAAAAACCTTGATTTTTTTTTATGGACTCCACTTTGTGCTGCTCCTGACACCTGTAAAACTTGGTGGGTTTAATCCCTCTGCGTCAGAAATGCAATTTAACTGTAGAAATGTAACTCACCTTGTCATTCAAACATTAGGATCTGCTTCTTTCCAAGTGGCTTGGGAAATCCCTGCTCACAAAAGTAACAAACAATTTATGTGAATAAGAGTTGGGAGTTCTTTCAGTGGTTGATCCCTGTGAAAACTCTTTGGGGATTTACTTGAATTCAGCTCCGGTGAGCTTTTGGTGCATGAAAACCATGACAAAAATGCACAGATTTAAGAATCCTAGTGGGTGTGAGGAGTCACTGTCTCCTTGTACTGGGAATAAAAGTAAACCCCGTTACTGAAAGATTTATTTTGGGTCACTTTTTTTTTTTTTTGTCATTAATTTGGAACCCATATTTTCAGTCTCTTCAAACACCTGGTGAACTCACTGTAGTAATTTGATGCGTTCCTTCATATTTTAGCAATAACTCTTTGAAAACACAAAGCTTTTCCTTTGTAGAAATAAACATCTGACTTAAGCTCCTTTTTATTATTATTATTATTATTCCAGGAAGCTTTTATGATGTTTTGTTGGATTAAGCATGTGGCAAAGGGGCACGGGGTCTCTTAGAGTGAGAGAGCCTGGTGCCTTGCAAGTAAAAACTTTAAAAACATCTTACCCAAGAATTCCAATTCCTCTCCATCATTCCTGTCTGCAAAGGAAAGCCTGGGAAGGCTGCATCAGGAATGGGACGAGCTTTAGGGCAGGTTTTGTCCCTGCTGTAGGGTCAACCCCCTCAAGGATGTGCTGGGCTTGTGTTTGAGAAAAGGTCTGTATGAAAATAATGCATTTAGGATTGCTCCTCGCAGGAGCACCATTGTTTTCGGGAGGAGATGAGGAAGGGGGTGAGAGTTTAAGTTCTTTCTCTTCCTCTTTCTTCATCCAAGCCACTGTTCTTCCTTAAAACCAGGAGCCAACCCCTCCCTGCCTGTTTTTTTCCCTCCCCTCGCCAGAAAGACGCTTGAAGCGAGAACATAAAGATTTTGCGGGCAGACAGGAACTCCCCCGAAGCATCTGAATTCCAGTGTGGGCATTAAGCACGGCGGAGAATCGGGACTTTATCCACGCGTTTCCCTTCCCTCCCTTTCCATTTCCATCTGAACATCCCCTCCGTGCTCTGGAGCTGCTGGATCTGCAGCTTGGACACGGTTCCTCCGCGGAGGGAGGCTGCCTGGATATCCTGCAGGGTTATCCGTGCGCTTTGGGGAATTTTCTTCAGCTTTTTGTGCCCCGGCGGGAGACCCTCTGCTCCGCGCTCCCCTCTGCTGCTCTGGGCTGCGATGCGCCGGGTAAGGAGCAGCCAAAATCTGCCCAGGGATCTCAGTTTGTGCTGAGGGGGAGTTACCAGGAGCGGAGTGTGTTTGTTGGCGGGTTGTGCTGCTCCTGTTCGCTTTCCCCCCCGNTGTGATGGGAAGCGATGGGATGCGATGGGAAGCGATGGAATGCGATAGGAGGCGGTGGATGCAATGGAAAGCAATGGGAAGTGATGGGATGAGACGGGATGCGATGGCAAGCAGTGGAAGGCGATGGGAGGAGGTGGATGCGATGGGAGGAGGTGGATGCGATGGGATGCCCGCCCCCGTCCCGCCCCGGGGCTCCGGGACGCTGCAGAGGGATGTCCCCTCTCCCCGGCTCCGGCCGCTCCGCTGCCCGCGGCTCCGCTCTCTCCTCCCGCCGGAGAGCTCCGGGTGTGGCTNCCCCCCCCCCCCCGCCCCGCCGCTGTCCACTCACCCAAGCCGGGAGGGGAGCGGGGAGCGGCGGCGGCAGCTCGGGCAGCGCGGCCGGGCGGAGCCGGGCTGGGACGGGAGCCGCTGGGGGCGGAGGATGCGGTGGGATGGGATGGGGTGGNTGCCCGCCCCCGTCCCGCCCCGGGGCTCCGGGACGCTGCAGAGGGATGTCCCCTCTCCCCGGCTCCGGCCGCTCCGCTGCCCGCGGCTCCGCTCTCTCCTCCCGCCGGAGAGCTCCGGGTGTGGCTGCGCCCCTGTGGAAATGTGAGCTGGCTGCAGCGGGGAGGTGACGGGGGGGTTCAGCCGAGGTAACCCCGGGAGCCTGCGGAGGATCAGGCACCGCGTCCTGGTCTGGGACCGTCCCAGCCCTCATCACCCACAGGCTGTCGCTGATAACCAGCGCCGGGCTGAAGTAGCGGCACCTGGAGTTTTTCTTTCAGTAGCGCTGCCTTACTCAGAGACTTCGGGACCTGGAAAACCCCAAATGTAACGCATTATTGCATATTTAGCTGAAGTGGTGGGTTTTGTGATTCACGCAGGTCCAGTGCATCTGCTCGGTGTTAAACATGCACACAGGGTTTGGGGGATTTTTTTTTGCCACTAACTTACCAATTCCTTTCTTCAGGACCATGCTCATTTCCCCCTCATTGTAAAAAAACGCTTAGAAATGTGTTGCACAAAACTCTCTGTGGACTCAAAGGGGTAGTTTTGCTATATAAGTCACAAGGAGTTTGTGCAGTGATGTTTTTTGCAAGCAGCATTGTTGGGCACTTGGTAACTTCATTGTTTGTGGAACTGGTGAAGAGGAATTGTAAACTTTGCACAATTCCCCTCCACCGTGAGCAAATAGGAAAACAGGAAATCCCCGTGTTCCTGCCCTCAGTCTAAGAGAATAACTAATATCCCTTGCCAGAAAGGCAACTCTCTGCAAAGCATTACATCCATTAATTCCTTTTTTGGTGTAGCTAAGGCAATCTTTCTGCCCTCAAAATGTTCCCTGCCCCATTGCAATTAAGATAAGCCCAGTTTCTGAAGAGATGATAGCTTGGCTGTCTCTGTGTGTCAGACAGGGAGCAGGCTCTGAGGAATGGAAGAGGCAGCAGCAGGAAGTGATGCCCAGGGAGTTCCACCTGCACAGGAGGCAGAACTTTTTGCCTGGGCAGTGACCAAGCACTGAACAGATTGTCCAGAGAGAGGGTGTGTGTGGTGTCCCTGCCTGGGGGGGACACAATCCCATCCCTGTGCCCTGGGATGGTCCCAGGTGGCACCAGCTGAGCCCCTGTGGTTCCTCCCAGCCTGAGCCATCCTGGGATTCTGTGCTGAGGGGGCTTTACCCTGGAAAATGGTTCTGCAAGAGATGAATGGCTTTTCCTGCTCGTGCCTGTTGCACAGGGCTTGAGGCACAACTTGTGTGCCCACCCAGAGATGTTGAGCTTCACTTCTGCTTCACTTCTGCAGCACTTCCCTGCTCAGTCTCCTTTGCTGTTTGACCTTTTTTTTTGCTAAGTGCAGGCAGATTTGGGGTAGAACACTGTAAAACAAATCAGGGATGTTTATAACTTTCCCTAGAACACTGATTTGCCACTGCTGTGTGTGTTTATTCTCCTCTGGACCTCTTCCATCCAGACAATGCTTTCTGCAAGCACAGAGGTGGAGGCCTTAGCCCCGTGCTGAAGAGTTGCTGTGAGGTGTTCCTGCCTCCCAGCAAACGTGTTTGTTCCAAACTGGATGCAACCTCCTTCAGAACGGCAGGGGCTTTGTGCTGCGGAGGGTGGAACTGGAATCTGCATTTAGAGAGAAAGGACCAAAGCAAATCACAGAATCCCAGGATGGGGCAGGCTGGAAGGCACCACAGGGGCTCAGCTGGGGCCACCTCCCTGCTCCAGCAGCGCCATCCCAGGGCACAGGGACGGGATTGTGGCCACACAGCTCAGGAATGTCCCCGGGGAGGAGAGCCCACAGCCCCTCTGGTCTCTGCTCNCATCCTGGGATTCTGTGCTGAGGGGGCTTTACCCTGGAAAATGGTTCTGCAAGAGATGAATGGCTTTTCCTGCTCGTGCCTGTTGCACAGGGCTGGAAGCACAACTTGTGTGCCCACCCAGAGATGCTGAGCTTCACTTCTGCTTCACTTCTGCAGCACTTCCCTGCTCAGTCTCCTTTGCTGTTTGACCTTTTTTTTTGCTAAGTGCAGGCAGATTTGGGGTAGAACACTGTAAAACAAATCAGGGATGTTTATAACTTTCCCTAGAACACTGATTTGCCACTGCTGTGTGTGTTTATTCTCCTCTGGACCTCTTCCATCCAGACAATGCTTTCTGCAAGCACAGAGGTGGAGGCCTTAGCCCCGTGCTGAAGAGTTGCTGTGAGGTGTTCCTGCCTCCCAGCAAACGTGTTTGTTCCAAACTGGATGCAACCTCCTTCAGAACGGCAGGGGCTTTGTGCTGCGGAGGGTGGAACTGGAATCTGCATTTAGAGAGAAAGGACCAAAGCAAATCACAGAATCCCAGGATGGGGCAGGCTGGAAGGCACCACAGGGGCTCAGCTGGGGCCACCTCCCTGCTCCAGCAGCGCCATCCCAGGGCACAGGGACGGGATTGTGGCCACACAGCTCAGGAATGTCCCCGGGGAGGAGAGCCCACAGCCCCCCTGGTCTCTGCTCAGGGCTGGGCAGAGGGACAGGATCACTCCAGATGTGCCCCAGGGCTGGGCAGAGGGGCAGGATCACTCCAGATGTGCCCCAGGGCTGGGCAGAGGGACAGGATCACTCCAGATGTGCCTCAGGGCTGGGCAGAGGGACAGGATCACTCCAGATGTGCCTCAGGGCTGGGCAGAGGGCCAGGATCCCTCCAGATGTGCCTCAGGGCTGGGCAGGGGGGCAGGATCCCTCCAGATGTGCCCCAGGGCTGGGCAGAGGGGCAGGATCACTCCAGATGTGTCCCCAAGGCTGGGCAGAGGGGCAGGATCACTCCAGACCTGCTGGGAATGCTCCTCCTGATGTCCCCAGGATCCCAGTGACCTCCTTGTCCCCAGGACACCCTGCTGGCCACCACACCTGGAAGTGCTCCAGTGTCACAGGAAGGAGTCTGGGGGATGTGCCTCTACTCTCCCATGTCCAGAGCTGCGTGTTTATTTTGAAATTATCATTCATTCCGCCAGGCCAGGTTACAAACTTTGTCATAGCTTGTGAACAGAGGCTCATAAATAAGAATTTCACAAGATGCTCGTGCAAATTTAGCAGGCTTTTCATCAGGCTCTTCAAAACTTCCAGCCCAGACTACTTTTGCTGGAGGGCTCTGAAGAGATCCTGTTCCAGACAAGCTCTGGTGGAACTTCAAACAAAACAAATGGATTATGGTCTGAGACATGGAGCCCTCTTGATTTACACCACCATTACTTTTTATTTGGGAAAACTGAGCAACAGGCTGATAATAGTACAAGTGTTTGAGGGTTTTTTAACTTTGCTTAAATGTTCATTAAGTGTCTGCATGCCCGCTATTCTTGGGTTTAATTCTGGGTGTTAAACTTTAGAGT
The DNA here is from genome assembly GCA_013397195.1 of Hylia prasina. NCBI lineage: Eukaryota > Metazoa > Chordata > Aves > Passeriformes > Sylviidae > Hylia > Hylia prasina. The sequence goes on from VYXD01012654.1 coordinate 147,067, forward strand.
ACTGCAAGCAATTATTCAAAAGTGATTTAATTTACACTTTCATCTTCATAATAAATAATAAAGAATAAATTAATGCAGAAGAGTAAATCTTTGTGAATTCTTTTTGGTGTTGTTTTTCTGTATTTTCTTCTGGGCTTTTTTTTTGTATTTATTATTTTCCTGTATTTTTGTTCTGTTGTTTTTCTGTGTTTTCCTCTGCTGATTCTTTTGGAGATGCAAGCAACCTCCTGTTGCCAGCATGAATTTGAATTGTCTGTAAGCCTGATGTCCTTAATGATGCCCATGACTTGCTGCTCCCAGTGCACAGAAACCATTAAGTTACTGTGCAAAACTCACCAATTTGGGAGGCTGCTTAATGTCATTAAAATCACTTAGCAAATTTTTATTTTTCTGATTGAAAAACTGCCTATTGAATTGTCTTTACCTCTTTCTCTGTTTTTGTAATTACTATAACATTTACTTCATATATTTCTGTTTGCATTAATATTATTATTTTTATAGATATGATATATAATATATTATATTATATGCTTTGTAATGTGTTGTATGTTAATGTTATATATTGTATATTATATATTGTATATTACATATTGTATATTGCACATATTATACATTATACACTATATATTATATATTAGCATATATAATACATAGTAGTTATGTTATATGTAATATATTGTATATTATATATTGTATATTACATATTGTATATTGCACATATTATACATTATACACTATATATTATATATTAGCATATATAATACATAGTAGTTATGTTATATGTAATATATTGTATATTATATATAAAATATATTATATTCTATAGTCTATATTACATGTTATGTGTATTATATATAATTTTTGGTTGGCTTTTTTTGTGGATTTTTTTGGTGGCTTTTTTTGTTTGTTGGGTTTTTTTGGGTTTTTTTGGACAATGGCATGGCTAGATAAACATGAAGTATTTAATACAGGCAAATTTTCTGGTGCTGCCTTTAATATAAGTCAATTAATAATGGATATTATTAATTAATGGGTATTATGGTATCTTTGCTGATCAGTCTGCAATGGGTTTTTTTGGTTGGGTTTTTATTTTGGTTGGGTTTTTATTTTGGTTGGGTTTTTATTTTGGTTGGGTTTTTATTTTGGTTGGGTTTTTTTTTTTGTGGGTTTTTTTTTGTAGGTTTTTATTTGGTTGTTGGTGGGTTTTTTTGTTGTTTTTTTAATTTTTTGGACAGTGTGGTGGGTGCTTTGTTTGGACAGTTCTGGGTTCTGAGAAATGGAGCTCTGGGATGGACATACAAAATTCCCATTATACCTTCAACATGCCAGGCACCTCTGGGAAATCTTTTTGAGTGTGGGTGAGTGCCCAGCCTGTCCATTTAAATGGCCAATTTTTCAGCCACAGATCAAGCACATTTACATGGAAAAGTTAACTCCAAGTTCCTGAGAACATGAACAGCAATTTCACCCTCAGAGATCTGTGATGTGGTAAAATTTCCCTGGAAATCTCAAAACAGTCGCCTTCAGGAAACACTTGAGGACTTGGCTTCTGGGACTGAAACTGCCTGATTTCTGCCTGGCAGATTGTGACAGGCCCTTCTCCTGATAAAACGGGGAGATTTATTCTCTTTTATAAATATGCTCAGTGTTTCTTTGTGCTTCCAGCCAGGGATTTATTCTGGAGCAGGATAAAACGCGGCAGTCGGAGAAACTGCGCGGTAAAGAGAAACCAGTGGAGATAAGGAACAGCTTTCCAGCCCTTCAAAGGGCTCTGCTGTGTCACAAGGGCTGAATATATATTAAACATAAGCAGCAGGGGGGAAAAAAAAGGGAGTTTTGCTGTTTGAAAGGTCCTTGGCTCTGGAATAGTGGAGGAAGCAGAGTGCTGAGGGATAAAGGTTTTGTGTGGTCGCTCAACCGCCCATTCCCAGACACCCAGAGCCTGCTGGAGGCAGAAATCCCTGCTCATTCCCTGCTCATTCCACCTCCCAGAGGATTGCAGGTGCTGTTTGAGCTGGGCTGTTCCACCCTGAGCTCCCAATTCCAGCGTTTTCAGGCAGAGATCCTGTGGTTTGTGCTTTGCTTTCTGCGCTCTGCACCCTGCAAAGGAGAGGTCACTGAATCCAGACTCTGTCCCCGTGGGATTCGTGCCCCTCCTGGAGCTTTGTTCACTTTTAGGAAGTTTCCAGGGGTGGGAATTCCACCTCCTCTCTGTTTAGCTCACTCTGCTCCCCTGAGGTGAAGTTCAGGCCCTGAATAAATGAGATTGTGGGGTAAAACACTAAAAAAGGTTGTGGTCATTCTTTAGGGGTCTCATTGGGAATGGGAATGAGGGAAGGAATGAGGTGGGCAGCCTGGAAATAGCTTGAACATTTTTTTTAACACCATAAAATAAATCTATGATGGCAGCAATAGGCTTTAATAGTAAATAGATTTAACATTTTAACCAAAGGAATAAGGCTAAGAAAGTGTCATTACAAATGCCTTTTTAAATGCTATTTAAAAAATGCCTTTTAAAAATGCTATTTTAGTCAGTCAGTTTAAATATGAAAAGATGAATTTTTGCTGTGGCAGGTCATTCTTTGATCCTGAACTCACTGTTTCCACCTGTGGCTTAAATCTCTGCATGGTTTGGGGGTAGGTGTGAGCCAGGGAACACTGCCAGCCTAAAATTGTGATGCTCACGGGCCTGGGATTGAGTCACAGGACAAGCCAGTTTGGGAAGGCTGGACAAAATTTCATCCTCCTTCGTTTCTTTGGTGTCTTTCAATTCAGTCTGAGCTTTTCCACATGGGAATATGAAGGGTAGAGACTGAATCTGGCAAAAGCAACTCATCCTCCTTCCAGCCCCTCCAACTTTTCTGCTGTGAACAGAACACAATCCCAAACCTAAAAGGTTACATCCGTGATTAATGACAAATAAACCAGATTCAATTTTCTAACGCAATCAAGGCCAGTATTTCCTGGTGCAAACACTCCCATTTCTCCATGCATGGATGTTGATAATGCAGAGTTTTCTCCAGTGGAGATGAGTTTGATTTTTTTTCAGACTGCCACAAGAGACAAGAAAAATCAGTTTGCAAAACACGGGAGCATTGTGGAAGCTCCTGGAAGGAAGAACTAAAATTACCTTGATTTATGTCAGATCTGTGGCTGTGCAATTTTTTTTCTTTTCATAGTTTTTGCAAAGAATGGAAACACCTTGTGGGAGGAATTTTTTGGGGATTTCTTTGGTTTGTTTGTGCTTTCTGGTGTTCAGCCACCACATAAACAGATTATTCTTATTAATGCTTCTGCTAAGGACTGTTGCAGCATCTCTGCTTTTGGGCTTCTAAGAGTTGTCTCTGCTGGACATTTCCAGAAATTCTGGACTCTGATTGCTGTTTCCCCCTGTCTGTCTTTATTTCTGATGCTGTAGAATGGATGTTTGCTTTCCATTGGTGTAATTTCCAACACAAATGTTATTTCTGTCCTTGGCTCCACCCTGGAGCTGTTCAGGTGGGTAATTGGCCATGAATTTTAGCCAGTGCTGGCTGATTGTCTCTGTGGATGAGCAGAAACTGGCCAGGAAGAGGATTCTGTTCTTTTCTAATTCCATCTGTCTGCAGGGGATGGCTCTGTTTTTAGCTGGAGCTCCTTCCACACCAGGCACTGCTGCATAAATGCTTTTTAAAAATACACCAGTGCTTTTTTAGTGAACCACAGAGCTCTTTTTAGCCATTAAGCCGCCCAGAAACCACATGAAGGTGCTCATAGGCCACTAAAAACATTCATTTCAATTTGTGTCTTACAGGTACTAGAAAACTTGAGGAATGTCAAAAATTGAAATCTGAAAAGCAAATATCAAAAATCTGAAATCTGACTGCTCCAAAAGCAGTCTGAGGGAATGTGTAACCTCGAGAAACTTCGCTTTTCCTGGTCAGAAGTTTTAGATACTTAGGGAAGTTATTAATGTTTGTGTTTTGTGAAGGAAGAGGAAAGGTTTCCATGGTCAAGAGAAGACAGTGGAAGGTGTCCCTGCCATGGGGTGGGATGACCTTTAAGGTCTCTTTGTACCCAAACCAGAGTTTTACAGAACAAGTTTTTCTCTGACGTTAGCAGGTGTTGCAGAAAGACACTGCTGCGGGAACGTGGCGCACATCAGGGATCTCAATCACCTTCAAAGTCACTAATTGCCATCCACATCTACATTTGCTGTCTGAGTTTCCAAGCAAATGTACTGAAATTGCCTCACTTACAAGAATTGAAGCCGTGGCTGATTTTAATTAATCTGAAAAGCGGAGAGAATATTGTTCTAAAAATATGATTGTGAGGCTGAGTGCAGTTTTCTTTGCCTGGTGGATGTGTTGTTGTTGTGACAGGTTCTCAGTGCTGGGAATTGTCTTTTTTTCTCATCACACATTTATTTTCCAGAAGCCAAGTCTTTCAGATGTGATCAGCTGAAATCAGGCTGCCTTTCTAATAAATGGTTCTGTGTGCTTCTATTTCTTTTATCTGACAGAGGAAAGAGCAGGAGATCCTTGTCCTTGTAACACAAAAAATATTGGATTTGTTTGCAAACTGATGGGTATTTTAATATGTGCAAAATGTGACTTGATTCAACCTAATCTCTGCAAATTTAACTGGACTTGCCAAAACAACTTTTATGTTTTTTTTTATATACTGGATTTGATTCCAAAAGCTTGCAGATATTTTGAGTGAGAAAGTGAGATCTGTCCACACTAAGAATTAAGGTTAAAGCCAAGATGCCTTCCTAACCAAGCCAACGATTTTTATGTGGAAAATTATTTGATACAACCTCTGAATGTGATCACTTGTGGGAAAGGTGCTGTAGCTGCAACAGGATTGATTTAAAGGGAATCACCCTGGATTATGTCAGATCTCTGTAATTTCATAAGTTCAGGGTCTAAACCTTGAGCCACTTCGATTATTTCACCCCTTTCAAATTCTTTTTTTTTTTTACCCCTAATTATTACTTGGCTCTGAGGAAGCAATAGGAGGAAACCTGGCAGCCAGAACGAAATATTTCTCTTTTAATTTTTCATTAGGCTGTTTGTGACAGAGGAATAAATGTGTTTGTGCCATTTGAAATGCAGGTGGCACCCAGGGAAATGATTTAGTGTTGGACTTGGCACTTGTGGGTGTGGTTGATGCTCTTAGAGGTCTCTCCCAGCCTAAATGATCCTCTGATCACACACACTGGTGTCTTACAGATGCTTTAAGGGGAGAGGAAAATGAACCAAGGTGTCTGAAATGTTTCATTTAGTGCTTCCTGAGGATGGTGATGGCACAGAAAGCATCTCAAGGACCTCGGGGCAGGTTTGGCATCAACTCCATCAGCACTTGGGAGGGCATGGAGTTGGCAAAACCCTTTGTTTTCAGCTTACATATCCTTTACAGCAAATGTATTAAGCGATTCCAAAGGAAAAGCTGACAAAAATTCCAAAATCCCTTTTCAACAGCATTAAGCTTCAAAGGAGAGCGTGAATTTCTGCTGTTCTCAGGGTTAAGGTTATTTTGGAGCTTTTGGAGGGGGAGATTGTTTTCCTCATTGTTTTTGCAGCTCTGAGAAGGAATCTGAGTCACTTTAAGGCTTGGTTTTGGCAGCATTTTGCATATTTCTATGGGAAGTATTGTCTTTGGGAATTGTTGTCTTTAGGAATTGTCTCTTTCCCAGCAATGAAATCCTCCGTGGCTGTCCCCAAAAAGCTTTTCAGGGCTGAAAGGTGATAAATGTGAGATATTTCCAAGTGGCTCCTCTCCAAATGGTCTGAGTTCAGGTGTGGTGAATTTGACCAAAGATGACACCAAACATCTTGTGCAGAAAAATCACAAGGTGGATCTCCCCTCATCATCATTCCATCATTCCACCTTGCAGCTGTTGCTCTGAATCCAGAATATTTCCAAGGACTGTTGTCCTTGCTCTCCCCCTCAGTAAATTAGCAAATAAATCTTTGTTTCACAGGAGGATTGTTCCCCTTTTTTTCCATGAGGAGGAATTCTTTGGTAATGCTCTGTCCAGACTCAGATGATGCAAAATTTACAGAAGCAAATTACTTCTTTGAAAGAGTTACACAATAAAGATATAAAATATATCTGTGTGAGTGGATGCACGTTGTGGAAATAACCAGGAAAAACTTAAATAAAGTCATAACAGTCAGGACTGCATGGAGGGAGTTTGCTGTTCCCACTTTTGATGGGAACCATGCCCAGTGCAACACAAATCCTGTCCCAGGGTTACCTCAGGATTTGTAAAAATGCACAATTTCTCCAGAGATGATCACCATGCTTTATCTGAAGTCCTGTTTGTGCCCTTAAAATTGGTCATTTTTGGCTACTTTTGGATGCAAAGAAAGAACTTTCTGCTTGGTTTTTTTTTTTTCATGGACCTAATTTCTTTCTTTCTCCATTTGCCTTGCCATAATGATGAGGAAGACAGGAGAGGAAGGACGAATTCTGGGAAAACAGAGGGAATGGCAAGAAAGAAAACTACAGGAAGCATCAAGAAATAGAAAAATAATGTATTATCATTATAATTGTAATTATTATTAGTATCTGCAACTACCAGCTTCAGTGAGGAGACAAATCCAAAAGAAAGAGTGGCTGAAGACTTTATTTCGAGTTTAGAAGAAGAAACAGCCCAGGCCTGTTTGGTTTTTAGAGCAAAGAAACCAAAGTGTTGGAAGTGAAATAATGGGCTGCCAGCAATATCAACAAACCCAGAGATGGGGTTTGCCACTGCTGCTTTCAGTCAGACAAAGAGTGTCTCCAAAACCTGCAGAACTGGGAGGGATTTAATGCTGTCACCTTGAAGTCTTGGTTTGGGGCAGGGTTGGAATTAGAAACCCGTGCCTTGCCCTCGTTTTTGTGGGTCTGTTTGGTGCAGGCTGGCAGAAGTGAAGGGCCAGCCCACGTGCACGGGGTTGTGACTGCCCTGAATTCCTTTTTCCCCCAAAAAATTTGTTCCTGCAATAAGCTGGTGATGAAAAAAGTGAGTATAGAAAATGTCTGGGTTGGAGCAGCAAGCAGGGGAAGGAAAAGTCTGGCATGGTGTCCAGAGGCAGCAGAGGAAAAATCCTGGAAGTGACACATACTCACAGATTTTCTCCCATTTCCTCCAAGTTTGCACAGGAATTTAACCCTGGAGGAAAGCTTTTGGGGAAACAGCTTTAAAGGCTTCCCTGCTAATGCTCACAAAAAAGGGAAAATGGACAAAACTACAGACTCACGTGCGGGGATTGAAAACCTGGCTGAAAACTTTTTACGCAGAGGAGTGTCTTCTCAGTGATGTTTCATTGGGAAAAAAAAAAAAAAGGAAAAAAGATGCAGAAATACCTTTTAAACTCCCACTGTCCCTCTGCTCCATCATTTAGCACGGGGTCACTGAACGTTCCACCTCTCACTGTAAGTTGTGAAGAGCATCCTGCTGTCCCTGCCAGGGACAGGTTACAGGGGTGAACAGAAAAAGGAGGAGATTGAACTCCAGCTGCTGCCTCTGGGATCGGGAGAGGCCCGTGAGGAGCTGGGACATGGATAAAAACTCTTCCCTTGGCATTCAGGGAGCATCCACAGCCCCTGGATGCCAGGGATCATCCTTGGAGCATCCTTGGAGCTGTGTCCCCTCTGGGCTCACGCAGAAAAACAAGCCTGAGCTCCTCTGGGGTTGATTTCCAGCTGACTTGGCTCCCAAACCAGAACCACTTTGGATTCTGAGCCACCAGGACATCCACAGAAAGATTGCTGGTGGGGTTGTTTGTGCTTTATTACGTTGCATTTCTGGGCAGCCTTTGCCAGCGAGGGGTTAACAAAGCTTTACAGGGATTTAATTGTGGGATTTAATTAATTGTGGGATTTAATTGTGGGGAGAAGTGCTTTGTGCAGAGGTGGAGGAGCCTTGGCAGGGTGACTTTTGGGAAAGCCTTCAGGACAATGGTCCTGGAACAACAAAGGAATTCCAGGGAAAGGGAAGGGACATGGGCATCTGTAGAGAGGGGAGATGAAGGAATACAACAGAGCCAAGAAAATATGGATTATTTGCTTTACACTTTGCTGCTTTGCTGCTGGGACTGGGAAATGTTCACCTCCAGCTGTAATTGCTTAATTAGATATCCCCAGAAAATCCCTGTGAAGATCCATGAGGAAGCCTGAACAGGATATGTCTGTGTAAGTTACCAGGTGAAAATGCAAACAATATTCTCATCGATTTTTACGGACTCCCAGAGAAACTGTGTGGCAGAAAATGCCTCACTGACAGGTCTACATCAGCCAGGCATGGTTTTGGTAGATCAAAATTTTAAATGTTTGATGCTTGTGCTGATTGCAATCGCTGAGAACAGAATGCTGAATTTATGGGGGAGTTGCAAAGGATGCGTTTGATTTAATACTTTGCAAGTTAGAGCCTCGTAATCAGGTTGTTAGAGGAAATCCTAACTTCCCAAATCCAGGCAGAAGCACTGTAGGTAGGGAAAAGAATTCTCTTTTCCACCATGTCCTGCCTTTTTCAAAGCAGAGTCACACTTTAAATACACACACAAGTATTTAAAGCGTGGCTCTGAGGTGAAAATGTGTTAAAAATAAGCGTGTGAGGAAGAAGAAAGGGGTTTAAAAATCCTTCAGGGTTTAGATGAGGAATTACATCTTTGTTTCTTGTTGTTGGGAAGTTAAAAGGAATGAAATTAAATGAAGTTAAGGGGAATGAATTAAAAAAACCCACAAATACCTGGATACATTTTCACCTTGCTGTGTTTGCTTCCCCATCTTTGCCTCCTAACCTGCTGCAGAATGGGCTTTTTTCCTGGTGCCTCTTACTGGAATTAATAAAGTTCACCACCTCCAAAACTCCCTGCAGCACGTGGAATAATGAGTGCAGGTTCTGCTGCTGTGGTTTTTTTGCGTGGATGGTTCATCTGGGAGGGTTTACAGCTCAAAGCAAGATTCTCATGGTGATACTCAGCAGGAATAATAATAATGGAAGAACGTGGATGGGGATGTGGAAAATCACTAGGAGCTAGAGGTAATTGTTAAAAGTGAAGAGTTCTAGTTCCCTTCTGGCTTTTCCTAGAAAACATTCTGGGGAAAAAGAGAATTAAGATCATGACCTTTGCTTAATGTGCCCTCTTTTTCTTGTTCGTGTTTTCCTGTGCTCCTGGTTACTGGAAATGAACCTCTGCTGTTCTGAGGAAGCATCAGCACATTTCTGAGGGATTTCTTGAAGTGCTGAAAAAAAAAATTCTTCTGCAGATGGTTTAAATGTCGTGTGTTATTTCAAATGATAGCAAGACCTTGTGAGATAATAACTTCAGGATTAATTCTCACAGCTCTGTGAGGAGAGCTCTCCCAAACTTCAAAAGACAGCTCAGGAGCTGATGTGAAAATGCTTTGAGAGCTCTGCAGGCTTCAGAACTGCTCTGGCCACTGCCTGTGCCATTTTTCAGTGGAAAAGGAGCGTGGCTGGGCAGAGGTGGAGGATGGAGAGGACGAGGATCCAGCCCAGGGACACGGGATGGAGGATTTGATGGGAGCAGACAGCAGGGCTGGGAACTCTTGAGTTGCTTCACCTCTTGCTGCACTGACAGGTGAATTCCTGCTGAAAACTCCTCCCAGACTCTGAAAAGGGACAGGTAAACAATCCCAGAGCCTGCCAGTCCTTGCATGCAAGATCTCGTGGGTGAAAGTTGTAAGAAAATCTAAAATTTCTGTCGGTTCAGAATTTCCTGAGACCTTCCACCAGCTCAGTCCATGGCGAGCTCTGCTCTTTGTTGTGGGTGGTGTGAGAAGTTCTGCCCCCATACAGAGAGATTCTGCTGCTGCCTCCTCACCAAACAGCCCTTCCTGTTCTCTCTTGGCCTTTCTGAGCTGCACAAACCCTTTGATTTTTCTCCTCTGGACTGCTCAACCCACTTGAATCTTTCCAGGACACTAAAATACAAATCCAGGCTCCTGCCACCTGCAGCAGATCAGGTCATTAGAATTGGCTTTCTCTGCCCTCTCATTCAACAGTCAACTTTTCCTACAAATTTGGGCTGTTGGAGCAGAAAAAGACATTTTCTGTATGCATTTTATACATAATTGTAACCACTGTAACAATACAGGGAACTGGGGAGTTTTGTTGTTTTTTGGGGGTGAGAGGATTTTTTTTCCCTTCTCTTTTGGTTTGTTTGGGTTTTTTTAAACTGTAAATTCTCTGTCCAGCCTTATAATATCCCACTCATGAAAGAACAACAAGCAGCAGATTGGATTCTTCTCTCTACCTCAGAAAATAACAGAATTTTCCTTTAACATCAAGAAAATGTTAATTTAAAGTCCCATTTGCCAGTCCCAAACCCCACGTTTCAAACCCCGAGGTGTTGTTTGTACCTTGACAATCATCCTGCCACCCAACTTCCCGTGTTACTTGGAATAATTCTGCCACAAACACTTGGCTGAGTGTTTATTCCACGATCTTTCAGCTTCCTCCTCGTGTGCCAGAAGCCTGAACAGAGCCTGCCAAATTCCCTGGGTTCTTCCCGACAGCTTCTGGTGGACCTCTTGCTTTTCCCAAGCTCAGGCAGAGCATTAATCACCCAAAATATGATTCATTAAGGGTAATACAATATTAAATCACTCTGACAAAGGAGCCATTTCCCGTTCCTTTCTGAGAGGCTGCAAAAAACCCTCTGGTTTGGATTTCTCTCTGAATTGCCCAGGATTTTTCCAGTAGTTTGGCGCCCACAGCTCTGCTGGAGGATGAGAATTCCCAGCCCTGGGTTCCCAGAGGGAATGGGAAAGGTAAATAATGCACATTTATATAATAATGAAAGGTGAAGGGGATCTTCTTGGGCCATTTGCTGGTCCAGTCCCTTACTCCAGGTGGGATATGGATAGGAATTTTCTCCGTGCTGCAGAGCTGAGAAAAGAAATCTCTCTTTCTCCTGAGGGGCATAAATATCTCAGCCATAAATATTGTAGAAAAGCTGATAAATATTGCTGAAATTAATATGTTTGCTGAATGAAGTTGCAACTTTTAAATTCTCTGACCTGAACAAAATAAACAGAAATTATTAAACTCCTGCTGAGAAGCGTTGGGGGATAAATGAGTGGGGTGGGATTTAGAGCAAACCACATGTTTGTTTTCTTAATTTTTCTTAATGGTTTCTTTAGAACGAGCAATTTCCACAGGACTTGATTCCCTGGATCTCCGTGGTTTTTGGGACTGGTGTGAGTTTTCTGAACTCGAAAGAAAGAGCAACCTCTGCTAGCAAACACCCCAGATGAAAAGAACAACAAAAATTAACAAAAACCTACCCAAGCCTTCTACAAAAAGGAACTTTTGAGCTGCCTGTACCTGCCTGTGGGGCTGAAAGTGTGACTAGAACATAAAATGTGTGATTCTCTGTCTGATTTGAGATTGTCTCTCAGCCCACCTGATGGGCTAGGTCGAAGCTGCTCTGCAGCTTCCCAAATTTCTGAGCAGCCTTTTCCAGAGCTGCACCCACCCCCTGCACATCCTGCACTCTGCTCAGTGTCAGGGGAGCTGGGGAACTTCAGGAAACTCCTGGAGAATTCGAGGTTTTGAGGCTGCAGTGAGAGAAAAAAGAGATTTTTGCAGCAGCACCCAGTGAAGTGCAGTTCAATTATTTATTCCTTCATCCTTTATTCCTTCCTCCCTTTGCCCTCAGAGGAAAATTATATTGTGCATTTTTTTTTTTTTTTTTGCCTTGTTTAAATCTTTTTGCTCACTCGAGGTTCTGCACCCTGTGAGAGGTTTACCAGCACAGCAGCTCTGCCAGCACTGGGCTGAGGAAAAAATTCTCATTTCAACTTGCATTGGCCCTTGAATGTGTGTTTTTAATCTTGTTATTCGGAGTAACTCTTGGTGTGTTTTGATAAATTGCTGTCAAGCAAGGGCTCCATGCTGTGGCTGAAGACTGCTGATTATTCAGGATTTTCTAAATTAAAATAATGCTTTAATTGATTGGTACAAGTACATCCATTGCAAGTTGCAAGCACATCAAAGAGAAACCATTTGTAAACTACATTTATTTAACAATAAATAGTGTTTGATCTAATGCCTGGTGGCAGTGAATTTCTTGTTAAAACTGCAAGCTTTTACCGAAATGAAACCAAATGAAACCAAATTCCAAACAGGTGGAATTCCAGTTCAATTTGTAACAACTATTTTTTTTTGTGTGTGCGTGTGTGAATTAAAATAACCAGGCAAAAATCCCACCAGGATGTCCAATGCATGTTTTTCTCCTACAAAATAAAAACAAAATTAAAAAAAAAATCTTACTGCTTCAACCGACCACTTCCTGTCCTTTCTCTTGGAATAAATATTCCTTCTCAGGAAAACCAACCACCCCTTCTTTTAGCAGCAAAATGCCCCAGGAAACTTATTGTGGTGTGGAAGGGATTTAATTCTTATCCTACCTGGAAAAATCAGCACCTTCAGCTGCTCAGATGGGAATAATTAATTACATGGGACTAATGGATGACTTTAATGAACGTGCAGTGAACCATTTTGAGGCTTCAGATTGTTCAACGGGTGAACCCTCAATTACTGGGCTGCACAGGTGGATTTTGCTGCTCCAGAAGCTGCTCTGTAAAAATCCAGGCCAAAATGGGAGATTTTGATGCTTTTCCAGGCAAACTGGGAGCCCAGAACGTGCCTGAGGATGTTCCTGAGCACCACGAACTGATCAGGGCCCTGTGGAGAGAGATTAAATGCAAATTCACTCCCTGTCATCTTTTCTTAACAACAGCAACGAGCGTAATTAGAGGGTTCTGCTAAAAGGTTAACACCTTGCAGAACTTCTGGGAATTTTAGAGCATATGGATTTTTTAAATTTTTTTTTTCTCCCAGTTTCTAATTTTTTCTAATTAGAAGTCTCATCTCCTGAACTTTTTTTTTTTCCATGAAAATAATTCCCACCAGGACATGACTCTGTGTGCTAAGGAGAATTTTTTTTCTTTTTTTTTCTTTTTTTCTTTTTTTTTCTTTTAAAGGGGTTATTTAATTTACAGCAGCCCTTTAATTAGTGGCTGATTAAATGTTCTGAGGGGAGGTTTTTCTGCAGGGGAAAGAGCTGAGCTGGGATTGCCTGTGACCACAGCAAACTGCAGGGTGGGCTGGGGAGTGGTGGGATCCTGGAATTTGATGGAATTTGATGGAATCTGATGGAATCCGATGGAATAACCTGATGGAATCCGATGGAATAATCTGATGGAATTTGATGGAATCTGATGGAATAATCTGACGGAATGTGATGGAATGTGATGGAATCTGATGGAATAATCTAATGGAATCTGATGGAATTTGATGGAATTTGATGCAGGAGGAAGAAATGAAGGGTTCAGTTCATATTTCCAGCCCGGAGTGGGAGCTGGGACAGNGTCTGATGGAATCTGATCGAAGAATCTGATGGAATAACCTGATGGAATCTGATGGAATAATCTAATGGAATCTGATGGAATTTGATGGAATTTGATGCAGGAGGAAGAAATGAAGGGTTCAGTTCATATTTCCAGCCCGGAGTGGGAGCTGGGACAGACTCTGAGCTGCCTCGAGCTCCAGGGAAGGATCAGAAAAGTCTCAGCTGAGGTTAAACATCAAGGAAAAAAAAAAAAAAAAAATCTAAAAAATGCTTTTCACCTCTCAGCATTTGCTCTGAGGAGCTTGTGGAGAGGAGCTTTTTTACCTACATAATCCTTCTGCTGTCCGAGGTGAAATTAGAACTGAATGTGGCAGCAGGAAAGAGAATTAACAGCTTAATTTGCCTGTGTCGTTTTGAGGCCAGGTGGCACTGGAAAAAGAGGCAGGATTTGTTAGCTGGCACTGTTCTTCCTGCCACTGGATGGCAATGTTTGACTGAAAAAAAAAAAAAATGAAGTGTTTGCGAGGAGATAAAACTGATTCCCTCTCTTTGTGACGCCTCTTCCTTTGGGTCTGTGGCTTTCCGAAATATCCGGAGAGGAGGAAAATACAACACTGCAGCTAAATTCCCTTTGCCCTGTTCGTGTTTATCATCCCAACGCTGCAGAGAAACCTCTCGGGCTCGGAACTTGAGTGGGTTGGGATGTTGAAGAGAGCGTTGGGCGCAGCAGAAAATTCACATTTTACCCAAGCGCTGGTCGCATTCAGCTGCCCGTGAGCTCAGCATCGTGGAAAACACAAAAAAATCCCTTTGCCATCCTGCCTCTTGCCATGAAAAGCAGGTCGATAATTAGCGCGCATTAATTTTGCCACCGTGAATATTTATGCTCCCGCTTTGCTTTAAATGCTGGAACGCTCTGGGGCGTCGGGGACGAGGTTTGCAAGTGGTGCTCGTCAGACAGGATTAATTTGAGGGAAACAAATACAGGTTAATAGAGCTGATTATTCCCGCCTAAGTGGTGAATGTTTTAATTTGTGGTGGAGCTCAGAGCGAGTTTAATCGGGTGGGGTCAAAGGGAGTATTTAATTTGGCACTTTCAACACCTTCAGCGGGGAATAATCTGAGAATTTGGTAAAAAAGATCCAGAGGTTTCCTCTTTTGAAAGGCTTGCTCCACAAATTTGTTGGAGGTTAGGGTTTTTTTAGTTGTTTTTGCTTTTCCAAACTGAAATCTTCCACAAATTTGTTGGAGGTTTGGGTTTTTTTAGTTGTTTTTGCTTTTCCCAACTGAATCTCTTCAGTTCCACACCTCTATTACATGTTGTGCAAACACCTGATTTCTTGTAGTTTTTGGACTTAGTTTATTGCATAAAAAGCATGTCAGAACCGTAGAAAAACCTCATTTTCTGCAGCTCTGCTCTGCCATCAGCCAGAATTTCTGTGGAGCAGCTGCTTGGGGATGCATTTTGTTTGATTTATTTGCAAATGGCCAGTGAGGAAGGGAAAAGTGGATTGCAGTGGAGACAGAAAGAAATTCTCTGATTGTGTCTGGAGCAGGGCTTGTTGCATCATTATCCTGAATCACTGCTGTCTAATTAATTTAATCCAAATTAATCTTTACTTAGTCAAGCACAGAATTCCTTTTTTTTCTTGGAATAAACCCTCCAACAGGTTTAGGATCTGCGCTGCAGTGTAGAAGCATTGAAAAATGTGCTTTTCCAAGATTTTGAACTTGGAAAAGCACATTTGAAGCACAGAGAAGGAGGTTCACCCCTCCACAGCACAGAGGTGAGGAGTTTTCCATGGCAAGGTCCTCGCCTGGAATTTGGTGGGGAAAAAGGGTTTGAGCTGCAATTTTCTAGTAAAATCAGCCCATTTGCCAGCCTGACTCCCGCTGAGGGAAATGGGTTATTTTGTCTGCACATAAAAATTTACACTCTTCTCACAGGGAATAATATTTGATGAACTCATAACTCCTTTAGGACTTTGTGCCAGGGGGTTTTTCCCTTCCTTGCAATAATCTGCTCAAGTGTAGAAGTGTCAGGGGGGGTTTGGACAGATAAATTATCTTTGAACTCCACTGGGGCTGAGCATGACCCCCTGTGAATGTCTCTGCTTCCATTGGCCTCTCCAGCTGTTGCACAGCTCCTGGGACACGGAGCAGGGAACTGGGAAAAAAACAAGGGCAAGTGTTAAAATATTCGTTTGCCACCAGCTGTGACACCATGGAAGGATTTGTGTTTGAAATCAGAGGTGTTGGCAGCAGCACCAGGGCAGGAAAAGCTGGTGTAGCACAAAGGATAATCACACTGAACTTGAGGTTTGCGTTTTATTTAAGAAGAGTTTAAGCAATTGACAGATTTTATTCTCAGAAACTTTCTGATATTAATCCAGGTACACCTGAGGCCTTCGCAGCTCAAAAGCACTTGGTAAAACACCATAGATTTATGGGAATCTCCTTGTTCATTTGGTGGGAGATCAGTTCCTTCTGCATTTCCATTTAGAGCTCCCTTGGATTTTCCCACTGCAAAGAGAAACCCCTGGAGGGGTTTCAGTAGGATGCTCCAAGATCCCTGTGGTTACAGAGGGAGGAAGGGAAGATTCTTCTGCAGCCCCAGATAATGTTTGATGGAGATAAGGGGAGTGTTACCCTTTGGATTCACTCTAATCTGCTGCTTTTTGTCCAGATCAAAGTGCTCACAGGATTTTATTCTGTGTAGATGCTGCTCCACTGCTGTGAAGTGTCATTTTTAAGGTCAGGCTGCCACAGCCTGCTTGGGTCCTCTCCTGGGGGTACAGGTAGCACAAAGACATTTTTTTTTCCTTTTCTTTTTGCTTCTTTATCTAAGCTCTGACTGCATTTTGGATTTGGGAAGCATGAGGTGTTGGAAGAGAGCATCAACAAATGTACTTGACATGGAGAAACAGAAGAGGCAGGATCAGGCAGCTCGTGATAATCCTATTTTCCCATTAAAATCTATTTATTCTGTGATGATTTTGACACGTTTTTCTGCCAGCTGCATGTTTCCCCAGAGGATTTGGGAGCATCTGCCTCTGCCTGGCTTGGGCTTTCCAGTATCCTGGTGCTGTTTTGGGGGTGGTGAAGGCACCAGGCTTCACTCTGCAGCTCAGCAGTGCTGCATTTCCTGCTCCACATGAATGGAACAAGTGCAGGTCACTTCCCCAAAGCTTTCTTAAGGCCATTTGTCATTAAAAACTCTGCAAGTGTACCATGGTTTTGGTCAAACTTCCACTTCCCACCCTGGGTTAATCAAAAGGACTTGGTGATTAAAGGGCAAATTGGTGTTTCTCTTTGGTTTTGGGGTTTGGTGGCTTTTTTTGTTTGTTTGTTTTTAGTTGGTTGGTGGACTTTTATTGCTAAGGGACAGAATTTACTTGTCTGAACGCTGTTCCCAAAGAGAGAGAAAAAAGTCTCAAATAATTTTAAAGACCCTTTCCTAAGAAAAAGCTCAATTTGTTTGATTTTGGTCAAGACAGACTGAAACCCCCCTCCCCAAGCCAGCAGCCTCAGAATGTCACCCTTGAACTGGGACATTTCTGCAGGTGCTGTCACTCGCCAGGATTTCCATCCCAGCTGCATCCTGAGGATTTTCTGATGTTGGAAATCATCTGGAAGGAGTGGTGTGTGAAGAGCAAAGGCAGCCTCTGTGACTGTGCACGTGGGAAAACCTGAGGGGAGGATTCTGAGAGGACCTGAACCCTCCATGACCTGCTGGTCACCAGCTGGGCTGAACTCCTGATCTTGATTGGTGGTGCAGGAGCAAAACCTTAATTATTTTATATGTCAAATAAGAAATCTTGACTAATATTTTTAATTCCTGGTGTGAATGTAAGAATCTATCTCAAAAACAGTGTCAAGTGTGCTATGAACGCAATAAAAGCCTTTAAAAGGTGAAACTGCAGCACTGTAAAAAAGTTTTGCCACTCTCTAAATAAATTCTTTACCTTTAAAAGTGGCTGTAACTTATCCCGTTTTGGTTGTTCACAATCAGATGTCATTGGCTGTGTTGTTCAAACCACACCCAGTGTTTATTTCTGATATAAATATATATAATAACCCTCAAAATAAATGCTTTACCTGTAGAGGTGGTTGTAACATCCCATTTTGGTTGTTAACTATCAGACGCCATTGGCTGTGCTGTTCAAGCCACGCCAAGTGTTTATTTCTGATATAAATATATATAATTCTCTGTAATTCCTATATGGAGGTGGGAGATCTCATCTTGGGAAGGGCTAAATGGCCTAAAAGCTTCCCCAGAGCAGCTCAGGCGCTGTGTGTGCTGATGGGGCTGCCGCAGAGGAGAGGAGAGCAGCAGTGGGATATTTCTCTCCCTCACTCTCAGCTCTGAGCGTGTGGCAGCTGCAGGAACAGCTGCACCCCAGGTCCATTGTCCTTGTGACATTTCTGCAATTCGTGGCACTCTCAGGGCTTGGAAGCTGGGTGATAGGAATTAAAAAGAAAAAAAAAAAAATAAATAAAATCTGAATATTCTAAATGCCGCTGGCTCATTAGGCAGCGCTTCCCACAATGATATCTAATTTTTGAGAGTTCACTTGGCAAGAGAAAAGGCGTTTGCAATGGGACAAGTGTTTCACAGCTTTACAAATGCGAGCAGCGTTTTCCCGGTGAGCACAAAGGGGGAGGAAAGCTCTCCACAGATGGATTTAATTGCTCCTTCCACTCCCTGGGCTTGGTTCCTTCCCAGTTCCTGAGGGAAGGCTCGGCCTTTATGGCAAGGAAAATAATTCCTGGCGTGGAGATCCAGGAGCAGGTGGAGCAGAGATTCCACAGGGGGATGGGGAAGGTGGAGAATTTTCTGTGGTGTGTCTGATGCCATGGACAGCCCGAAAGGAGAGCTCTGTTTGTCACCCTGTGCTCCTGGAATTTTGGGATTTCAAGCTCCACCTTCCTGCCGGTGGAATTTTTCTGTTTGCTGGCTCCTTAAGGGTTTTGTGCCTGGTGGATTTTGAAGTTTTCAGAAGAAGAGCTGGACTTTTCCAAGGCACACGGAATCCAGGCTGGTGGCTGTGTGGCAGATGGACTTTTTATTTAAATAAAAGAGGAAAAGAAGGTGTTGGAGACCTTTGAAAAGAACTTTTGAAGGGGGAGAAAGGAGGAGTTTATATCCTGGCTTAGGAGCTGTTCCAATCCAAGTTTCACAGTCTCAGGAGGCCGAGCCCTCCTTGCTCTTGCTTCAGTGAATTGAAGATATTTAATACATTTCAGCATTTTTTTTTTTTTCTTCTGCTAAACTTTCTGCAGGGTTTCATTTTGGTCCTGCATATCAAACAAAACTCTGTGGGCTCTCCTCCTCCTCCAAAGCTCCTCACTTTGGTGCAGTATTTTGGCTGCAGAGTTCTGGTGGGTTTGATGAGTGTATTTTGCTTGGCAGTTGCAGGAGCCATATGGAGCCCTGCTGAAAGCTGAGACAGGCTCGAGACTTGGAGAGATATTGGGGAAAAAAAAATAAAAAAATTAAAATCTGGCAGCCGCTATTTCTACTTGGAAATTGGAGGGAGTTTCTGACATGGCACTGAACCTCAAATCTGCATGGCAGTAGTGAAGGATTAATTGAAATGGAAGATATTGAAATTTATATTTAAGTATATGGCAGAGCAATGCACTTCCAGTTCCTCTGGCCAAAGGTTGTTTCAGTTCTTTGTGTGGCTCTCACTTCATTTATTGTAACTTCTTTTATTATAACTTCATGGCAACCTTCAGTATTTTACTTCAAGCAATGACAGAATTAGTATTTGCTCTGTACAATTATACAATGTGGAGAGGGTTGGTTAACAGTGCTTGCACTTATTTATAGTAAATTTATTTCCTCTTCCTATTTTTTCTTTTTTTTTTTTTAAGTGTTTCTGGCTCAGAAAAAAGATGAGAAGCTGCTGAATCTTTCTCTTTACTAACACATAGATCCTTTTATGTTTATCTGTTCCACCCCTCTCTCCTCTGGAAATAAAGTTCTCTGTTCCACAATAAGGCCCAGCCTGAGCTGAGGGCAAACCTCTGATGATGTTATCAGCATTAAAGAAATTTTAAAAAGGAGGTTTTTGGGTGTTTGAGGGCCAGAAAAAGAATTAAGTGGTGATGCTTTGGGGTTTCCTGTCGCTGGTGCTTGGTGTCTCCTGCCCCCTCATTTTCCCTGACTCTTCCTGAAAATCGGGCAGACATGAATGGTATATCTGAATCACCAAAACAAACAGAATTATGGTTGTATAGTATTTGCAGCTACTGAAAGGCACTGAAAACCCCATTTTTATTTGGGTAAACTCACCCACATTTGTAGGATTTCTCACCTCCCACCAGCAAGATTGCTTCTGTTGCCTGTTGGTGCTGTTATTTTACACATAAACAACAACTGCCACGTGTCCTCTCAAGTTATGGATATTAAAATGCAGCAGAATATTTTTGGTCTTCTGTAGTGATCTAGTGCCTGGAATAATTACAGAGGCTTCAGAGTTCCGGCTTAGAACTTAATCTTCCAAATTTAGTCTTTCATTTTGAGAAGGTAAATGAAATATTGGACTTGTGGCAGCGAGGAAGCGACTCCAGCAAAGCTCTAATAACTTCTGAAAATAAATTTGTATGCGTGTTATGGGGAACAGAAGTGGAGTATCCGTGATCCAGCTTAGCTGAGAGCCAAAGGTGATCACAGGGATGGTGGATTCTGCCCCTTCAGAGGGTGATTGTTCCTCTGAGGAAGGGGATATGGGACATGGATAAATCAGACATTGGGAAAAATTCATGAAGGAACTCGTTAGGAGGAGCTGCTTTTAACAGATGTTTGTGTTTTTCATGTTTGGACACAACTGGAGTTTAACAAAGAGGGAACTGCAAGTGTTACCTGTGAAACACCTGTGAAAAGGAGGGAATAAATGGGAATATTCATGGGCACATGCCAGGGAATAATCCTGCCGAATGCCCATGATGTGTGCATTCACATATAAAAATGAGCTTTTATTTTAAATAGCACTCAAAATGGCTGGGCTGGAGGAGCTGCTTCCTATTTTTCTCTCTGTTGGAATGCTTGTTTCCCCATTTATGAACAAAAGGAATGATGCTCAAGCTCTCTTGTGGACAGCTTGAACATGACACCTGGAGCATTTAAGAGATAAATCCCCCTTGCTTATTTTCTGTCATAAATTTATTTCTTCTGCTCCCTGCAGTTCTCTTTCCCCCTTCTTCAATCTCACCACTAAAAGCTCACCTGCTTCTTTTGGGGATTTTTTTTCCCTTTTCTATTTTTTTTTTTTAAATGGAAAGTATGGAACAAATTCCAAATTTGCACTGTACAATAACATGAAGTTTTCTCTTCTTTTCCTATTTCACTGTAGTTTGTGTGACTCTTTCCCTTCCCACTCAGTATTTTAACAATGAGCACTTTGAGAGGTGCCTTGATGGACTTGCCAGCCCTCCCCGTGTACAGCTGCTTGTACTGACCAGAACATTTAAATGATGCATTTGGGCACGTTCCAAACACTCTCTAGAGCCCTGACCCTGGAAATTTTTTTGTGTTTCCTGAATCCAGGGTGGCCAAGGAAGGCGTCATCCTTCAGCTCCAGAGCAAGGATGGAAAGTTCACCTTGCCTTGTTCTGAATCCTTCCTCCTAAAACCTCTGCTCTGAGTGTGAGTGTGCAGTGGAAAATTACATTTATTAGCAAAAGTGCAGTGTCAAATGAATGGCTTTTCCCCATGAAAACAGACTTTTGCCATCCCAAGGAGCTGAACCGTCCCGTCGTGCTCCATGGATTTTAGTTCAATGCATTCTCTCGTCTCATTTCAGTTTAATTTCACCCTGATCTTGAGGATAATAAAGATGTTAATTATGCACATTAGAAAGTAACGTCTTGCTTTAATTAGTTAAGTGATCAGAAGCAGAAATAGAAAAATATACAGTCTATATTTACCAAGCTGCTTTGCTTAAAAAAAGCCCGAAAAACCCCCACAAGCTGATGCTGAAAGACACCCAACACAAATTAATTTATTTCCTTGAGATCATTTTACTTGTAAATCCACTGCTATTGCTTCGTTTTCAGATTTATTTCCTGGCTGCTTATTCCTCCTTGATTAAAATATATCCTGATTAATGCTGAACTGGAAGGCTTTGACTGTTCAAGAACTGACATCGCAGTGAGTTTTTCAACTTGCAAAATCGCCCGGAGGAGATTCTGCTCCTTCAGATTTGTGTTCTTCCCCCCCACCATGGCAGCCTGATTAGAATATCCAAACACATCCTCCCTCATGCACAAGCTCTCCTGCTCACTTGGGGGAAAAAAAAATAAAAAATAAAATTGGAATGATTATTCATCAAGGTGCACAAAATAGAAATGTTTTATGTGTCGTGCAAGAGCATGGGAAATTTGTGTTCTGCTTCTCCCACGGAAGAGTTCCGTGGCTCTGGCCCTGCCAAAATCCATGTCCCTCATTTTGCAGGCTCAGCTCTGCCTGGTGAAGCAGACAGGATCACCTGGAGTGCATCAGCTTGGAGCATGCGAGGGGATTAAAAGCCCCAAAGCCTCTGGATTTCAGAATTTACTGGCACATAAAATGCTAATCAGCAGGAGATTTATTTACAGCGGTGTCAAGGAGACAATATTAAGGCTCTTTAGTGAAGAAATGTGTAAGTAAATAAATAGAAACTCGATCCACAATGTAAATTAGGGATCAATTAAACAATTTATGGGGCGCTGCACGGATTTAACTTGGTGGATTTAATCTCTGCTGCACTGGATGTCAGGCAGGTCCTAAACAGTGTGTGCCTTTCAGAGAATAAATGAACAAATGATTTATTTACCAGGAGATGTTTGGGAATGTTTCTCTTGGCAGTCCTGCTGTGTTGTAAACCAATATGTTCAAATATCCGCAGCCCCTTCCGTGCTGGGGAAAGGTTTATAATTCCCTTGCTTGCTTCTCTCTTTAAGAAGAGTCATTATGCCCCTATCACAACAAGAGTATTAAGACAAAGATGATTTACAACATTTCCAATTATTGAACTTTATTAGAGAATAAAGCAGCAGGAAATAATTTCCTAATAACTGGCTTTCAACAGTTCTTCATTAAAGCTTAATGAGGCGATCCTTTACCTGAAACAACTCAGTTTTGGTGTAGATCAGAACAATCCTGAGTTGAAACTGGGTCCCACCAGCAGTTCCTGCCTCCCCTGATCTTTTTTAGGAGGCATTGGTTTGGGGATTACTTGGGGAAGGTTGTTATTTTGGGTAAAGGGACATAAATTTATGGCATTAGTGGAGCTCTGATAGAAAACATCACCTGAGAATCTGCTCCTTTATATATAAGTATCACAGGGATGTTTAAATCTGTTTGTCTGAACCAGGCTCTTGCCTTTCTTTAGGAATATTCGCTTTTCTTAAGGAATATTCACTTTTCTTAAGGAATATTCACTTTTCTTAAGGAAATTCACAGATTTCCACCACGGGAGGTGGAACCTTTTGGAACCCATCTGGGCAGTGAGCATTTGGTTCAGAGCTGAACCCATTCCAGCAGAGTCTGCCCTGGGCCCACAGTATCACACAGAACCCTCTGTTTATTTTAATTACCAGATATTCAGCATTTTTTATATGGCACAGCTCATCTGTGCCATATAAAAAAAAGTTCTTTAAATGTCTTGTGGCAGCCTGAATGAGGCAACCACAAACCAGTCTGTGATTTACCTTTCTCCAGCCCCAAGTTTATCTTCCCTGTTTGCCAGCCTCTCCTAAAACGTGTTGTCACTTGGACAGAGCCCTGAGATGCTCCTGCCCTTTGTAGGGTTAATGGGCTCTGCTTGGATGTGAGTAAAGTGAATAATTAGCAAGGATGTTTACACGGATGTAAGCACTGCACAAAGGATGGCTTGGATTTTTAAATGCTCAAATGTGGAGTGAGGGACTAAAAAACAAGAAGATGACGAATATTTCTGTCTTTATGGTGGCTGGAGCAACGTGATCATAGAGAAAGGATTAAGTTCTTCCCTGCTGCTGTGTTGCTTTTGGGGCAGAGCTGATGGAAACTGCATCCCCTCAGCAGCAGCCCCAGAAGGAGAGTTCCTGAAGATGTAATTCCTAGGAGTTCATGTCAGAGCCTGAAGTTCTTGGAAGACTGTTTTCCCTCGTGGCAAAGCTTTTGGGAGTGATTCATCAGATCAAGGTATCTTTTGAATCCACGAAGGCAGGTGCAGCTGGAGGCAAAGTCACTTTGCTGTGTATTTACAGGTCTCCTGTCCCAAACCTGCTCGGGGTTTGTGTCCACCCACCCTCACCTCTGGAACAGAAAATTCCCAGCCCTGCCACTGCCCCGGGTGCAGTTTGCACACGTTGGGGGGTGATAACACTTCAGAGGGCTCAGAACCTCGACAGGATCAGCTCTGACTTCATCCCGACACAGCAGCCCCGTGAAGGAGCAGCCAGAAAACGCCTTGTCCAGCGCCGTCAACATGAGCCATCCCCTCGCTGCTCCTGCAGCCCCTGACACGGTGCTGGCTTTGAAACACGTCCCTGCAGCAGTGTCCTGCCTCTTTGGGGGGCTGGTTCGTGCAGGCTGTGAGCGGGCAGCAGCAGGGCTGTGCCATGTGGCACATCCCATTAGCCTGAGCCCCGTGCGCAACGGGCACGGCCGAGCTGCTGCCCTGATGGCAATCCCTTGGGAAGGTGGAGGGAAAACCACTCCAGGGAGATGTTCTGAGCTCAGAGCTGCAACAGAGAGGCCGTGCTGTGCTCCAGGCAGAATTCCGAGCTGGTGGCTTTGGTGCTGCCTTCGTTTTGAGAAGCAGAAGTGGTTGCAGAGTTGCCCAAGTCTGGAGAAGCATTTTATCCCAAAGGTGTGGAGAAAAGGGCTGCAGCAGTTTAGCCGGGGCTTAAATCAGCTTCATTTTAGCTGTGATTTGTGATTCCTGAGCAGGACAGGAGGAGCTGCCCAGTGATCTAAATATTGGCACGAGGAGCCAGTGCAAGGAAGGAGGGAGGTGTTTTTTGTGGGTTTAAACACCTGAGGCTCTCCTTTCCCTGCTCCTTTAGGCAAGGGAGAGATGGGCAGTGCTCCTTTCCTCTGCTATAAAATGTCCCAAGAGCTACAACAGTGTGAAAAGCAGGAAATCAAACATGCAACCTGGAAATAATTGGACGCCTCAATTATCTTAGCTATAAATTGAAATCGAGCGGCTGCAAGCTGCAGTTGGTTATTTTTAGATTGCTTTGATGGTTTGATGATTTAAAGTCCCATCACTGCCTCCAGTATTTATCCCAGCAATCTATTTTAAATTTGATCAGAGACTTGACAATCCTCCAGAGTTCGTTCTTGTGTTATTTAGGAGTTGGCTGGCGAGGCAAGAGGCTGCCCATATTTCCGTGTTCAGCAGCAGGGTGTGCCATGCAAAGAGGAATTCTGGATAAACCCCTCCCTGGTTCCTCACTTTCACCTGTTGCAATATTCAGGGGATGCCTGTGAGAGCAGGAAACCTTCAGTGATGGCAGAGTAAAAGCAGTAGGGCTGCTTTGGCTACAGGCAGGATCTAAACTGAAAGAAGATGGAGTGAATGGGGAAAGGGAGGGAAGGAAAATCCACCAGAGCATGGGAGAACTCCTGAAGTTATAAAAAGGTGTGCCAGACCTTCATGGCAATGTCAGGGTTCCTCTCTGTGACGTTCTGAGCACCACAGCAGTGATTTATAAACCTTTACATTCAGATGAGCAGTATATAAAAAATGGCTTGGCTGCTTCCAGCTCTCTTTGTTAATGGCTTGAAAACAAACCTTTAGATTCTTCTTAAAATTATAAAAGTATAAAATTACAACTTACCAAGGTAAAGGAGAGGACTTTTCCCCAGTCCTTGCTGGGGAAGAGGCACATGGGTTCTTTGTCCTGAGTGGATGACTAATTGCAGATCCAGGCATTCAGTTGGGCTCACTGTAAATAAATCCAGAATCACTCGGTTTGTTTTTCCCAAGTTCTCTGTTTCTTTATTCATGCAGTGTACCCTAAAAACATCGTGGGGACTGACTGAGTCTCAGGGCTGACTTTGATTTAATAGATTTAATTTTATAAAAGAGCAAACAGGGAAGTCTTGCTGCTGGTGGGGGCTTTGGGTTCTTGCTTGCCCAAAGGCTGCCACGAATGGTGTTTATTATTGATGGGGAATCAATATAATTCCCCATCAATGCTAAATGATGAATTTATTCAGAACTTGTTTTTACACAAGAACTTGTTTTTACACAAGCCAATGCTAAATAACTTGTCAGCTCGTTATTAAATTGATTATTATTCATTATTAAGATTCATTATTAATTTTTCCTGTATGGATATGAAACCCAACAGGGCTGCCATAATTGTGAACTCCACCAGCAGATTTTCTTTGGTTTGTTTTGTTGGGGATTTTTTTTTGTTGGTGGTTTGGAACTCAATGATCTTTGAGGTTCCTTCCAAACCATTCCGTGACTCCTTGAAAATCCCATAAAAAATCATTTATTCCCACATTTTTTCTGCTAGAAATAACCATCAGGTTTATGACATTTTTCCCGTTGCAAGACCATCACAGGCAGCTCCTTTTTTCCAAAGCTGCCATCCTGAGGTCAGCCTTTCCAATCTGGCAGAGCCAAGCTACCACTACTCCAAAACTGCCAATTTTGTCATTCATACCTGCTGGAGCTCTGTTCCAGCTGGGGAGCAGCTGCTCCAATTTTTCCCTTCTACATTTTATGGCCACTAAACAGTTGACCTGTGCCACGTGCTCGATTGGGGACAGATTTGTGTTTCACTGCTTTGGAATAGCTGAAAAATGTACAAGGGAAGATTTGTGCTGGCCCAGTGAGAAAATCCAGGAAATAAATATTTAAGGAGGCATTTATCAGATGAGTTTAATGCTGGATTTTACACAGGCTTGGAAACTAGGAAAATATCCAAGGCCAGAAGGGATTGTTCATGCTCCAAGTGTAAGTTCAGGTATGCTAATGTCTGTATGAGCAGTGGGATTTGTTAAAAAAGGATGGAAGAGCTTTTTTTTTTTTTTGCTTTAAGCCTTTTGGCTGCAGAAATTTAGGATTAGAGAGGGCCAATGGCTCTGGATTAATTTTTAGTGTTCAGGGAATGAAGAATTGTCTTTTTTAAAAAATTTTGAGTGGGAGCAGGTTGGTGGGAAGAGGACAGATTTTCAGGTTTTAATACACTGAAGGATATTCAGAGGCAAGTTGAGGTTTGATTGAGAAAACCCAGAGGTGGAAAACATTTTTCCTTCGTTTTGTCTTCCATTCCTTGTTGTGCTAAATCTGTTCAGCAGCACCCAGGAATTTCTTGAGCCTAATGACAAGAAAACTCCTCTTGGGTGGTTGCCTGGAGCAGAATTTGTTTCCAGCTCCATCAAGCACTTCCCACACTCAGAGGTCTGCAATAAAGGATGAAGTGTGGCCTTCTGTTTTCTTTTTCACTCTACATAAGAAGTTGCTGTCGAATGAAATAAGTTCTTTCCAGTTAAAGAGAGAAAAGACAAAGTTTAATGTAATTTATTTAATTGTAACATGTATTTGATATACAATATTTAAGCTTTTTTTGTCTCTTTAAGCAACTTAGTTTGGATTTTATATCTGGAAGGTTTTTCAGTTTTGCTGTTTAATGAAGGAAACAGGCTATGACATTCTCTGGAAAGAAAAGAAAAACGTTGGCACTCTGCAACTTAATATATATAAAAGGTAAAAATACATGGAATATGAAGAGGGTAGAACTATAGAATAAGAAAAAGGTAAAAATATGGGATGTGAGAGCTAAACGTTGCCTGAGGAAAGCAGAGAACGGCTGAGGGAGAGAACAGCTCCTTGCCCACCTTGTCCCCTCCCCGGGGATCTCTGCCATGCAGACCTGACTGAGCCGTGGCCTCGTTATTCCCCTCCCACCTCCCCTTCTCCCCACAGGGCCAGGATGTGGGAATTTCTGCGGATTACTGCTTTGGTTACACCCAGAGTCCATCAGGAGCCAGCTCCCTGCCCGTGGGGCTGGGGGGGTTTGTTGGCTCCAGGATCAGATGATCCCCGTGCAGGATCTGAGGCTGAGCTCCTGATCTGGGGCACGTCAGGGGAGTGGTGCAAGCACAGGCAGCGACTCCCAGCCCACCTTTGGCTCCTCTTGGTCTCGCCTTTTGGAGCTGTCCTCTTCGTGTTCCAGACCCGGGAACTTTGTTCTGGGGTGGGTTTCTCACACGCAGGGATTGTCCAGCCCATCAGCTGCAGCCTTTTGGGATGGGGTGGACTTGAGC
This sequence comes from Hylia prasina, assembly GCA_013397195.1. Lineage (NCBI taxonomy): Eukaryota > Metazoa > Chordata > Aves > Passeriformes > Sylviidae > Hylia > Hylia prasina. The sequence continues at coordinate 174,682 of VYXD01012654.1, forward strand.
AAAGCTTTGTGGGCCGAGAAACCAGCACAGGCTGTGGGAAAAGAAACAAAATAAAGCGCTGTGGAAGGAGAAGATGGAGAAATAAAGTGATACGAAGGAATAGAGAAACCCACTGAATCCTCTCTTGGGTAACATCCCAGCTGGTCCCACAGACACCTCTTTTAAAAACACATATTTATTTAAAGCTGCATAGTATTTGTCCTCCTCCACACAGAGCAGGCTAAAAATGTGCTTTAAATTGTGCCACGCATAAGCAGAAAATGAGATTCATGACTACGTGCCCTACATTTTGCATTCAGCTTTGTTTTGAATTGCATCCTCTCTCCATTATTAGTCCTTTCTGTTGATTCCACATGAAAATTCGGCAGCAGTTTGTCGACGTTAATTAAACTTTACTATTCACCAGCGAGGAATTATTCTTGTTTGGTAGGCAGGGAAACGGACGAGCATAACCTGGGTAGGTGAGGGACCAATAATGCACTTTCCCTGGTGTTTTGTGGGGTTTGGATTGACACTGCCAAGGCCAGGAGAGTGCCAGGGATCTCTTCCCACGGTGTCTGAGGTCTGCGTGGCCACGGTGACACAAAGCACAACAACCAGCCGAAGCCCCAAATTGCTAATTAATCTTCCCTGCCTCGACGTGCTGATTCCAAGCACGTGGAGTGAGGCTTGTCTAGCCCTGACAAACACGACAGGCAGCACTTTTTTCTCCCCAGGTATCAATCTAATGGGGCAGGAGGGGGCTGTTGTCTCTGCAGGGATGGGAAGCAGCAGCGTGGTCGGGTGTTTGCCACGTCCTCACAACACCCAGAATTGGTGAGCAGCCACCCCAAACCCTCCAAACCCCACCTGCCTCCTCCAGCTCGGCCCCTGGAGCCTGCAGCCCCTCTTGTTACACCCTCAGGAGCAATGCCAGTTGAGTTTTTCATGTGTAAACACCTCAAAATGCAGGTTTCTGGGAGAGGTGTCCATGCTGAGCGCTGCTGGTTTGGATTTTCTCTGGATTTTCCCTGTGGGCTCTTTTGGGTAACTATTGGTTTCACTTTTCCCCCCAAGAAACGTGCTGCAGTCACACATCTTCCTTATCAAAGCCAGCCAGGGTTCATCAGCCAGCCAGAATGTCGTATTTGGCTCCCAGGTGACAACAGATCCTTCTGGGGTGGTGTTCCAATCTAGCAGGGCAACATAATCCTCTTTTTTTTGCCTTCTGAATATCCCTCTTTCTCAGAAGGTTTCTCATTGTTCCCTTCCATCTTTGTTTTGAGCAGATGGTTTTCTCCTTTCACATATTCTGCATTCTTAGTTAAATTCTAATTATTGTCTCTCTCCCCAAATGCCTCATACTTTGAGTGCTGACAAGCACACATTTGTGTTATCCCAGGAGGGATTTTAATTCTGTTTCTTCGCAGCCAGTGTTAAGTTCAGTCTGTACAATTAATAAAAGATGTTGTACCCAGAATAAAGCTGTGCCTGGACTTCTTCAAGTCACTGTGTGTATTTGCAAAAATACCTGAAAAATCGCTGCACCTCTGCTGCCAAAGGCAACAGGATTTTGCTGCTAAAATAAGGGCTAGATTAAAAAACGAATCATAAACCCCAAGGCCTTGGAAGCTGATGGGCAGAGTTTCAGAAGGTCAGGGCTCAAGCGTTGATGGATTTTGTGGAGTTGTGCCTAATTAGGAGAGGGGAGGCTTTTGGAAAATGAAGGCCATGAAGTTCAGTCTCCTCCAGAAGCAGCAGAAAGAGCTGGGTTGGGATGCTGAGCAGAGCCCTGCAGGCTGCAGTCCAACAGGTGAAAGAGCCACGTGTGCCTGGAAGGGCTGCACGGAGGGAGCGAGGCCAGGCTGCAGCACCAAGGGACAAAAAAAAAAGGGCTCCTGAAAGGGACACTGCAGGAAATGCTCTCCAAGGGCTGGAAAAGGGCACAGGACTAGAAGGAGGAAATGAGGGAATGCCAGGGCATGGTCTGCAGCAAGTGGATGAGGAGCAGGCTGAGCCTGTGCTGACAGCTGGAGCTGTCCACAAGGCTGCCCTGAAATACTTCTGGCTTTAGCTCCCAACAGGAAAGGCAGCAAAGGGGTTAAAAGGAAAAGCCCATTTTCACAGATTAAATCAAACCTCAGTTTTCTAAAATATGCTCCACCACCTTCCGAGAGAGAGGTGAAACAGTGAAGGAAAAAGTTATTTTCTTCTCATGCCGGAGTGCTGAACATGCAATCCTCAGTGGGACTGAGCACCAGAGGAAAGGATAATTCCAGGGATCTAAAGCTCTGTGTGCTGGGAATTTGTCCATGCAGAGCATTTGGGTATCACCTCACTGGAGACCTGAAAATACTGAAATGTGTGCCCTGATTTCAGAGCAAGAGCACAGAAAAGTCACTAGGCAGTGCTGCCAGGCTTGGTGGCACCGATCCTCAAATGGACTTGGTATCCTTGCAGGGCAGCCAAATCCCAGATCCCTGAAATTCCCTTGGAGTGTGAGAACCTTGAGGGTTTGTCTACACACTCTGCTGGTTTTGCTTATTTATTTATTTTTTCCTTTTTTTTAATATCTTCAGCTTAAAAGCTCTTCTTGAATTAATTTTATGCTAATTTGAAAACAGTGCACTTAAAACAGGTTATGAGCAAGGCTTCCTATGAAATATATATCCATACAAGAATGGAAGGTGGTTCATTTGCAGGTAAAAATAAATGATAAATTAATAATTTAATTGAGTAAATTAAATTTCTCCCTGTTGGGGAAGGGGAATTTAATGCAGTGAGGCAACTGTAAAATCATCATTGCCTGGTGCTCAATTGGTCTCACAAGTCATTGGGTACCATTTAATTCTTTGGACACTTTTGGAAAGAAATCCAAAATACCTACTGTAATAGGCAACATAAAAAAATCTACTGGTTTTTGCTTAATGGGTAATTATGACCAGGTGATATTTTGTGGTCCCTTGCCATTTCATTTTGTGAAAAACCCGGGAATTTATGCCGTGAAAAATGGCAAAATCTGGGAGCTGGTGGCAGATGACACTGGGAAGAAAAGGGGCAGCGAGGTGAAACTGAGGAACCCAAACACCTTGGGGCTCAGTCCGGAATGTTTGTAGAGCACTTTTCCCCCTTTTTCCCCCCTTTTGTGTCTTTTTGAGAAGCACATTCCCTTTGGAATGGCAGGAGGAGCCTTGCCATGAGCCCAGCAGACATTAAGGATACCCCCAGGTGCATTCTCTCACCTTTGGCCCTGACACAGGATGATGGAGGTAAATAAATTCCATATTTTCACGAGTCAGCCGAGGAATGGATGGAAATTGGATTTTTAACGCAAGCTGAAACAATATACAGTGAGCAGCAATATTATTTAATGCTGAAACATCATAATTACAACCATTTGTGGGGGGGAAATAACCATTTCAGAGCTCCAAGGACTCACCTGTAGCAGCACTTTGCACGGCAAAGCAACACAGGAGGACAATCAATCAGCAGGGCCAATTAAGTCAGGAATAAAACATGGAATCAGCTGAGTGAATCCCTGAAAATCTGCACTGTAAGGGCAGGCTGAACTTTGCTGTCCCCTGGCAGCAACTCCCGTGGATTTCCACCTTAATAAACCCAGAATTCACCACAGATAGAGGCAGACATCGAAATGCCTTCGCAAGTAATTGCTGCAGGAGAATTTCCAACATTACAGGAAATAAATGTATTGTATGTGCCAGGACTTGACAGGGTCCAAAGCTATCCAGAAGAGAGATGGAAATAACCTGAGACATGTCTGGGATGATGTGGAATTGGGGAGAACATGCCAAAGGAGCTGATTGAAGGAATCGATTAAATAACACTGATGGAAGAAAAACCCATTGGGTTTGTGCTGGGACTGGACAGCAGAACCTTCAGCCCTGCAGGAATTCCCAAAGGAATTAGCTTAAATGAGGAGATCTTTTAAAATCTCTTTCTGTCTCCATAAGAATTTTTAGAGGAGAAATTATCTTCGCTGGTTCTTGAGGAATTTAATTTTTATTTGGAGACCGAGTGAACAACCCCAACCCTCACTGAGGAGCTGCACCACGAGCACTTCTACTTCTGCATTTTAGTAGAAAAATAAGTTTGTTTGCTTGTTGTTTTTTTTTATTGGGAGTTAATTTTTTTGGCTGTTACGAGGTTAACATTAAAACTGAACTTTAAAAGCTTCTTCCAGTCTTAAAGAAGGCTTTACATGTACAAAATGAGCATTTTCCTTTATCCAGACTCTGCTGGGCTAAACCTGAACAAAACCACGTTTTCTTCTCCCTAAACTCCTTGGTTCCCTTAAATCAACATCGATTAAACAACTTTATTGTGTCAGCTTTATGAGCTTTCTACAGAAGGGGATCACACATATTTCCAGTGTGATTTTGAGGAGCTGTTGTGTATAAACCAAATAAATCGTTATTTATTTAACTACTGATGAGCTTTGCACTTTGCTTTTCCAGCACTGAGGAAAATTTATTGACCGAGAACGAATTTGAGTTCTTTAAATTTACCTAAACTGCCGACTCTGGCAGCAGCTAATAATTCAAAGCTGCCTGTAAATCAGTTATTTTTAGGCTTTATTGATTTGTACCTGTAAGCAAGCATTCAGTTATTTGAGTCGTTCCCCCACGCTGATTTCCAGGCTTTTCAATACATTTTGCTGGTTTGCTTTGTCAGTTCAATCCCTTGAAACTTTGGAATGAATGTTTCTGTACCTACCTGGGAGCATGCTTTAGTTTTATTCGTGCGCCTGTTTGTCTGTGGAGGGGAAAAGAGAGAGAAACTAATTCAAATTAGGGAAATTTGTTTGACTGATGACCAGAACAAAATGGATCCGATTTTGCTTTGAACCACTTCACTGGAATTCCTTTTCTCTGTGGTTCAGCAGTGGTTTCCCACTTCCCCTTCTCAGTGTTCACACCACGAGGTGACGACAGGATGACGGGCAAGGAGCTGTGTGCTGGAAAAAGAGGTCACTGGGGCAAGTGAAGCAAACATGGGCTGCCCAAACCCCCATCCAGGCACTGAGGGAAGATCAGGTCAGTGAGGTCATTAACCCTTCCTTGCTCAGAGGAAACCTACAGGAGGAACAGTTCCGATGCTGTAATTCCCTCCCACGGATTTGGTTCCCTTCCCCAGTCCCAGTCGGTGCTGCTGGGTGTAAATGGGGATTCTCAGGGCTCTGGATGGCTCCAAAGCTGGTGATGCTCCAGTGCAGAGGCAGAAGTCACTGAGTGAAGGCTGAGTGACCTCTCCAGAAGGACGAGAAGCAAAGGAAGGTGAGGGGCTGGCCCTTGGTACAAACTGTGACCATGCCCTAAAAGGACCCTGCCTGTTTCCCCACGGTCCTGCTGCCAGGAAAAGCCCTTCTGCAAGCAGATCTGCTCGTGCCAGACCCCAAACATTTACAAATCGTGGGATATGAGTCAACCAAAGCTGGTCAGAACAGTCTGGCCTGTGAGAGCACAGTTGTCTGTGGCATCAGAGGAAAACTGCAGGACCTTGGTCAGTGCATGCAGGGAGAAATCAGTAATGCCTGAACTCCTATATACACATGGAGTGGATTTAATTATTAAAGTTGTTCAAATTCTGAAAGCCTCTGTCTCCTGAGATGAAGGAGGTGCAGTCTCGCAGTGCTGGGTGTGTTACAGAGCTGATACCTGCACTGGGGGTCTCCCAGGTGGGAAATCCTGCTGGCTGCAAAGGGAGCTGCTCTGATCCTGTGAGGAGATTCCAAATCCACCTCTGCAAAGGGAACTGGGCAAAATCCTCTGGAGAAAGAAACTTCCGGGAGATTCCTGTCTGATGCTCCTTTTTCAGCATGACTAAAATCGCTTTTCCAGGGTCTGACCTGGAGGGTGCTGCTTTAGAAACCCTCCAAAAGTCTGAATTGTCTGCAGGGAGCTGCTTTGTACCCTCTGTAAAAAAAAAAAAAAANTAAATCCTGTCCTCCCTTCCCTAAATTAGGAAGAGCACAGAAGATGTTGCCCAATTTATTATTTCCACCTCATGGGCGCAGCCTGTGTTCTCTCAGCACACACCTGGGGGCTCGCTGGAGCGGAGGAGGAGTTGGACTTTTCCCCTGCTCCCACAGCTTTGGGGTCAGTGCAGGAAGGAGCTGGATGTTGGGCACTGCCACACAGTCCTCTCTCCTGCCAGCCCCACCAGCTCTGGGGAGCAACTTAAAGACTGAAATAAAGCCCAGACATCTGATCTGGCACAACCCTGCCATTGACATTTATCACTGCCACAGCTTTATTCACTATCTCAGAAAGAAATCCACTGGTAAAACTGCTTCTAATTCTTTTATCTTTTGGGGTTTTTTTTTTGAGAGGAGCTGCCCATTCAGCAGCATTCTCCAGCACTGCTGTCACCAAGGCACGCACAGCAGTGCCATGTAGCTCCAGGTTGTTTTCTGGGGTCACGGAAGAAGGACGTGGATCTATTTGAAGACAAGAACTTAACACTTTCCCAGCTCCTCTGGAAGAATTAAAGCAGCCTCTAAAAGGTTGGAATTATATTTAATATGTGTTAATCATCAGTGAATATTATGCTCTGAGATGTAAAGGCTGCTCTTACAAGGAGGATGTTTAGGAAAGCGAAGTGATTTATGAGGAATAACGTTTGCATTAGCAGTTTGATGTTATAACTCAAGCAATCCATCAGATTTTACTTTGGTCCATTTATTCTGTACTTGCCTTGCCCAAGGCTTTGTTTCTCATTGCAATAAAAGGTCAACTCCCAGCACTGAGCTAAGCAAGAGCAGTGCAGAAGAGAGTTCAAAGACAAGGTAACACACAAACCAAAAGAATCCAGACAGGGGTTGATATTTAAAATACACTCATTTGAAATATACATACAGATAAAAATCAATACTTAGGAATAAATCTGTCCTGGCTTTTCAAATCATCTCCCTACAGCTTGCATTTGGTGCGTCATTTTGGGGACAGCAGCTGGTTTGAAAGCCACGTGTACACATCAGTGTCAGGCTCTGTCAGGTGCCACAGATTCTCCTGAAACTTTAGAGGCTGCAAGGATCCTCTGTGAGCCCAAAAATCCTTCCTGAAACCCCTCCTGGGCACAGTGGTGTCATCAGCCCTTCACAACGTCCTGCACCCACGGTCACGGTCTGCAGGTGAGCCCTGCTCAAAATGGAACCAGGGAGAGTGGGAAAGGCAGAGTTTGTGTGCACTGGGGGATCCTGCAGCAATCCCAGCTTGTGTCTGACCAGGGTTATTGCTGCACTGGGGGATCCTGCAGCAATCCCAGCTTGTGTAGTGGAGATGCTGCTGACCAGGGTTATTGCTGCTGGCAGGCAAGACCGAGCCTGAGTGGCAGAAAAATCCAGATGAGGCTTCAGAGGAAGAGAAGGTGGAGAGGAATGTGGAGGAAGAGGAGGAGAATGTGTTTTGCTTTTCTCTGCTGGGGCACTGGAGCCCTGTGTGGCCACCAGAGCAGCTGGAGTCTCTGGACATGCCCCAACAGGAGGGAGAATGGTTGTGTCACATTTGCTTGGTTTGCAGGAGATTTTGTGCCAGACTGAGAGAGCTCATTTTCACCTGTTGGTGCAGCTGCCATCTTCCCAATAAATAAATGTCTTTGCACAGCAGCACAGGCAGTTTTTTGTTTGTCTGTGGGTTATCTTTCCCTCCTGCAGTGGCTGGAGGAGTGCCAGTGCCAGAGCAGGGCAGGACAGGGAGGTCAGAAGGAATGAGGTGATGCCAAGTCTGGCTCTGCTGGAGCTGCTCCTCCTGTTTGCTGAGCCCTTGCTGTCCCAGAGTGTCCCCTCCAAGTGCCACATGCCACTTCCTTCATGTCTCCTCGGGCTGGTGGGAAACTGCAGAGCCCTTGAAGGGTTCAAACCAGGGCATATTTAGACAGCAAAAGAAAAAAAAAAACTAAAATAAAATGCTGCCTGTGTATTTTATCTCCCTGGAGAATGGCTCTCCTCAGCACCCTGCCTCCTTCCATGGTGCCACTGTGGCTTCGGATTTGCTTTTTCAACTCTAAATCCATCAACTACTTGGACCTGACAGTGTGTGGTGCACATTTCACAACAGAAATCTTTGAATTAAGTTGCAAATTAATGCATATTGACACACGAGTCCTTTATTTTGCCTTAGCCAATTCTTGGTTCCCAGTTGCTGTCTAAATATCAAATACCTATTAATCTAAATATAAACCCCACAACTTGTTGGCTTTATTATTTAATCCATTATACACATAAAATCCTCATCTGAGGGAATCAGAGGGAGAAACTGCAATTAGCTGATCAGTGAATGGGGATAAGCTGAGAAAAAACCCGTGTGGAGCTCACAGGAGAACATGGGAAGAGTAAAAAAAATGCATTTATTGACAAATGAAAATAATTAACAATTAAAAACTTGCTGGATATTTCTGTGCATGAAAGGGTTGGGTTGGATTTCTGTTCCACAGTTCTCTGATTTGCATATTAAGGCATAATTGCTGCTCGTGATCAGTTATGTTTTGTTAAATTTTGGACGAGTAAATAAAGAACTACTGATTTCACCCACTTTTGGGCATTTCAAGTTGTTCAAGTTTGGAAAGCAACATCCCACCAAGAGAACCAGATCTGTGCAGAGGGGGTTTTAACTGACCAGCTGAACAACTCAGTAAATGAAAATACACAATATTTAGGCTAGGAATTAGTTATCTAAATATTTTTCAGGTCAAATACATTTTATGAAAACAAAACAAAAAAAAAGTGTGATAATAAACAAAAACAGTGCCAATACCCAACTATCAAATGCTCTATTTCTCTTGTCCTAGCCCCACGTCCTACTAAAATAACAACCACCTAAAAATATATTAAAAACCAAGCAACAGTAATTAATGAAATGTATATTTAATATAAAAATAACTATAAAATTCTAATAATAAAAATATATCAATTATATGAAATCCAGACATGATGCAAATGATATAGAATAAAAGCTAAAAAATTATGTTGCATCTGACCAAAATAAAGGTCACAGCCCTTACAGTGCTGTAGTTCACATTAATAACTGAAGACAAATATTAATAACAAATCAATATTTTGAGTGCTACTGTCCCCCTGACAGCTGGTGAGAGATCTGTGTGAGGAACAGCTCTCTCAAATTTGATTTCAGAGCATGCTTCAGACAGATATTAATATTTTGCTTTAAGAAAACGCTTTCACCCCTTCGAAAATCTGTTTTTTGTGTATTTCTCAGCTCTCCCAGCCTAAAGCCACTAATCCTCTAATCACCTTAAATTAGCCCTCAAGGCCTCATTTCTGCTTTGGATGCTTTTCAAGAGCATTCTAGGCAGGCTGCACAATGCGTTGCACCCCTGTGTGGCTGTGAAAACACGTTTTTTTTCCCCCTGAAAACATCACTTTGAACCACGAGCCTCTCAGGAATGAACGCCTGTTTCCTCTCTCTGAGTGAGACTCGTGTTCCCCTCTCGCTGCGTGAGCAGGTGAGGCACAGCAGTGTGGTGCTGAAGAAGAATAACCACCACGGAATTAAATGTTTCTCTGGGCCCGCAGGCTGAGGACAAAATATATTCATTTTATCACTGTGGGCGAATCTGAATCTGTCCCTGCTTGTTTCCCCCTGCCCCCAGCCCTTGTTTGTTGTACAGAAATTGAAGCGATGATCCAGCCACTGCTGGGAGTGCTGGGAACAACACCCTGGGCTGGGATTTGTGTTTCCAGGGCTGTGAGTCAATACCAGGTGACATTTACCCTGGTTTGAGGTGGCAGCGCCACCGCGTCCCGAGGGATGGAAATCCAGGGAAGACACCTGGGTGTTGGAGCCCTGGGCACTGAGGATTCCAGGATTTCTGTGCTCACAGGCTCTGACCCCCAAACAAACACTGCACTCACCTGGAGAAGCTCCCAAAATTGAGTGACAGCCCTGGGACTGTGGGTGTGGGGTTTGGATANTTGGATAGAAAAGTCCTTATTGTGGGCCAGGGGTGGTTGGGTATTGGGTTAAAAGTAAAAACAATTCAGGTGTCATCTCATAACTGGGTAATTTATCTTTAAAAGGCCTTGTGGAGAGAGAGATGGGGGCCATTTTTAGTTTGTTAGCTTGGTTTGTGAGACTGTTACATAGATAAGAATTAATAAACATCTGAGTCCAAACGCAAACTCCATCTGGTGCATTTAGTCCCCACCCTGGCAAAAAGAAGATAAAAAGCAACACCTGGGCTTGGGGCTTGGTTTAAGGGAATTTTGGACGGAAAAAGAGGCAAAAAAGTGATGTTGGGAGAGTTGAACCCCTGATGTCTTCAAGCCAAAAATAACCCACAATCCCTGCTGATGCATTTATAGAGGAGAGAGTTTGAACTGGTGACCACTGCAGGGACACCCTGTCCCTTCATCACCTTTGGGGGGTCTTTAGGATTGGAGAGATGTGATAATTGTAGGAAGGGTCAGGGGGACAGAAAGGTGCCATGGCCATGCCAGGAGAGGGCTCAGAGTGTGGGGCAGCCTTTTGTTCTGGAGTCCACCTGAGAAATTCTGTCTGATCCTTGTGGTGTCACAGACACCCAGGCTGAAACCACGGGGGCAGTGGCACCACCACTGCTCTGCCCTCTCCTGCTCTTTTTCAGGAAGTGATTCAGAGCCAAAATCCAATATTTCATCCAACCACGGCTGCCTCACCTTGAAATTCCAGAGGATTTGAAAATCTCCTCGTTTCCTTAGAAAACTGTGGCTTGAATTGGATAAATTTGCCTTTGGGTCTTTGTTTCTGGAGACGCTCAGTTGGCCTCATTCTGAAATGAAATATTTGCTTGTTTGAATCCTATCTTTTAATTTGGCAGAAACCTGCCAGCAAGTTTGCCTTTTTACCAGGTAGTTTGGGTGGCAGATATGTGTTATCTGATGGAAAGGGGGATGTTGTGGCAGCCAAAGTCATCCTCTCTGCCGGACAGTTTGAATAAAAGGAGGGAAGCAAAGGGCTGCGTGTGTTTTACTGATGGCAAACTGAGGCTCAGAGCCAGACCCATGCTCCAGCCTGTTTCCAGCTGGGCTCTGAGCACAAGGGACTGTGTTCTGCTGCAGGGCTCAGCACTGGTGTGAAGCAAAGCACAAATCTATATTGCATTTTGTGGTACTTCTAAAGGAAGCTTGGCACTGTGCTTTTCCAGGAAGTCCTGAGGGTTGGGAGTGAGGTGTGGACCTAAAAATTGGGAATCAGTACTGCTAAAGGAAAGCAGAGCAGTGCAGCTGCTCTTTTTCTACACAAACACATCTCTACATATGAAACTGTAAACTTATTTTTTTCCCCATGTGTAGTCCGGTGAGATTCCCCTCGAATAATTGGATTACACAGGAATAGAGGAGCATATAAAGAGGTTAACTTGGAATTTGCTGGATAGCTTAAGTGAATTGTATTTCTTATTATTTCTTTAAGATGTTCATCGTCTGTGTGGGTGGATAACAGGAGAGAGAGAGAGAGGGAGCTCAGGCAGCACTACGACCTTGCATTAGGAATAAATTGCAGCCTGGAGGAGTTCTGCTTTATGGTCAAATTTTAAAGCCTTTGATAACAAGAAGAGCAAAGAAAATGGATTTGCCATTGCTGCAGAACACACAAAGCTCTGTGTGTCTCTAACCTGTCCTAGATTGGCGTGGCACGTGCGGGATTTATTGTGGCAGCAGCATCCTGCGGGAGCCCTTTGTCCAGAGGGAATTCCAGCGCTTGCAGCGGGAAGGGATCTGAACTGAGAACTCTCTCCTGGCTGGGAGTTCTTACTTCCCGAGCCCATCCTGAGTGTGCTCCGGTCTCCCGAGGTCTGTGCTGCTCTGGAGAGAGCAGAGGTGAGATTTAATGATTTGATGTGCTGTGAAAGGCGCTGAGCACGGGAGAGAGGGGAGGGAGCGCAGCACAAAGTTTACGCTCCCGACTTGTCAGCGCAATTTTGCCCCCGCAGGATCTTTTTTTTTTTTTTCCTTTTTTTTTTTTTTTTGGGATGCGGAGCATGTGAGACAGGCATGTTGCCTGGCAACTGGAGGGGAGCGGGGAAACAGCAGCAGGGGAAGAGAAGGGAGAGGGAATAGATGTGGCCCTTGTTGCTCCTTTTAGGACCGAGGCAGGAAATCTTTTGCTGAAGCTCTTTCCTTCTGCACTTCTTTCCCCAAACAAGTGACTTCTCTCTCTAAGCAGGATGCACCAAGCTCAGGAGCTGTGGTGATAAAGGAGGCTGGGCATCTGGAAATCACAAAAATTGAGGGTTCCCAGAGTGGGTAAAACGTGGGAATGCACTGGAGGCAATTCTGGTTGCTGGGATGGAAAAGGTTGAGTTGCTTGGGCTGAACTCTGTGAATGAATTGATAAAGGAAGGAGATTTCTCCCACAAGAAGGGAGGAATGGGATGATGGACTCGGGTATTAGAGGAGCTGGACCTGGTTAACAAATCCCATATTAAGAGGCAGGACTGGGGGTCTGGATTTCATGGAATTATCTTCATCACTCTCTTCTGGTTTGTGTCAAGTACCAAAAAGAGGGGTGGTGTGTCACCCTGCCAGATCCTGTGGGCACAGCAAAAATCTGACTTGCCCCTTGGGAATTTCAGGAGGAAAGCCAGGGAAAGTGTCTGTTCCAGGCTCTTTGTTATCACACAACTGTAGAATCACAGCTGAGACTATCCAGACCACACTCAAAGCATAAAATTCCCCTTACTTCAACTTTTATTCTACGATTGTCAGCAGAAATAGTAGGTTTAAGTCGGCCTCTGATTGCACAGAACATCACTGGTTGCCTGAAAAACTCTGCAGAAACAGCTATAAAATGGATTTTTACCAGCAGGCTCTGTGGGCAGTGAGTCCATGAAGCTGTTTGAAATTCATATCTTTTTGGAATGCAGGTGCTCTCCTGCAAGAGGCAGAGCCAGGAGGTGGGAGAGGAGGCTGCCCAGAGTGTTTATTTGCACGCAGGACACTTGGTGCTGACAGAGCTTGGGAGGGAGCACTGAGCAGATTAACAATTAGCTCTGGCTGGGCATGAAGCAGGATGACCTAACGCTGAGATCAAACACTTCCCCAGTGGCATCAGCCCCACTTCTTCTCTGCCTGCTAGGAAATGTCAGAATAAATATTTCCTTTTTTTTTTTTCCAGGGAGTCTGGACTAGTCCTGCAATTGCACAGATGAGCTGCACATTATTTTCATGGAATTCCAGGATGGGTTGGGTGGGAAGGGACCTCAAAGCCCATCCAGTGCCACCCCTGCCATGGCAGGGACACCTTCCACTGTCCCTCCAAGCCCCAGTGTCCAGCCTGGCCTTGGGCACTGCCAGGGATCCAGGGGCAGCCACAGCTGCTCTGGGCACCTGTGCCAGGGAACAATTCCTGCCCCAAATCCCATCCAGCCCTGTCCTCTGCCAGTTTGAAGCCATTCTCTGTGTCCTGTCACTTGTAAATCTTCTCTCTCCACCTTTCCTGCAGCTCTCCCAGGCCCTGCAAGGCCACAATTCAGTCACCCCAAAGTTTCTCCTCTCCAGGTGGACAATCCCAGCTCTCCCAGCCTTCCCTCCCAGCAGAGCTGCTCCATCCCTGGGATCATCCTGGAGCCTCCTCTGGGCTCTCTGCAGCAGCTCCAGCTCCTCCCTGAGCTGGAATTTGCCCTCACGTGTGGGAAGGTCTGTGCTGCCTCCTGTGAGAAGCTCAGAAGGGCTCTCACAGAGAGGCCAGTGCCTGTGCTGGGGTGGGTCACCCCAAAATAGGGCAAAATCCACCCCAAAACGTCCCAGAGGATGTAATTTTGTACAAAACTCCACATCCTGAGAAGACAACTGCTGGAGCTGCCTGCATTGGTTCTTTTGGGGATTTTTTTTGTGTGTGGAGGAGGGAGGGAAGGAACTGGAATTCCAACACTGTAGACAATGTCCAGCAACTGCAGGGAAAGGAGCACTGGGATGATGTCCTGCTGCACTCTAAATTTAGGTTGTTTTGGGGCACCCTGAGCTCTGCTTTGGTGCTGGAGGACTGGACAGGAGAAGGGTGGGAGTTGAGGAACTCCTTCCACTCCAAAGCCTTCCCTTTTTCCAGGGAGAGCACCAGGGCAGCGTCTCAACAGGAGCCAAGACGTTTCCCCCTCCCTCACACAGCTTTTCCCCACATGCTGATTTTTGAAACCAGGGAATTCTCACTGACGGGAACTGTTTGATTTGGGAATTGCCAGGGGGATAACACAGTGGTGTTGAGTTCTTACCTGGAATTTTGGTACAGTTTAAGGAATTAGGAGGAGACCAAGAGGCTGTTTGTGAGGGAGGGAGGGCAGAGGAGAGGGAGGTTCAGGACAAGGAACTGCCCAGGCTTTGGGTTGGAACTTTGGGTTCACTGCCTGCCTTGGAGCCCCGAGCTCAGGCAGGGTTGGAGTTTTGGGAAGCAAAGATTTGTGGGCAGAATGTGATGCCTTGGAGTGGCTCCCTGGAGCAGAGGCTGGGCAAGGCTCAGGGAACAAAGTGGGGATTTATTGAAGGCTCCAACAGGCACAGCCTGGGCAGTCAGAGCCTCCCAGGGGCTGCACCCAGCATGGACAATGGCCATGAGATTTTCACACAATCCAAAGTTTGGTCCATTTACATATCAGGGGTTCATCCTCCAATTACAGCTGCAGGTAATGAAGGCATTTACCCCCAGTTTGCTCCTCCCCACTCACTTTTGATTGTATTTTTGGGGTGTGACACAGTGAGGTGTCCTTGAGTTCCAGGCCTGGAGAAGAATTATTTTATCTGAATAAAACAGGAGAACAGCAGCTGGCAGGCCATGGAGCTTCGGAGTTATCCACTAGAGCAGCACAGCATCCGAAATATAGAAAAGCTAAAATCCTGAGGCATCGAATGGAGCAAAGGCTGGTTGTACCCAGCTGCCACTCCTGGAGGGCTTTACCTGGGTGTTCCTCTTTGCCATCTCAGAGATTCCTGTTCCAATCCCTTTATCCCAACACGGGAGCAGCACCTGCAGAAGGGCACAGAGCCATTAACTCTGGGCCATTAAAAGCTGTGACGTGACATCCAATTTCATTCACGTCTCAAGCTGCAAACCTCACTTGTTAAGATTTTTTTTCCCACCTGATTTGCATATAAACAATTTAGATTTAAACTCAAGCCCTGTATTTTCAGAAATAACTCCAGTAAATCACTTTAATCCCCAGTGTGCTCCGTTAAATATGGTCGTTGCTAAAGTTGAAGTTGATATCATTAAAAGATTTAGCTGAGTGATGTCATACTCTGCTTTATCTAAACTGCCTTTTGCTGTTTAAACAATTAAGCACCAAAATTTTTTCTCAGAGGGCATCCTGAATCCCAGTCTATCCAGATATATCTTATTTTTCTCCAGGTTCTGGGATTGTTTGTCTGCAGTTAAATACTTTAACAGAGCCTTGCTGGTACTGTTTTATTTGGGTTTTCTTTCCTTTCTTTTGACCTTGGCGTGTCCTTAATCTTTGCTGGCGACGCTGCTGGATTGCTTGGAGGCTCGTCTGAGTGAAGAACCTCGTGTGTGTGATGGCAGCTCCGTGCCAGAAGGCTTGGAAGGTGAAGAACACTTAGATTTTCCTCTGAAAGGCTTCCTGAAAAAAACATTCTCTCGTGACGACGACAACGACAAAAAAATTCCCGTGGCTGGGTTGTGGATTTTGCTGAGAGGTGAAGGAGGAAATCAGCAGCAAAATGGGAACAGGGGGAGGAAAGATTGTAAGGGAATATCTGAAATTACTCTTCAAAGTATTTATGATTTACTGAGCAGAAGAGGTTATAAAGCACAAAAGGCTTGTGATTAAAAATAATAAAAAGAGGAAAGATGAAAGGAGATGCAGTAAGGAGCTGCAAGTGTTGTTCTTTGAGATTAAGTTGGCTGTTCAAATAATAAGAGCTAAAAAGTGTGATCTGCTCTGTTCGTAAACCTCTCTTGGATTAATTAAATCTGCCACTTATTTATTTCAAATACCTGTCACGTTGCCATATTGAGGTTTGTGCCTAAGACAAAAGGGTTGCCAAGGAAAACAGAACAATTTGGTTTAAAATCAAAGACACGAGCCCAAGCTGGAGATCAGAAGGTTTGATGAGTTCCACGTGTGGCTGCCTGATCTCAGCACCCTGGAATTTATCATCCCTCAGGGTCAGATGGGCAGTGTCCTTCTTCCCCTGGAGCTTTCTGGGAACACCTTGGGGAAATTTCACTTCGGTTTAAAAGGTTGTGCCATTTAACGTTTGTCTCCATGGTCTCAGTTCTGCTGAGCTTCTGTGAAACAACCAGATTATTTTCCTTTCATCACCCAGACCAGTTTCTGGTGATGAGGAAACCTGAATTTGTGCCGCACTCTGTGGAGCTGCCTCGTCGGGGGCAAGCCCACGGATGACAGTGGGGCAGAATTCTGGTGCTGAGCAGCAACCTGAGCAGAAAATAAATGGGTTTTCCCCCACTTTTGCTGCCCTGGATAAACAAACACAGCCTGTCTGATGTGGGGAAAGGGAAGAGTCCTTTCCAACAGGCCCTGGGACCAGAGCTGCAGGTGCAGATGGTGCCTTGTGAAGTTGTTTTCCATGAATTTTATTCCACAGTCTGGCTTCCACTGCCTGCAATGGACATGCGCTTTGGCATGGGCAAATATTTCCAGACATAGGGAAATATTTGTGAAATACATGAATATCGTGTAAGTATAAGTATAAAACCAGTGGAATTTGGACAAAGTCTGAAGAGTCACGTGGTTTCCTTTCTGTGCCCTTGCATCAGGTCAGCAGAAACTGAGATTTTCCAAGGGAAATTACTGCAAATTACAGGGAACAGCACGAGTGAACCAGAAGAATCTTAGACTTCCCTTGCTTGGTTTGTGTTTTATCAGGAGTTTAATTATTATCAGATTTTCACAGAGTTCATGAACATTTTGAGGCAATCTGTGCCCTCCCACGTACGAATGTGAATTTCAAGCCAAGATTTATTACAGATAGAGGGAAATTAATGGAATTTATCACATCAGCAGTGTCCGTGGAGCCGTTGTCACTACAAAAATACTGTTGAACAGGTTTATGGTGAAAATGGTGTTTTCTGTGGGAGGAAATGGTGTCTTCTGTTTCCCACACAGGCTGTGACTTTCATCTCATGCATGTGAGGAAAGATGCCCAAAAATCTTGTGGGAAATGCCTTTTGAATCTCTCAAATCCCAAACCCCAGAGGTGCTGCTGGGGCTGATTCCAGGATCTCAGCAGGTTCCTCCACTCCTGCTCTCAGCTGGGCAGAAAGGGCTGGGGGAGCTGATGCAGGACTGACAGAGAAAATATCTGAATATCCCAGGAAATATCTGAGTGTCCCAGGAAACATCTGACGGTCAAAGCACAACTCTCTGCCCCCCTGAAGAGCACGGGATGAGGGCAGCTGCCTGTAGCAAGGAGAAATGAGGAGAAAATGGAAATTGTTCACCTTTTGGGCTCGTTTTCAACTCCAGGACAGACCTGATAGAGGCACACACTCCAAGGAAGCTTTTCTGGGATTTAGTTTTCATCTCCAGCTGCTTCCCAAGACCTCCAATTTGTCCCAGCTGCAAAGCTCATATGACAGGGTGATTATCCTAATTGGTAGGCAAAACAAGAAGGCTCTGAGACAGACTAATGAAGTCAATTGTGCTGCTGCAGGGGCCAGTTGAACACACTTTGTGGGAAATGGATTCACTCAGTTTCTGCAGAATATGTGAAAAAAAAACCCCTCTCTATTTTCCTAAATTCCTGTGCCCCAGATTAATTCTGAACTTTAATCCTGTTTAGAGCCGTGATACATTTGGAAAGAAGTCCAGGCACCCTTCATTTGCCATTAGGAAGGAATATTCTGGTCCTCTGCTCTCGCTGCATTTTGAGGAAAGGGATTTTTCCCCGTGTGTCCTTCAGGCAGTGACAGGGGTGACCCAAAGCAGGATTCTCCAGGGAATTCAGCCCCTCTGGAGTGCTGCACACTGATGGAGCTGCTGCCCTGGAAATCCTCTTTATGGGTGGGTGGGATCCATTCCTTGAATGTCCAGCCCAGAGCGTTGGTACAGCTGAAACCCCAAGGATCTCATTCAAGGGGCATGAGCAGCCTGGATGGAGGTGATGATTTCTTCTGCTTCACTCCAGCACTAATCTGTGGTCATTTTTCATGTTTGCTAACCTGCTTTTACATTTTTATTTCCCTTCTTCCCTGAAGTGCAGCTCCACAATTCATCTGACGTGGTGCCTTTCACATATTTTAAGTAACACTTTTTGTTTTGTTTTGTCTTGTCCCTCTCTAGGTCTGCATTTCTCAATATTGATGAGCTGTTTATTGCCTTGGAGGTCTCTTGTGCCCCAGATTTTCCCATCCCACGTGTGTATTCCTCCTCCTGTGGCTCCAGCTCCCACTGCTGCACCAGGCCTGTGCTTCTCTGCATTTTATCTTTGCATTACAGTCATTAAAAAGCCCTTTTCACATAGAATTACTGCTGTGACTACAGAACTATGTTTGTAGCACACCAAGATAGCAAAAATAAACCAGATTATCCATAGATAACTGGTCATTTAGAGGAATTGCTGTCACAGCTAAACCAAGTAAAACGAAGCTGTGGGCAGGTCAGGAGAAGTTCAGACTGAGCAGCCCTGGGGTTCTGCAAACCCTGCATGAAACTGATGGCTTGTTACTAATGCAGAAAATGCCAAAAAATTCCAGTTCCTAAGGCCTCTTCCTGCTGGTGAAGACGATCATGTTTTACACAGAAGAACTTCCAGCGTGTTTTCCCAGTTTCCTGTTAAATCGGGGATTTTTGGACACACAGAATTTGCCTGCACACGCCCCTCTTTGGTGCAGATGTTTTTAGGGGTGGTGTTTTCCCCCTCTAAAAGGGGAAATGATGCC
>VYXD01012655.1:0-13830 GCA_013397195.1 Hylia prasina
TATATATATATATATATAGTGGTGTCCCTGGAAGTGTTCTTGTCCAGATTTGTGCCCAGACAAGACTGTTGTCTACTGGCCCAATGTCTTCTGAGCCATAAAAAGCCAAATAGTAAATCAGATGGACCTGTCCCAAAGAGAGAAACCAGGAATTGTGGCTGTCCTATGGCCACTGACAGACAGGAGTCACAGAAAGCTCCCCCCTCCCAGTAACTGACCCTGGCAGGGCTGCAGGGTCCACTGACTGGCAGTGGGGCAAGCCTGTGCTTTCCAGCAGCCTTCCCACAGCTGCTTCACTGCATCCAGCTGCATCCATTCCATCCCTCTGCATCCAGCTGCATCCAATCCACCCCTCTGCATCCATTCCTTCCATCTGCACCCATTACATCCAGCTGCATCTATTCCATCCCTTTGCATCCATTCCTCCCATCTGCATCCAATCCATCCCTCTGCATCCAATCCATCCATTTCCATCCGTTCCATCCATTTCCATCCAATCCACCCCTCTGCATCTATTCCATCCCTCTGCATCCAACCCATCCACCTGCTCTGCGTTGCCTCAGCCCCTGGAGCTGTGTGGGTCCCACCTGCAGAAGGTGGGTGCAGGCTCTGAAGCTCCTCTGGACCCCCAGGTGTTACTGCAACAGGAAAAACCAGCCCTGGGTGGCAGAGAGCTCTTCTGAAGTAGGAAACAGCAAGGAGTGTGCGGAATTCTCTGGTGGATTTGTGAAAATATTCATCTCTAAAGCTGGCAAGAGAAGGGGACACGTCCTCCTCTTTAATCCCACACTAAGACAGTGGAATTAAATACCTCCACAGCAAATGAAGTAAGGGACAGCAAGACTGGCAGAGATGCAGCAGCCCCTCCTGTTTCCAGGGCAGAGCATGACCCCTGTGACCAGTGCTGAGCAGTGACTCCCACCCTGGGGAGAGCAGGAGCAGCCCCAGGCCCAGTACACACAAAGCCTGTTTGGCTTTTGAAGACGAATCCCTTCCTCCCAGAGGTCGGTAGGCTAATGACAAGAAATATCAAAGTGAAAGGAGGCAATTGCTTCAATCAGGTAAGTGATTAAAATCGGGCTTTGAAGCGCCCAAAGGTCCCCTCTGCTGCTGTCAAAAACAGTGAGGAAAAAAGCCAGCCCTGGGTAAGGCTGAGCTCTTCAAAGGGTTCCCAGCTGCTGGGGAGCTCCACAGCCCCACTGCTCAGCCCATGCCAAAACAACACCAGTCCCTCCCTGCCTGACACAGCCCAGGGACACGGGACACTCACCCAGCTGAAGGATGCTCCTGGGAGAGGCAAGCTCGGTGCTGGAGGGGCAGGAAGGGTCTGTTTGTCCCTGCTTCCCTCCCTGATGGCTTGGAGCTCCAAGCCTGCGTTTGGCCGGTGGTAAATGCCGGATTTGGAGGATCTAACACCAGATAAAAGATGCTCTCCTTCTGTGTGAGGAAAGGCCTTGCAGGCTTTCCCCACGGGATCAGATTCACTCAGGGCCACCCAGGGCAGTTTTGTGCTGCTTTATCCCAGCCCAGTCACTTGTCTGCACTGCTGTCCCCTCAGTGTGGTCACTGCCTGTCCCCCTGGTGCCACACAATGGCTGATTTTACCTTCCAGCTCTGCAGGATGGTGGCCAGATGCTGATAACAGACTGGCATCACAGCAGGAGGATGCTCAGGTTTGGATGTCACAGATGTGGAGGAGGCTCATGCAGCTGCAGCCACTGTGGGGCTCAGGAGGGGACCAGCCTGGCTCTGGCAGGAGCAGTGATGGGGAAGGGGAAAATGTCCTCCAGTGGTGTCAGAATCTCTTTCTCCCTCCAGTGGGAGCTGGGATGAGCAGCTAGGATCAGTTTGCCATGATGAGGCAGGGCTTGCATCTTTATTTTACAGAAGTGAAATAGCACTAAGGTGGAAAAATGTTGTTATTCTGCCCCTCTATGTCTCTGTCCTCTCAGAGAGCTCAGTCTGATTTGTGGGCTGACACAGAAGGGTTTGTTGGTTCCAGTGCAATGCAGCTGCTGGGAGGGAGGTTCATTTACTGCTGCAGCTCGCTGGCAGCTGATGGAAAACTCCCAGATATTACTTCTGGGGAGACTTGCTGTAAATTGATGTGTTTTGTTATAAAATTCACATCTGCCAGGAATGCACAGCACAGGAAAGCAGTGTCAGCACACAAACAGAATGGAAGTCATGAAATAATCAGGGCTTCAAGCAACAGTTTTGGAAGTAGGAGATGGATTGGGGTCTGTCAGAGCCTGTCAAACACAACGGGATTCAAATAATTCTGAGCTGCAAGGGGCTGGCTCAGTCTGGGGATAGAAATGGCAACGATAATCTGGGCTGAAGGAAACCCTTGGCCAGCCTGAGCCTTCTCTCCATGCTGAATTTCACAGGGAGAATTTCTTCCATGACTCCCAGCCTTGTGAATTCTGCACACAAAAATAAAACCCATGAATGATAATGAAAAATTAAAGTGTTTCCCTGACAGGACCACGGGCAGGGATGAGCTGGTTGGGAAGTGTTTATGGATTTGCAACTGCACGAGCAACCTGGGCTAGTGGAATATGTCTCTGCCCATGCAAAGGAGTGGAATGAGATGGGCTTTAAGGTCCCTTCTATCCCAAACTATTCCATGTTTCTATGTTATAAAACTCCAGGTACTTCTCTTCTTTAACTGCATTTCCTCGTGACCCAAAGTTTCTCAGAGCAGCAGAAAAAGGGAGCTGGCTGCAAAGACTTGCAGAAAAACCTGGCTGACCAGGCAAGCAAATGGTGGATTAAGCCTAATATGGATAAATTCACATGCTCCATGTGCATGAGGATAAATGGGATGCTAATCAGCATTTCTGTATTTCTAATATTGGGCTCTGTGCATGCAGGATGGGGATCTCGAGGCTCTGAAAAACTCAGAGATGGCCAAAAAAAGTGAATAAAAGAGTGGGAATTATTAGGGAATAAAAGAGAGAACATTTATTTGGGTGCTTTCTGCCTCTGCATAAATTCATGGCTTCCCAGCATCTCGGGAGCTGGGCACAGTCTGGGCCTTCTGTTTGTTAAAGAGAAAAGTGGAAATTAAAAATGTCCTGGGGAAAGCAGCAAAAGTCATCAGAGGTATGAAACAGCTCCCAGATGAGAAGCAACCAAACAGATTGGGACCTTTCAGGATGGGAAACAGAAAATGGGAAGAGGCACAAAAGATGGAATGACACACAAAGACCAGAGGGAGGAAATTAGTCACTGTGGTCTGTCTATTGGAATGCAAGAATTTGGGACCACAAAGTGAAATCAGTAATTGGAAGGTTCAGAACAGACCCCAGGAGGCCCTTTTCACACATCCCAGAGCTCATGGTTCAGAACAGGTCTCAGGAGGCTCTTTTCACACACCCCAGAGCTCAGCTGGGGCCCTTCTCCCTGCAGGAACCTGCAGAGAGGAAATTTTAGATGGTTCGAAAAGCAGCTGGGCAAGCTCACAGAAGAATAACCCACTAAAGGCCTTTAAATTCAACAAAAACCTGAGCCAGTGGCTCGGGGAGAGCACAAGCTGAATGTTCCAGGCTCTTGGGACAGGGATCAAAGGAGGTGTCCCTGGATGTGCCCCCTCTCACTCACTGGCAGAGGCAGACACAGCTCCCTGGGTTTTTGCTCCCATTTAACACAGCTGAGCCTAACTGAGAGAGCCCAGGAACAATCTCTGATGTCTAAAAGCACTTTAATACCAATTTCTCTCCTTGTGCTCAGGTTTTAGGCTTGCAAACATCCTCTGCTGTGCTCTCAGCAGTGATTTGGACACGAGCAAGGATGGGGGTTTGGGATGGAGATGGGCAGGGAGAGGTGGGGCACAGCCCTGGCTGTGGGGCAGCATCTCCCCTGCTCTTCCCAAGAACTTCTCCAGCCATCACAGGGAGCACCTCAGCCGTCCTCAGACCTCCTGAGCTGTAACCAAAGCTGTAACCAAGGCTGGTGGCTGGGGACAGGCAGTGAACACCACGGGGTGTCAGGGGATTATTGGGCAGGGTGAGGGGTTCCTCGTTCCTCCCCGCAGAAATCCAGCCTCAGCCTCGGGTTTTACATCCCCAGGGGGTGAAAGGGGAGCAGGAGAAGGGGAGAGATGGAAAACAACAATTCATTTAAATACACGTTTTAATCAAACCCTGTAAATTACCCTAAGTGATGTTTTAACAAGACACAATTGCAAGAGCTGAGCAATGTTTCTGTCGTTACTCTGCAATTGTGGTTTTGTTTTTATTTAACAACCAAAACACAGGACTCAATTTACAGGGCTTTAGCCATGGTAGATGAATTTTTATGGGATAAATTCACACTCCAGCTTTGCTATCAGGTTGCAATACGAGGAGCTGGGCCTTTTTATTATTATTAGACCAGGCTGTCAAAAGCAGTTATACTGCTCTCCTAAAACTGGATGCAAAATCACTTGCCTCTGTGCAGCATCAATAAAAATGGGGCTTCTCTTACTGCTAAAATTCTGGGGGTTTTTTATTTTATTCATGTTGGGAAAGTGGGATCAGAGTCTCAGCTTCCTCTTCTTTCACCCAAAGTCACTCCCACAGAGGCTCTTCAGGCAGAGCAAACTGGAGCTGGCCTTGCACAGAACCTGAGGAACCACAGAAATGGGGGTTGCTGGAGCTCTCTGGCCCAGGATCCTTCCCCAAGTAGGATTAGAATCAACACCAGACCAGCTCAGCATGATTTTACCCAGCTGAGCCTTAAAAACCACCATGGACAGGGATCCCCTGGCCCTTCCAGGATTTGTCCCAGGGGTGCACTCTCCTCAGTGTAAAAAATGAGTGAAAGTGTGAAAGAGAAATGGGGATAAAAAATGTCAGCATCTTCTAATTAATATTTCTACTCTTCCTAACACCTCTCCTGGTGCAAAAACCAACTGCAGAGACTTGCTGTGCTTGAACTGTGAGCAGAAGTGGAAGGAAAACTTCACTGGGTTGTGTCAGGCAGCAAGTGAGGGGAAGGTGCCTGAAGCAGCTGGAGGGGTCTGAATCACCCAGGCAAGCTGGGGTTACTGAGTGGGAACTCAAACCTGCCCCACCAAATTCCCACCAGCAGAGACTTGGTGTGGGCAGGGCAGCACAGGAGCCGAGCTCAGAAAACAAAGCAATGTTCAGTGCAAAAGTTCCCACCTCCCTGCTTGCACAGACCCAAAAGCAAGGGAATCACCTGCAAATCAGTGTTAAAGGCCAGTGTGAAGTGTTGGCTGGCTTGAGATGGAAGAGCACCAAAGCTGATCCATCTTCTTCCCTTACACAAAATTGGCTGTGACCTGAGAATCACAGAATGGGTTGGGTGGAAGGGACCTTGAAGTCCCCCCTCCCTGTCCCATGGGCAGGGACATTTTCACTATCCCAGCTGTCCAACCTGGCTTTGGGCACTCCCAGGGTTCCAGGGGCAGCCACAGCTTCTCTGGGCACCTGTGCTAGGGCCTCACCACCCTCCCAGGGAACAATTCCTTCCCAATATCCCATCTTTTTCACCCTAAGGCCATTCCCCTTGTCCTGTCACTCCATGCCTTTGTAAAAACTCCCTCTCCATCTACCCTGTCAAAGGCATTATCATTAATCAAATTAGGTGTAAGAACCTAAGTAAAAATGTGCATAGTAATTTATGCAGATTGCTGCATAAGCTCTTAAAACGCTGGGCTGAGGAAAAAACCAAACCAACAACACAAACACAAAATAAAACCTGCAGCTTTCTTTGCTCTAATTAAATCCATCCTGCTCTGCCTGCAGGTGTACAGACCCTCCTGTTCATCTCTTTCTGTGATCAGACTCTGTGCAAAATGACAAATTAATAACTTGAATAACAACAGTTCAACAGGAACAGCCTGATTACAAATCTTGATAGAAAGAGGTATTGTTGCAGGAGTGGTTTCTGTTTAAAATGCAGTAAATCAGATGTCTCTGAAGGGAAGGAAGTGCAGTTTAAAAACTTATTTAAATGAAGGAATGGTAAATAGGAGAAGCAGTGCCCATTTCTCTTATTATATGGGTACAATCCAGCAACAGAGAAACCTCAGCAGAGGAGCTGCTTCAATTTACTGTTATCAGAGGGGATTAGGGCTGAAGAGCCCTGATAACCACAAGAGCTTTCCCGTGTTATTAACTAGGCTTGGCGATATTTTTCCTCCTTTAGAACACAAATGAAAAACCTCTTCATTTGCAATGCACGTCGGATATTTCCTGCTTTAATGCAGCATTTCTCCACTGCAGTACCAGCAGGAACTTCTGCTCCCACTGTGCTGCTGAGGAGCCGAGGCCCAGAGGGCTCAGGCTGCTGCACGTGGTGAGAAGCCAGGGAGTGAGGAGCTCCTGCCCTGGCCCAGTGCCTGAATCCCACCCTGTAGCCACAGGATGTGGTCCTGACATTCCCAAATTCATTTCCAGTGTGGAGCAAGGAGAAGAAATCCCTCTGCTCTGTGATGGAGTTAAGGGGGTGAAGCAGCCTCTCCTGGGCCAGCAATGCTTTAACTACAGAATAACAGAATTATTTGGGTTTGAAGGGACCTGAAAGATCATCTCATTGCAAGCCCTGCCAAGGGCAGGAACAGCTGCTTTTGTAGGATGGCAGCTTCACAGCCATGGAAAATGCTCCAAGGGGCACTGCTGCAGCAGGAGCAAGGAGGTCCCACGTCAGGACCATGGAGCAGAGTCCTCCCACCCTGCTCCAGCACCTGAAGGAGCTTATAGGATTGAAGGTGCTGCCCGAGGGTCCAGCCCTGCCCACCACTGCTGCCCCCAGCCCCAGGGCCCTTCCTGCCACTGCAGCCCCTTCCCCAAGCCCAGAGGTCACCTCTGGATGCCTTGGGTGGATCTCAGCCTTGGACTGAGTGGCAGCCCTTGGGAGCCCGTGGATGTACATCCTGGAGCAGCACAGACCTGCTCCCACTGCACTGCTCCATGTTGGCTTCATTTCTCCCCTTCCCTCCACCCCAGGGGACTATGAGAAAAATCAACATGAACTTTAAAACTCCAAAGGCAGTGAGACTCAGAATAGCTAAAATCTTTCTTTTCTCTGCCTTGCACAGCCTGGATTGTCCCTTACCCCAAACCCTTCCAGTGAAGGGAAGAGCACAGACCTTGCTCAGCCTTTACAAACCCTTACCCATGTCTTTGTCAGGACTCTCCTAACTCCCCTGACAAGGAAAAAGCCATGGAAATCTGGAGTATGTCACGGGTTCTGCACTCCAGAGAAGCATTAACATTATTTAAGAGAACAAGAAAGATCCACACCAGCCTTCCTACTGTTCCACAGAACCATGACAGTTTTCCACAAAAAGCCCTTTCCTTGATATGTCTTTGCCATTCAGAGGTAAAGGTTGAAACACCTGAGGGTGGTTCCCTGACTAAGAGGAGAGCAGGGAAGGGACTGACAGAAAAGACAGAATTTCATGTTTTCAAAGATGAAAAGAGAAAATCACAGAACCCTGGAATGGTTTGGGTTGGAAAGGACCTTGAAGACCATCTCACTGCAACCTGCCATGTGCAGGAGAACCTTCCACTAGAGCAGGGTGCTCAGAGCCCCATCCAGCCTGGCCTGGGACACTTCCAGAAGGAGATCAGCAGCTGTTTGGCACAGGACAGGGGGTATTAACAACTAACCAGCTCCCAAAAATGTTGGAGAACTGCCCACACAGCCACGGTCTAGAAGAGGGCACACACCCAGAGCCACCAGCCAGAGAAAGTTTGGGACAGACAGGGATGGACACGGACAGGGATGGACACAGAGCTGTCCAACCCACCCCAGCATTAGCCCTGGCATGTGGCATGTGCCCTGTGGCTACCATGTGCCATGGCCCAACACCAGGCTTGGAGAGAAGGGGAGATGGGGCAGGGAGAGGTGGACAAGGACCACCCCCTCCAGGAGCCTCCTGGACACTGCAAATGAACAGAAACAGACCCCTTTGGAGGCAAAAAAAAAGGCTGGATCAGCCTCACTCAAGGCTCTGTTAAACAGCTCCTTCCCAGGGTGCTTCCTCATGGAACATCCTCTGTCAGAGCAAGCACAGGTCCTAATTAATGAAGTGCTAATCAAGAGTGCAGGAGCAGGACGTGTGTGGATGCAGCAGCCCAGGGAGGCCACGCAGGGCTGCTGAGGGAAGGTTTGCTCCAGTGCCAACTTAATTTAGGAGCTCTGCAACAAAACAGTGGCATAAACAGGAGCTGGACACGAACAATTAGCAGGAGCTCATTCCAGCAAAATGCAAAATACGGATTTTTTTTATCCCTTTTATGTCTCCATCTCTATTCCCACAGCAGCTCTATTAAAAAGATGATGCTTTAGTACAGAATGTGGTGTTAAACAAGGCAGTTTGCTGAAAGGCTCTGGCTCTGCTCCTGTGGCTGGGGCCTGGGGTTCAGGGATGTGCCTGGCTCTGTCCTGAGCTGGGTTTGAGGGATCTGTCTGCACCTCCCCATGGTGAGCAGCCAGCCCCAGGTCACACATGGCACTGGGGCAGGGTGGTCCTCTGCCATTTCCACTTGTTTTCAGATGATTTTTCTCACTGTGGCAAAGTAATTTTTCCATGGGAGGGGATGGAGGGGCTGATGAGACTGGGGTACAGCCATGTTCCTCCCCAGGTAATGAGTCCTGGCAGTGTGTTCATAAAAAGATTCATAAAAGCCTCTGGTGCTGGGTCCGTGGGGTTGTGAATTGTCTGAGCTTCATTTTTCTCATGTAACTGAGGTTGTCCTTTGGGGATTATCAGGGAAAGCCAGTGTTTCACAGGGAATCCAGCACTCAGGGAGGCAGGTCCCCCAGACTCCATCCAAGGCACATCTATCCAGGCTTGGAGACACAAACTGCAAGGTTCCTGCCTGTCCTCCAGCACTGCAACATCATTCCTGCAATTCTCTCGAGTGCAGGAACAAGCCCAGAGAGGGGAAGAAATAAATTGTGCAGACAACTGAGGGGGGTTTAAGCTGTAGCATTAAAAATGTATCTCTCAGATTAATGCTCACCTGCTGTCCAGTCCTGTCCAGCCCCTTGGGTATCTCAGTTCCCTTTTTAAAGGTCAATTTTATCCATAGGCCAGGCTGGAACAGGGTGTGTTCAGAGAGCTTAATTAGAGACGTGCTGCAGAAATGGTGAGAAAGAAACCTCTGGATAACACTGTCCTCATGTCCCTGGAGCTCCAGCCTCTTTCCAGCTGGCCTCTCTTATCCAGGAGGTGAGAGATACTGCCAGGACTTGGGGAGAGATCACAGAATCATTGAATACCCTGAGCTGGACCCCCAGGATCACCCAGCCCAGCCCCTGTCCCTGCACAGACACCCCAACAACCCCACCCTGGGCATCCCTGGCAGTGCTGTCCAAAGGCTCCTGGAGCTCTGGCAGCCTCGGGGCCGTGCCCATTCCCTGGGGAGCCTGGGCAGTGCCAGCACCCTCTAGGGGAAGAACCTTTTCCCAATATTCTTTTGGTTCCCCTTTGCTCCAGGTACTCCCACTCCACCAGCTTTTGGAAGGAACTTCTCAGACCTCCTAAAAACCTCTCTTTAAGGTACCAGCAGCCCCAAGTCGAGGCTGCAGGTTGGGAGCGTTTATAAACACTTAAAACACTTAAAAACCTGATTTAAACCACTCAAAACATTTGAAAAGTGTTGCCTGCACATCTCTGTCAAGATCCTGGATCCTTGCTGGGAGATCCAGAGGAGCCCCCTCCCACCTGCCTGACCCCTCCCATGACTGAGCCACAGCTCTTCACTCCACAAAACAAATTCCCATCTACATCCAGATGTGCCTTTAATTCCCATTCCAAGGCTGAGCACCAGCCAAAACCCCCCATGGACCTGATGCCAAAACCTGGATGGAAGATGGAAAATGCTGTTGCTGCCTCATGATTTCTGATGAAAAATGATTCCCGTGGAAAATGCCCCACCACATTTCACTGCTCCCAGCTGTGAGGCACCCAGCACTGCCCTGCAGGAGCCAGGAACATCAGCACAGACACAAGTCCCAGCTGGTTTTCCATGGGATAAAGGCATGGGTAGAAAGACAAGCGTGCAAACAAGAACAAACCCTGCCAACAAACCCCAGACTCCAGCCTGGGAGCACTTCCCCTCTCCCTTTCCCTCTGGCTGCCCTTTCTCCCCCCGTGAGGGGCTCATGATCATCACCCAGTGCTCCTGGCCCTCAGTCTGAGTGGCCAGGCATGGAACAGAGGGGAAGAGGATGAGGAAGGCAGCAGCCAGGGAAGTTTGAGCAGGCAGACAGGATTTTCATCTGCTGCCCAGTGCTCACGTCAGCACAGAGCCCCAGGGCCCGAGGCTTCCGTGAGCTCTGCGTCAAGATTCTGACTCAACCCCTCACCTCTGTTATGCCCTGGCTCTGGAATTCAATAATGTGCTTTTGGAGACGTCAGGAGCTATAAGACTTGTGTTCCTGCCTGTTCTCATGCAGTTTGAGAAATCCACCTGAAATCTAATACAAGGAGGAGAATCTCATTATGGAGCCACAATATCGTAAATTGAGCAGGAATTCTCTGCCCCTCGCCCTGCTGAGCATGAGCTCTTTCACTCAGCTCAGCCTCCCAGCAAGGAGTTTGGAACAAACTCAGGAGAGGTAAATCACACCAGGTACCACAGAGCCTTGGAGAACAAGGACAGGGAGAGATTGTGTTGATGTTTTGTTTGTCTTTGTGCTGCCACCCGGCTGATTTGTGTTCCCAAGGGCTCAGCCTGAGCAGGAGTTAATCCTGGATGATCCTTGTGGGACCCTTCCAGCTCAGGATTCTCTGTCCCCACAGCAAGTCCTGAGGGAGTCGTCAGCTCCTGGCAGGTTCTGGTTGGACATGTGACCCCTCTGACCTTCCCCATGCCGTGTGCTCCAGCTCCCTCTTTCCCCATTTCTTTGGACAGCAGTGGAAATATCACTGTGGAGAGCAAATCCTCAAGGGCTGGGAGGAGGGAAAGCAGCACCAAACCCAGGAAACCCCAAGTCCCTGCAGGGACCATAATTTCTGGAGATGTGCCCATGTGGTGCTCACAGTGGAGCAGAAATGTGGATATGTAGATATCTACCTGTGGATATGTAGATATTTTCTCACAGACATATCACCCAACTCCTTCATTTAGGGTTCAGGCCTGACTTTTGTGTTCATATTCCCTGAAAAACCTGGGAAATTTCAGCTTTTCAAGGAACATTAGAGGACTTCAAAGTAAATGATCCATTTTTGAGAGTCAGACATGGACACAATGGAGCAGGACCAGAAAAGGGCCACAGACAAACAATTCCCAGAGCAGGAAGGAACATTAACAATCACCCAATATTTTTAAATAACAAACATGTGACACAAACTGCTGGCAAAAACAAATTCATGAGCAGGAGAAGTAGCCAAATTCATTAAATAAATTCTCAATTACATTTTATTCCTCCTTCAGCTCTGTTAATTGTTCTAGAACAACATCTATGAGATGGCTGAACATTAAATATTTGTCATATTCAGATATGGCTGAATTATAAATATTTATCAAAAAGAAGTGAAAGAATGTAAGGCTCCCACAAGTATTCAATCAGTGGAAGTAATCTATAAATACAGTGCTGAGTTGTATAATTACATTGATAAACTTAATGCAGCAGGCTAACAGCAAACACTCACAATTAGCTACTTATAAATGAGCCAAGGATCAATACCCACTCACTGAGCTCAATGAGCAAAGTATTCCAAATATTATTGCTGCACTTAATCCGGGAGTTTTTACAAGAACAGCAAATTTAGGTATTTCCTGATTTATTTCCTACCCACCAGAGATCTGCAGCATTGACACAGAGGTGGTTTGATATTTGACAGCCCTCCATGGATTTGTCTCTCCATCAATTTGTTTAAATTTTGAACCAAGGTAAACTTCCTGCATCTGCTGCTTCCGCAGGAGGAGTTTCCCAGCTGACAGTGCCCGTGGAGCCAGAGGAGCCTTCTCTGGATCTTGGGCCTGTCACCCAGGAGGAGATCCTGGGAGAGACAATAAAATTGCTTCCCTTTTCACCATCTACACATCAATCAGGATTTTACTGCCCTTTGCAGATTTTTTGAGGCGTGGATTTTCTTCAGAAAGAAAGAAATAAAATCCACCCCTATCAGACCAGATTCCACCACGTGTCTCCTCATCCCAGCCTTTGGAACAGCTTCCACCCGGCTCCCTGCTGCAGATGGCAGACAAGTGACTGCCTGGACCTGTCCAGCTCTTTTTTTAAGCCTCAGCAGAGCTGTCACGGCTCAGTGCGGGGCTGGGCGGGCTGGGGCAGGAGGTCCCAGCCCAGCGCCCAGCTCCGGTGCCTCCCCCGATCCCCAGAGCACGGGGATGCCACCGGCTGGCCCTGGCTGTCTGCTACTGCTCATCTCGTCCTTTTCCCTGTCACCTCAGCCAGAAATGCCTCAATCCGTGACAAGTGTCCCGTGCAGGGAGGCTCTGAGCCCCCCCAGCCCCGGCGGGTGCAGATGTAACGCGAGCCCTGTGTTTTCCTGCCGCGCCTTTCCCTTCTCGGAGCCTCCTTGTACGCTTGGGTTGTCAAAGGTCTTAGGGGTTGTCAGAACAATTTGCAGCTCCTGAATCCTTTTTTTAGGGCGTTAGAGGTTTTGTAAGCTGCTCCTACAACTATTTAACCTTTTTGAGGGGCTGTCTACTGTGGTTTTCCATGCAAGCAGTGTTTGCATGCTCTTCTCAATTCCTTATCTTGATATTACTGCTATTTTTCTGAAGTTGTTTTGCTATTCTCCCAAACTTGACGTTATCCATGCTTTTTGGATTTTAGTTTGAGCATCCCAGTGGGAACAGAAGGGCTGTGGATTCTGGAGGGGATCTTCTTATGCAGGAGAGTTTATCACGGAAAGGGCAGGGCTTGGAGCCTTTTCTGCACCTCATTCAATCCTCCTCACCTTTGGCATGGCCTGATTTATGTTTTAGACATCCCTGGTTGTTGACCATGCAGTCAGAACATCTCTGCAATCAGACTCTTGCACAAATAACCAGGCAAGACTCTGAAAATGCATCTCAGTGCCTGGGGAGAAAAACTGGTTTCAGCTTTTCAGGACCTCAACCCTCCACAGCCACCATGGGACGTGATTTTATTCTGCCAAGATTAGCTATGGAAGAAAAAGCCCAGCCACATTCTGCTCATTGCACAAATGAAATATTTGATGACTAATTTCTTGTGATGTGTACATCCAGTTATGACTTCTGCCTGTATTCCTAAGCTCAGGAAGGCAAATATCCCAGCAGAGGTCAGCCAGCAGATATTTTAATGCACTTGGAGGATGCTGTCTCTGTTAGGAGTGTGCATGGCAGGAATGCCTCATTTCTGGGGGTGCCTTCTGTCAAGTGCTGTTTCAGGTGCTCTCTCTGCAGTGAGGCTCGATTCCCTGTTTTTCCTTGGCCGGTGCAGATTCCCTGGATCTCCCAGGCCCAGCCTGACAGGCAGCAGGATGTGTTTGCAGAGAATCTGAAGTGGCAGCTCAGCCACTCACCCATGTGAAACATCCCTTCTCCTCTTGAGAAGAGCAACCAGGGTTGTGCCACTTGGTGTTCCTCAGTTTGCTCCCACCACAAAGCCAAGGGTTCAGCAGCATCCCCAGCCACAGCCCAGCTCCTCCCTGGGAGCCTGGAGGCAGCTGAGGCAGGGAGGGGATTGTGCCTCGGGGAGTGTTCAGGGTAACAATCTGCCAGGGAAAGCTGGAGCCTCCCCTGGAATGGAGAATGTAAATCCCTGCCCTCTGAATTGTTAGAATTTTGCAACTAAGGGACTTTCAGGCAAAGATATGGGAACAGGAAGAAGAGTACTAGGAAAATGAAAATAAAAATGCTATAGTACAAA
>VYXD01012655.1:21826-109460 GCA_013397195.1 Hylia prasina
CCTGCAGTGAGCCTGGCTGGCCCATGGACAGCAGATATCCCCTGGAGGGAGGGTGGGTCCTGGAAGGGATAAAGGAACACTGCCCCAGCTGGTTTTATGGATGGCAATAGAACACACACTGCTGGTTGGACACTCCCAGGGATCCAGGGGCAGCCACAGCTTCTCTGGGCACCCTGTGTCAGGGCCTGCCCACCTTCACAGGGAAGAATTTAATGTGTTTATCTAATCCAAATTTCTCCTCTTTCAGTTTGATCCCGTTCCCCCTTTTCCTGTCACCACAGTTCCTGACAAAGGGTCACTCTCTGGATTCCCTGTAGCCCCTTCACACCCTGGGAAGGAGCTGGGAGGTCTCCACACAACCTTCTCTTCTCCAGGCTGAGCAGCCCCAGCTCTCTCAGCCTCTCTCCAGAGTGGGGTGCACACCTGAGGGGGGCTCTGAGCAGTTCCACACCTGCTGACAGGCAGGACTTTTAGTACTGGGGTTTTGGTGAGATAAATGCTGGTGTCTCTAGGCTATTTCTGCCCCCAAGACCCACTGGGGGAGGTGACAATCTCAAATTTCAACTCAAGAATTACACTTTCACCAACCTAACCCAGAGCTACACACCCTCACTTGGTGCTTCTTGTCTCCAGATGCATCTGACTCCTCAGCAAACTCCCTCAGCATTAAACCCTCTGTTAGCTGGATTAGCCCAGGAGGTGCTGCTAATGGAAGCATTGTTAGGGCTGCTTTTCATTCCCAAGCACTCTGTCAGAGATGCTTTCACACACAGAATCCTGCCTTTTTCCTGGCTGTGGGCTGGGCACAAACCCCTGGCTGAGCTGAGAGATGTCTTTTCTCTGCAGTCAATTACTGTAGAAAATCCACCAATACAAAGGGGCATAATGCAATTATTTGGAATTGATTTCTAATAAGCTTATGAATAGACACGTGGGCAAGTTCAAGTTTGCTGAGGGAGTTTATAATAATAGCTGTCACATTCCCATTAGCTTCCATCCCAGGGGATTTCACAGCACTCTGCAAATCCTGAACTCACATCCCTAAAGACGAAGTGTTGCCCAACGCCCACTTGCCTTTTGCTTGGGAAATCTGCATTTAATTCCCCTTTTCACCACCAGCACAATCCTGCAGGAGTCTTCCAACAAAGCAAAGAAGAAAAAACCATGTGTTTCCTTCTGCAGGAGACTGGGAGGACAGACCCCACAAGGAGCAGGAACAGGGAGGTGCAAAACAAGGTGACAACCTGGGCTAGGGGAAGGTGTCCCTGCCCCTGGCAGGGGCTGGAATGAGATTTAAGGTCCCTTCCCACACAAACCATTCTGGGATTCTCTAAATTTGAAAGAAGCCCATTTGGACCAAAGTCAGCCCTAAGAAGGGAGGATCAATCCTATTTCCAGGCCTAAAATGGGAGACATGTCCCACTGCCAGCTTTTCTCTGTGGTCTATAAAGGAACCTAAGAGGGAAGAACGTGGATTTACACTTGCAGCTTTTCACAGCCTAAAGCTCCTCCTCGCTCTGCTGTGAGGTCCCAGCACAATTCCAAGCTCTGGGCATTTGGATTTCAGCAGGAAAGCCAAGTGAGGATGTAACAGCAGCCACAGGGATGATAATGAGCCGGGAGCATCTCCAGGAGGATGCAGCACCTGCCAGCCAGGGAGGAGGGAAGGGAGCAGGGGATGGAGCCAAGTGCAGGGGCACAGATGGCTGAAAACACAGCTCCTTCCTGAGGGCTCACAGGGCTCCTGCTGCCTTCATGAGAAGTTTTATGTGCTCACTTTGCAAAGCTCCAGAGCCATCCAAAGGCAGGAGGTGCCCAGGGAAAGAGGAATGACAACAGCAGGAGCTTTAACGAGGCTGTCAGAGCTGGTGTTGGCCTTTCCTGCCCAGGGCAGCCTGGCCCTAGAAGAGATTTCATGGCAAATCTAAATAAAGCTGAGGCACCCAAGTGAAACTGAAGCATTTGTGCTCCCTACAATAAATAGCTCCTGCTCTTAAGGAACATGGAATAATGTTTTTTTTATTTCTCCTTCTGAGATGAGCTTCACTAAGTTTGCAGACCAGGAAAAGCAGCAGTGGCATAGACAGGATTGGAATAAATCCCTTTCTTCACCTGGCATCCCCCACATTTATTTGGCCTCCTGTTCTAGCCTTTTTTAGTTGAGGTGGTTTTTTTTGGAGTTGCAGTGAACATGAAATAAACCTGACCCTTCTTAATTTATATTCATCTCAGCTGATGCCATTTGAAGAAGTTTTCACTTTCTAAGCAGGCCAGATAACAATTAATAGACTGGATAATTGCACCATCAGGCCTGCTGTTTTGCATGAATGGGGATGTGTTACTTTAATATTTTAAAACTTCCCAGATTGTTTCAGACATATGGGGATTTCAGAATATTTACTGTGCCAGGCTGCTGAAGGACCAGGCTTAACTGAAGTTATTGTCATCATGCCATTGTTTTCGAAAAACCCAGAAAAAATAGACATTGTAAAGAAATATTGACAGCTGAAACAGATTTCAGGATGGGGACTGGGAAACTGCTCCATTAGAGCACGTATGTATTACAACATTAGGCAATTATTAAATTAACAGATGGCAGAGGCTGCTGAGAGCCCTGCAAACAGAGCCCAGCAGCAAGTGAGGAAGGGAAATTCATGCTAATGCAGGCAGGAGCCTGAATACCCCCTCAATCACTGCTCCGTGGGAATTCCAGGGACTGAAGAGATGCCTTGGTCTCCCAGCAGCAATAAAGTGATGAATCACTCACTAAAGGAAATCTGTGCATTCCCCCACTCCCCCAGTTTATGGCAAATTGGTCCCCAAAAGGTGATTTCCCTGGTTCCTCCAGCAGCAGAGGAGAAACAGTGAGGGAAGAGAGGGGAAGCAAAGGAGGAGAAGTCACAAGATGGGCTAACAGGGATCGTTGCCCAGTGTGAGGCTTGGAATGCTCACCTGGGACATCTGCTCATCTGGATCTTCTTCCCATCTTAAATCCACAGGCCAGAACAAAAGAAATCAGCATCTCTCAGCTTCTCCTCAGCAGGAAACTGTCAGTCACACCAGGAGACTTGCATTGCTGAGGATCCACCCAGATGCTGCAAAAAAACAATAAATAAAGAAATGAAGAAATATTTTATATTAAGCTTATTCAACCTGTATACTGTACAAAGCCCAGGTCACCCCAGCACCTCCCCTGGAGGGACCCCAGGCACATCCTGCACCTCCACAACAAACTGCCCCAAAGTGACACCTGGCATCTCTGTTCTTGTGACACTGCCCTGGTTCAAGGGATGACATTCCACTGGAGCTAAGGCTGGGGAACCACCACTATTGAATTTCTGAAAGAGGCAGGTAGAATTACCTCTGTGAGGTGTCCAGCACCTCACAGAAAATGGCTTATAGAGTTTAGCAAGATGGCATAGTCAAGTATGTCTTGAAAAAGCAAAAAGGTTTTAATAAAAGAAGAAAGCAGTACAAAAACAAGGAACAAAGCTGAGCACAGTGTAGGGACAGGTCCCACACACCTGCTACAACACCTCCAAGATGCACTGAGAAGCCTCCTGCTCTCCCTGAAGTACTGGATGAGTTAGGTGGGGGTTTTGGCAAACAGCCCAATAGAAAATAGCTACTTTTCTGAGGAACAGGTAAACAGAGTGTTTATTTCTTGGCACTGAACCAATTACTGTCAAAGAAACTTCTGGTGTTCTTCCCTTAAAAGGTTTTGGGGCGAGTCTTAAACCTCCCCTATATGGAAACATCTGTTGGGGTGTGGAAATAGATTCCTACACACCACGTCCTGTGTCACAACACAAAACGGAATAAAGGCACAGCACACAAAGTGAGCTTCAAAGGCAGGAAAAGAGAAAGTTTATTAACAACTAGGGTTTATATAGTTTTCCAGGGATTGCCTCTGGATTGGAGGGAGAAGTTGCCACCTCTCCATCCACACTGGCAGAGACAAAAGTCCATCAAAGGTCTCTCCTTGTGAGAGGGGTGGAAACAAAGGCTGTTTATCCTGCAAAGTCCTTGAAAGACTCCACTTCAACATGTAAACATTCCCAAAGCTTTAGAAAAGTCAGAGAACTTTAGAGATTCTCAGAAGACTTTAGAAATTATCAGAAGGCTGTAAAAATTCTGGGTGACAGTCCTGAAATCTGCCAAAAGCTCCTGGGAAAGGGTGCTGGGAGAGCCCTGTGGGCACAGCTCCTCTCCTGCTCTGGGCAGGGAGGATTTTGAGCCTGTCCCCTCCAGGAGAGGGACTCTGCTCCTGCCCCAGCTGGGAGGAGTTGCAGGCCTTGGTAATTCCAAGGAGAATTGAGAAAGGCTCATGAGCCTGGAGGAAGGAACAGGAGCTTGGGAAGTGGCTTTGCTCAGGGAACAGGGAATTGCTTAGAGGGAGCTTCACAGCTGGAAAAGTGGGATTTACCATGGAGGAGTCCAGGGCCTCTCCTAGGATTGCATGTGGCCAGAGCACTTTCCTGAGCACGTGGCTGATCCCCTAAATGCCCTCAAGCAGAAAGAAAATTCGATGACACCAACTTCTTGAGCAGTTCATAACCCCAGGCCTCTATTTTCAGCATGAGAAGTTTTGCATTAAGTGGAAAAGCGTGCATTGAGGCACATGAAGTATTTAAGAGCTGGATTTTTGGGAGGTGGACAGGGAGTGTTGTTTCAGCTCTCCAAAGCTCAACATGTCCTTGAAAAAGTTTGGGTTTGACTGCCACATGGAAAAAGAAAACAATCATTAACACCATTTTAGCAGTTATCCTCCTTTTTAGATTTAACTTGTCAAAATTGGAAGCATGGAGTTCAATTCAAACTGAAAATAGCCATTATAGTGTTCTGGACTTTTTAATATTTACTAATTTCAAATTCTATAAAATACAAGTAAAATTCCTCTTTTTGCAATTTTTTTTCCCCACTGCTGGGAAGGTCTGGTCTGCACACAGAGCTCCCCTGCATGGCAGCAGGGATTGAACAGTCTTGGCCTGCAGGAGCTCCTGGGTTTGAAGAGTTAAATAGGCAAAGGGTGGCTGGAGGGGCTGTACCACAGCCCAGCCTGGTCCTCCCCTGACACAGCCCCATGTCATTAATATATCCACAATTAACTTTCATCTGCTGATTTAAAAATAAGCCACCGCTTGTTGAAACAGTTCTTAGAACTCTTTCACTCTCCCAGCCAGGGGCTGGGGATGAATTATCTGTGAAGAACATGGACAACAAACACACTTTGGAGGTTTAGGAGCCCAAGTCCTGTTTCAGTGGTGCCACAGAAACTCAGGCATGCTGAGGGGCAGATTCCCAAAGGCATGTGGGGGTTTAGGGACAGGGCTGGTCAGAGGCACAGCAGGCAGGAAAAGGATGGTTTAAAATCCAGATGCAACAGGAAGAGCTCAGATCCAGGTCAGGGATCTCAGGCTGTGAGCTGAGAGCTGTGGGGAGGGGACAGTGAGCCAGGTCAAAGGAGTCCACAAGGGGCTTAAAAATGACTCTCACCCACACAGCTGCACAATCCACAATTCCCAAGTGTTTGCTTCTCCACCCAAAACTGAAGTAGGGTCCACAGGCTGGAGATGTTTGAAAATTCCAGGTCTGGCCCACTTGGAAGACCCAGACTCCAGCAAGAAGGGCAAAACCACCCTCATGATCCTTCTCCCCAAAGAAATCATTTATGCTTACAGAAAAAGTAGAAATTGAATTGGCCATTATGAAAAATTCTCTGTGTAGCTGCAACTACAACCCAGATAATTCATTTAGGCTAAATATACGGCTGTAATTGAAAAATCCAAATAAGGGATGCATATGCATTGATCCATATGATTTAAATCAAGCTATAAAACATCAACATTATCCAGCAAAAGCTGCTGAGGAAACGGCAGCCAAGCAGAATATGAAATTCCAGGGAGACCATTGCACTGGCTGAGAGGAGGACTTAATTGATTTTGACAAAGAAACCTATTTGCTGTTTAATTGATTCCTACTCTAAATTCCTAGCACTTTCAGACCTAGCAGAGAGAAGCAGCAGAATAGTGATTACCCAGAGCAAATTACAGCTGGCCAGGGCTAGAGTACTTGAGGTCTGGTAATTCTCTATTTACCAAATTACTGCTCTGGATTTTCAGAGAAGCACTAAAATGAGCTCACAGAAGCACATAAATCACCCTGAGTTACAGGGGGTTGAAAGAGCTGCCCAGGCTCCAGAAGGACCTGGGGGGAGCAGTAACATCCTCACTTTATCCCAAAAGTGCCCCTGCTCTTCTTCACCTCCTTAGGGTAGCAGGAGTTGTGTTTGCTGGGAGGGACAGGCTCACAAATTGTGCCAGTGCTGTAAAATTCTCTTGGAATCCCTTCTCAGCTTTGAGAGATGTCTGTGTCACATTTCTCCAGGAGTTTCCACCACCTGACTGAGCTCCAGGGTGCCTTTCCCTGCTCCTGGAGAGAAGCTGGGACTGTTCCACAAGCCACAGAAGTTTTCTGTAACCTCCAGCAAACACTGAAATCTCCTCCAGCTGCCCCAGTGTGGGAATGTGGATGACAAATGACAACCCTGCAGGTTGACCTTTTGCAAGCTCTCCCCTCATTAAAAGCAGGGGCCCTGGAAATCACTCATCCTCACCAGAGCCATGGCCTGAGGAAATGCATTAGTGACTGAATTCCTCAGTGCATCCTTTCAGAAAGATCTGGCAGACCTGGAGCCTCCCTGGAATGTTTTTCTCCTCCCCACAGATGCCTCACTGCGAGGGGGTTCCTGACTAGAAATGGAGCTTCTGATCTGATTCAGGAGACAGCCTAGAAATTTCCTTCCTACTTCCAACAGAGCGACTTCCCAAACCAGTCTCCAGTCAAAGGAGAAGGAGCAAAGAGAAGCAGGGCTTTGCTGTTAAGATTCACCAAGCTGCACTTCCAGCTGAATTCTTCATGAATTCCAGAGAAAGCAGGATGGAAACTATGGTTTCCAGCTAAACTTCAAAGCTCAGCTCATCCCATCCCTGCCATGGGCAGGAACATGTTCCATGGTCCCAGGTTGCTCCCAGCCCCATCCAACCCTGGCCTTGGACACTTCCAGGGAGGGAAGTCAGTGTAACAGATTCCCAAGGAAAGGAGCTTTGAGAGGTGAAGCTCAATGAGGAGGAACAACCCCAGGAAAGGCTGAACCCCTCCACTCCCTGCAGTGCCAGGGCAGGGCATGAATTACAGGGGTCCTGGCACCCCCATTCCAGGAGGAGCCACCCAGGAGGTCCTGGCAGGTCCTTCTGCCCAGGAACAAGCTCCTCTCACCCCAGGGAGGAGGGTGATGGTTCTGGCTTCCTTTTCCCTGCCAAGGTTGGAATTGATACATGGAAAACAGATTTTGTGTTCTGACTTGGATGTTTATTATTTCTTAGCTATTTACAGACTCACCAGCCATGAGCTCTGACTAGCCAGTCAGAGAAATGAGGTAAAATGGAGCACCTCTAACTCTTCCCAAGGTTATTTAAGTGATAATCACCCAATAACGAGGTGACACCTCTATTATTTATACTTTTGACCCAATAATGACCACCCAAGGCCTGCAATGCAGACTTTTTCACCCAATTACAGAAAACCACCCAAACCCATGAAGAAGAAAGTGAAGAAGGACCCAGACAATGCCCAAAGTTCTCCACCTTGCCCCATACATTACTATATACTGAAATCCCAAATTCAAGTTTTTGCACCCTGGATATCCCACACTTCTATTCAAACCCCAGTGCTGTCACTCCACTTTGGAAGTCTGTTCCATGCCCTCAAGTCAGCTGTGGTGCTTGCTTGAGGGTCAGTGCCCCTCAGCACAGAAAGCCTGAAGTTTTCAGCCTGCAGGCTTCCAGCAGTCTCCCAGTCACTAAATGCCAGTGGCATCCCTGCCTGGTGCCTTGTCCTGCAGCCCTGGGGAGCTGCTCCCAGCCATTTCTGCCAGCAGGCTCGTGGANGAAATCCCAAATTCAAGTTTTTGCACCCTGGATATCCCACCCTTCTATTCAAACCCCAGTGCTGTCACTCCACTTTGGAAGTCTGTTCCATGCCCTCAAGTCAGCTGTGGTGCTTGCTTGAGGGTCAGTGCCCCTCAGCACAGAAAGCCTGAAGTTTTCAGCCTGCAGGCTTCCAGCAGTCTCCCAGTCACTAAATGCCAGTGGCATCCCTGCCTGGTGCCTTGTCCTGCAGCCCTGGGGAGCTGCTCCCAGCCATTTCTGCCAGCAGGCTCGTGGAGCTGAACCCTCTGGGAATATTGTGGGAACTGAAAAAAGCAGGACTTTTACAGCCTTGCAATGAGCTTACATAGATAGGGGGTTGAAACAGAGTTGAATTTTAGGCCTTGAAATATTTGGAGCATAAAAAGCTCTTGAGTGATAAGAAATATGAAACAAACACTTATTGTTAGATGTAAGGTATACATGTAGTTTTAATGACTGGTTTATGCAGATGTTTGTAAGCTCTTAACCACTTGCTATTGATTAGAAAATTTTAAAAGGCCTTGTAACACAGAATTTNCTGAACCCTCTGGGAATATTGTGGGAACTGAAAAAAGCAGGACTTTTACAGCCTTGCAATGAGCTTACATAGATAGGGGGTTGAAACAGAGTTGAATTTTAGGCCTTGAAATATTTGGAGCATAAAAAGCTCTTGAGTGATAAGAAATATGAAACAAACATTTATTGTTAGATATAAGGTATACATGTAGTTTTAATGACTGGTTTATGCAGATGTTTGTAAGCTCTTAACCACTTGCTATTGATTAGAAAATTTTAAAAGGCCTTGTAACACAGAATTTTGGCTGCTGTTGGCAAGACATGAGCTGTTGCTATCTTTCAATTAGCTCACCCTGTACTGAGGCTGATGTCATCATAAAGTTTGAGGAACATCTCCCAGCAGTCCCATCCTGTTATTTGGAAATATTAATATCCAACAAACCCTAATTAGGCTGAGGGAGCAAACAAAACTTCCCAGATTTCCCAGAGCAGCTCCTGGGATCACGGAGGAGCTGCAGCCAGTGGTGCCCCTGCACAGCCACCAGTGGTTACCAAACCAGGGATCTCCTTCTCCTGCTCAGGTCTCTCCTCTCTCCCTCCCCAAAGCAGCCAAAGAGAGAGAGATAAAAGAGAAAAAAGGAAAAAATAACCCACCTTTGTGGTTTCTCCCCAAACTGCAGTGGGGTCCAGGGAGGTGAGGCCACGAGTTCCTGGGAACTTCTGAGTTTCTGTGAATGTCTCAGAGCACAACCAGGGAGCTTCTCTCTGGGTCTTCTTGCCATCTTAAATCCATAGGCCAGAACAAAAGAAATCAGCATCTCTCAGCTTCTCCTCAGCACGAAACTGTGTCAGCCACACCAGGAAACTTGCATTGCTGAGGATCCACCCAGACGCTGCAAAAAACAGGAAATAAAGAAAAGAAAGAAATATTTTATATTAAGCTTTCATTAAAACTGTATTTTTTTAGAAGGGATGGAATTCTAATATGAAAGTAGCAAATAGATCTGAGAAAGTTAAGAAAAATTAAGAAAATCAAATGTGTTCAGATATCTTTTCAGTAGTGGTGTGCATAGGCCTAATTTAAAAAATAAACTAAATTAAATGTATTTATTAGATATAGACATTTATTTATATATCATGTATGTTATTTATTAAATAAAATAAGTGTATTCTATTCCTTCAGGTGAGGGAAGAAATGTGCAGGAAGGTTCTGAGCAATTCTAGTTCACCCTGATGAGTGTCTCCCACCAGCCCTCAGAGCACTCCTGCTCTGCCAGGACCATCCCTGCCCCTTCCCACCCCACAGCCCCTCCAGCAGTTCTTCTCCTTGAAGGGAAACATCCAAATGGGATGAGCAGGGCTCAGGATCAGAGAGGGGAAGCCATTCCCTGCTCCTGCCCCAGGCACACAGCCCGGAGTGACAGCAGCTGTGACACCCAAAGTGTCACCTCCTGGTCCTGCCCTCTCTTCCCAATTCCCATTTATCTGGGAGTCTGGGCTCCAGCTCTTTGTCTCGAGAGCCTGACCCCTCTGGGGAAGTGGAGGTTGTTCCACAGCTCCCATCCTCCCAAGCCTTCCAGTCCCACGGGAGAGCAGCACTCCAGGGTGTGTTCAAACTCTGCACTGGGCACCAGCCAGCAGCAGCTCTGCCCTGGGACTGTTTCAGGGTGAGCAGGAAAGAAAGTGTTAAAAGATAACATTAAAAACCCCAGTCCCAGCAGAGCCTTCAGCTGAGGGTGGCCCTGGAGCTGCAGGGGGTGTCCATCAGAATCCAGCACGGGCACAAAGGGAGGTGGGAATCATTCAGCTCTCGGTCCTTTTAGGAAAGCACAATGGGATCATCCAGGTGGGGAGTGTGTCCAGGGCAGGGAACAGAGCTGGGGAAGGGGCTGGAGCCCCAGGAGGGGCTGAGAGAGCTGGGAAAGGGGCTCAGCCTGCAGAAAAGGAGCTCAGAGGGGATCCTGTGGCTCTGCACAAGTCCCTGACAGGAGGGGACAGCCGGGGGGGTCGGGCTCTGGGAACAGGGACCAGGGACAGGAGCAGAGGGAATGGCCTCAGGCTGGGCCAGGGCAGGCTCAGGGTGGATACTGGGGA
The DNA here is from genome assembly GCA_013397195.1 of Hylia prasina. Classification (NCBI taxonomy): domain Eukaryota; kingdom Metazoa; phylum Chordata; class Aves; order Passeriformes; family Sylviidae; genus Hylia; species Hylia prasina. The sequence continues at coordinate 32,407 of VYXD01012655.1, forward strand.
AATTTCTTCCTGCAAAGGCTGGCTCAGCATTGGAAGGGGGCTACAAAAGACCTCCAACACCATCAAGTCCAATCCCTACCCAGCATCATCAAGCTGGCAGAGAATAAAACTGGAATCATCCAAAAGCAGGAATTTAATACAGAACAAAATTGCCACAATGGTTATCTCCAGTGGGATGTCTGAGCTTCCAGCCAGTCCTGTGTGCTCCAGTCAGCATGAACCTGGCCTTGGACACTGCCAGGGATCCAGGGGCAGCCACAGCTGCTCTGGACACCCTGTGCCAGGGCCTCCCCACCCTCACAGGGAAGAGAATTCCTTCCCAAATTCCCACCTGTACCTCCACTCTGCCAGTTCATAGCCATTCCCCTTGTCCTGTCACATGTGCTCAGGGCCACCTCAGCTCTGATCCTTCCCTGCTTTAACCACTTCTCCAGTGCCCAAACCATCAGTGAAGCACAAAACCCTTCTCTGGGGCTCCCCTGCCCTCCTTGGGGCCACGGTTCAGCCTCCCCAGGTGGATGAGGGGCCCCAAAACAGCCACACCACCACATAAACCAAGTGTCATGCCCTGATCTGCTGGGGAGCAGTGGGAGGGGACACAAGACACAGCCAACAGGAAACATCACAAGCAAAAAACACTTCAAACCTCTAAAACTGCCTTTTTTCTATTCCACAAACTGGCACAGGTGTTCCCAATCCATCTCTCACAAGGTAAACACTGCATTTGGGTTGTAATTTGTTTAGCAAACCTTGTATTTCCAGCTGTAATTACTCCATTGAGGCAGCTAAGTGAGGATGGCATTACAAGTGACCTTCAGCTCCCAGCTGCAATCCCACGGGAGAGATGGAGGAGGGAGGGGAGGCAGCACAGGGTTCTCCAGGTGAGAGGTGCCTGGATCTGCCAGCCAGATGTTCCTCCAGAATCAGCCAGCTCCAGGCAGAGTGGGGTTGTAGGGAGGACAGCAGGGACAAACCCAAAATGTTGGATTTCTGTGCCAGGAAAAAGGCCACTGTAGTTGGGATTTTCTCAGCTGGGACAGCTCAGGATGTGTTTCCTCATAGAAACATCCTGCAAAGCCCAGGTGTGTGAGGACTCAACCCTGCAGGATGGTCCATGCAGTGCAAATATTTGGGGGCTCTTCTTGCAGAGGAATGGGGTTTTGTCCAACATTCCCTTGCCAAAGGGCAGAGATGGTGTTTTGCCTTGCACTGAGACACCCAGCAAGTCAACTTGGTAAGATACACACACAGTGCCCTTAAAATAACTCAAAAAAGGAATTTCCCGTTCCCTTTTCTGTCTGGTTCCTCTCCTGCTCTCCAGTCTTCTGCACCCTGCCCCAGGTGAGCCCATTCCAGTCCAGCATTCCCTGCTCCCATCCTCCTCCAGACTCACTGAATTCCCACCTTCAGTCCCAGTCCCTCCTGGAGGATTCCCTGCTGGTTTTCCATCCAGCCTCTCACCTGCTCTCTGCTGTCCCCAGCCCTCCTGGCGTCTCCTCCTCCAGGTCTCTCTGCTTTCCCACTCCACCTCAGCCCAGCCTCACCCCAAACTTCTCCTCACCCTTCCCAGCTCTTTCTATCCCAGATAATCTCCTTGAACAGCTTCATGCCACCCTGCCCTCCAGGGCACCTCGGGACAGCCAGGCAGGAATCTGTGCCTCCTGCACTAAACTCCTGTCACTATAAAGCAAGCTTAGCAAAAATATGAAATAAAAAGTGAAATCCATGCAGAGAAGGGCACAAAATCCAGCCATGCCAGCATCCAACAGGTCAGTCACTCTCTGGGTCACCTCTCCTCCAACTCCACTGCTAGAGAGAAGCTGGATCTAAACACATACAGGAATCAGAGAGAGTCCAGGAAGTCAGTGCTGCAAATGAACTGCTCTGAAAATGGATTTTCCTCTCCACATGGTGTCCTGCTCTGAAACCACAGGTGTCTGCTAAGGAAGGCAGGAATCTCCCTTGATGGAGAACATAAACCCTCTCCCTCTGAATTATTATAATTTTGGAATTAAGGGGCTTTCGGTAAAAGATATGGGAATAGGAATAAGTTCTTTATCAGGAGAATTAAAAATAAAAATGCAGTAATACAAAAAACAAACAGAACAAACAAAAAGAAACGACTGACAGAACACAGCCTGACACCCTGTTGCTCAGGGTGTTGGGAGCTGCCCAGTCCAGCCCTCCTGCANCTGAGCAACAGGGGGTCAGGCTGTGCTCTGACTCTGGCAGGGGGTTCTTTTTGTTTGTTTGCTTTTTGTACTACTGCATTTTTATTTACTATTCCTAGTAAGGATCTGTCATTCCTATTCCCGTATCTTTGATAGCCCCTTAATTTTAAAATTCTAATAATTCAGAGGGCAGGGATTTACATTCTCCATTCCAAGGGAGGCTCTGGCTTTCCCTGGCAGACACTTGTCTTTGCAAACCAAGACAAGGTGACACAGAAGGCCTCAGCTTCCTGAGCAGCCCTTCAGGGAGGCCTCAAACCTTTTATATACTCAGTGTATTTTGCAGCAAATAATGACACAGCTGTGGAGAAGGGATGACATTATCCAAGAGTGACAGGAAACATGGAAGGGAGAAGGGGAAATTAAGCTCCTTGCAAGCAACTCCAGAGCTTTTGCCTTCCAGCACTTGCTGAGAGCTTCACTTTCCCAATCTATTGCCTTAACAAAGCTTCTTGGGAAATTCTCCTTAAGCCATTCCCTCTGCCAGGTAGGAAAAGGTGGAAATAGGTTGGTTAATGCCTCCTAACTTCACTCATAAAAAGTGTCAGCCTCTGGACTGCTGCCCAAGGAGGCCTCCACCCACCACCAGCACACTCAGTCCCTGACCTACAGGTCAGGGATTTGAGCAGAGAAGAGCAGCAGCAAATGAACGTGAGAATGAAATAATTAAAATTATAAGAAAACTGCCAGAGGGATGTGGTGGCATCAACCAAAATGGAACAAGAATCAAGTGCCCCTGGGAGTGCATTTAAAGTTTAAATCAGCCCAGAAGTGATCTGGCAGAGGGGCACAGCAGCAGGGGAGGGTGAGAATTACCAGAATCAAGGAACACTGCAGGAACACTCCCAGGGCTGCTGGGAGCCAGAGGAGATGCCTCAAGGCACATCTTCCCTGCCAAGGTGTTTGCTTAGGGTTGTCACGTTACCAACACATTTCACATTTCTAGCCAAAACTACTCAAAATAAGCATGGATAATCAGCCAAGCTCAGAGACAATGAAGAACAACCTGGATACTTTCCCAGAGCTCAGAGGAGCTTCAGCCTTAAACACTGCAGGAAGCCAGTCCATTCATCACTCCCAGCTTCTTCCCACCTTTATCCCCTGCTGCTCCTGCAGCATGGATGGGAGCAGATCAAATAAAAGACTCAAACTATTCCCATGTGCAGCTACTCCAAGTTTTTCCTTCTTGCTTGCTGTAAGAAGTGTCTGTGGCTCCCTGAATCTTTGGATGTTGAACAGTAAAACAGGGAGAGGCTTCAACTCCTCAAACTCTGCTTGAAAAGCCTCCTCTTTTCAAGCAGGGCCTTAGGAGCTGGCACAGGAAGGTCATTTCAGCCTGTGGTAGCTCTTCTGCTGCAGTCTCTGTAGCCTTTTTTAGCTTCACAGGTGCTGGGCTGTTCATCACCAGCCCCAGCACAGGGAGAGTCTGGCCACACTCAGCACTGGAGTTCCCAGAGGGTCCCACAAGCTCTGGGCTCAGGCAGCCAGGAATGTTCCCAGTAAATGGATTTAATGGCCGTGCAAGAACACATCCCACTGATCCATGGGCAGGAGCTGCAGGATTTGCTGGGCTAAGCACTATGTTAGCAGAGCTCAGATGTGCTGCACTGACAAATCAATACCAAGTGCAGAAATGCCCAGCTATTCCTTAGAATTCACTTTTATAATCAGGCAAGTTTCAATTTCAGGCATTCCTAGGTGGTAAGGTACAACTTTGCTATTAAGAAGACAACACACAATTTCCCACCAAGCAGCAGGACTGGCTCCAATATCCCCAATTCCCACTCCCCAAGTTCAGCAGGCGTTATAGGAGGCAGAACTGCTGAGCTTTGTTCAGAGAGAATTCCCTGTGCAGCTGAGAGCACACAGTGCAGGGATGACCCCTGCAATTTCTCTCTCACATCTCAGCAGTGACTTGGCCTGGCAACTTAGACTCCTGATTATTTTGCCTTCAACACAAACTGGTTGCTACAGGAAGAAGACCCTTGTCTGGTAGATGCTGAGCTCAGGCAATCAGGATCCAAACCTTTCCTCTGTGAGGGAGTTGTGTTGCATGAAGGAATAATTGCTGCCCAAACCCAGAGCCCACACGCTGCTGCCTCAGCACAAAGCCTTTACACACAGGGGTGCAGGTGGAAAAGTCACTTTTGTGAGAGAGAGAGAGGAGGAAGTTCCACTTCTTCAAGCCTGCATTTATCATCCACAAAAGAAGCCCCAGNTACTCACGTGAGAGCAGATTCCACTTCGGGTCTTGAAGACAGAAGGATGAGAAGCCAGGAGCAGAACTTTTCCTCTCGAAGTCCCACAGGCACCTGCTCCATCAGCCCAACCCACAGCATTCCCTGGCCAGTCTGAAGGCACTGGGCTCCCCAGCCTCTTCCAAAAGGAGCTGGACACAGCCCTGGAAGAGCTCTGAGCTCCCCATAGAGCCTGGTCAGGAGAGGGCAGTGCTGGCAGCATCTGTCACCCTGACACCTGCTCCAGGCAGCAGCAGATAAACACAGGAGGAGAATTTGGCCTCGGAGGAGCAAGGCCAAGGGGTGCCAGGGCTCTGACAGCTCTCCCAAGCACGGGACAGTGCCAGCAGGGCACACATTTGCCTCCAGGCTTGGGAGAGAGAAGGAATTACAGCTTCCCCAGACAACATCAGTGCTTACCAGCTGTGCTGCTTCCTGTACCACTGGCTGCTCTTCCCTGAGGGCACGTGGAATTCCAGCAAGGAAGAGGTGGGAAGAGCAGAGCTTGCACCCACTGAGCAGTACTCCCAGTCTTTGTCCAAGAGAGACCAGAGACAAGGTTTCTGTATGCAGCAGTTTTATTTTAAGCAGTTACGACCCAGTACAAGCAGCTTTTAGGAAGACAACTCTTTACACTTCCTGAGGGTTTAATGCTAACAGCAATTATTGTTTTATGCTTTCCATGGGGCTGCTGGAGGTTTCCAGGCTCCTGCTGCCTCCTCCTCATGGGAGGACTGATCCTCCTCCTCCCTGGGGGAGAAGGGTCCCACCAGCCAGGACAGGGGAATGTTGTTCTTCAGGTAATCCAGCAGCTCCTCCATGTACTCCTGGAACACAGCCAGCTCCCTCCGGCTCTGGCTCAAGACGCTGCTGGACACATCCTGGAAGGAGTCTGCCACTGAGAAAGCGGCATGCAGCTCCTTGATGGCCCCGAGAGCCTGCTTCAGCTTGTCCTGCAGGCTGCAGGGAAGGCCCTGGATGGCAGCCACCACCCCACAGCAGGTGAGGTGCAGCTGCTGGGTGATCCTGCGTGCCATGAGCAGGGTCAGACACTCCATCTCCTGGGAGGAGGCGGGAAGGACACGATCAGGAATGAGTCACTTCCAAGTTAAAAATCCAGGGGATGCCCAGAGCCCTTTGCCTGACTCCCCAGGAAGGTACCTCTGGCTCTGCAGGGCTTTCATCTCCACTCTCTTTGAGGTACTTCCTACTCCAGTCCAGCCACATCCGGTAGAGTTTCTCCTGCCCCTCCTGAAGCTTTTGATTAAATCCTTGCTTAAACGCCTCAATCTGTGGCAGGGGAAGATCAGAGTGCCAGGACAGGCAGATCAGCTGGGGAACTGCAAAGCTCCTGAGCACAGCAATAAAGCTGAGACAAGACCAGGGCTTTTGTCCCCCTTCCAGGGGCTGGGCTGCACCTACCAGCTCGAGGATGCAGTGGAGCTGTGCCAGGGCCCCCTGCACGCCCTGCCACACCTGCTTGATCCTGGCTGTGGAGTGCAGGTGGGCAAAGAGGCGAAGTTCCTCCGAGAGGGAGCCCAGGCGCACAAAGTACCTCCTCTGCTGCCGCTGCTGCTCCAGGGGCAGCACCTCTGTGCCCTCCTCACACGCTGCCAGCTGGGCTGGGGACACAGAGGTGGCACAAAAACAGCCTCAGGAGACCCACACTAGCAGCCAGGCACCCTCCAGTGTGGTACTGCCAAGGGGTGCCCAGAGCATCTGTAGCTGCCCCACATCCCTGGAAGTTTCCGAGGCCAGGCTGGACAGGGCTTGGAGCAGCCTGGGATGGAGGAAGGGGTCCCTGCCCATGGTGAGAAGCCCAAAGTGAGCTCTGAGGTGCCTTCCACCCCAAACCTTTCTGGGATTCTCTTCTTCCCATTAGCCCCATCCCAGAGTCGTGGGGTGAGGAATGGAGCTGACCACCCCCCATCCAACAGTTCCCACTTCCAGAGCCACATCCACCCTTTCCTTACCTAGCTCCTCATTTCCAATAGGGAGAGAGTCATCTTCTGCTGTCCCCAGCACAGCCTCTGCTCCACAGGCTCCTGTCTGTCCCACTGCAGGGTGCAGAACCAGCCCAGCAGCACCAGTCACTGCGGGCCTGGCAGCCCCCACGCTGCCCTGCAGAGTGTCCTTGGTGACATCCAGCACCTCCTGCACCCTGCTGCTCACACAGTGCTTCACCTCAGCCACTCTGCATGACACCAGCTCCTTTGTGTCAGAGGGAATCTGGGGAACAGGAGCAATGGCAGATAATGGAGTGGGTTGTGTCTCACCCTGAAATCCTGAACTGCACCAAGAGGACAAACAGCACAGGGTCGATCAAGTGTTTGCTCTGGTAGGAACTTGCATCACACACTCAGGTGGGTGCCTACATCACTCCCCAGCTTAGAAATCCCACAAGAACCAGGCCCCTCTGCCTGCCAGGGACAGCCCAGCCTTCAGTTCTTACCTGTTCCACTGGCTTGTGAAGGAGTGGCAGCTTCTCCCCCAGTTTATCCAGGCCCTTGGAAGCATACTCACTTGCTGCAGCAACTGAAGAGAGAACCAAAATGTGTCAAAACGTGGTTTTCTGCAATTTCACCTCAAGTTCCACCTTGCAAAAATCAGTTTTAGGAAAGTCAGCATCAGAGTCAGTCCCTGACTCTCCATCACTCTGCTGGGATCAGGGCCCAGCTTCAGCTTTATTTATAAGCCAGGGGTTGTCCTTTCACTATGGCAATGGAGAGGTGCATTTCCTCATCCCAGGACTGCTCCCAGGTGTGGGAGGAGCCAGAGTCCCTCCCATCAGGGCCTCCCCTTGCCCAGGGATTTACCGTGGGGCTCCAGGGTGGCCAGCACTGGCTGCACACAGCTGGCCGTGGCCTCGGTCACGCTCTGCACTCCCCTCTCTGCAGCACCACACACAGACCTCAGGTAGGGGTGGCTCTCCTTGGTGGAGGCATAAGCTGCAGAAACCATGTCACAGGCAGAGCTCACCAGGCTCAGATTGGCCACCTCCTTCACTGCAGCCTGCAAGAGCAAAGAAAAGTGCAGCCACAAAGCTCCAAACACGGCCTGGAGCAGTTCTGCCCTGAAATTCAATGTTTGGGAGGAATTGTCACCAAGTCACCTGGCCTAGCTGAGGGAAAAACTCCTGCCTTGCTCACACACTTAAATCAATAATTCAGTTGTGACACAAGCTGGGGAGCTCTGGCATTGATGATGGTCCACCCCAGGAAAAATTTCATCCAGAACAAAGAACAACCAAGTTTGGGGCAGCCTCAATTCTTCTGCCACATACCCATCTCCAGTTCAGCTGGAATGCTTACTTGACAAGCCAATATCCCAGAAAAACTCCACCAGCCACGACTGAGCTGGTTTTAAGCTGACAGACTCCACCCTTGCCTGCAAGGATGCTGCTGGTCACAGGAGCACAGCAAGAGCAGCAGAGAGGCTGAAAGCTTGGAGCCTCTCCATGGGAGCACTGCTTGCCAGGATCCTGAGTTAGAGAAATGTCTTTGCCAGCCAAGAAACAGGTAGTTTTACTGAGCCTAAGAGGTTACAGGACTTTAGGTCTTGTCTCTGTTGTCACCCAGCCTGAGCAGAGGAACGTCCCATTTTTGGGGGCTCAGCTCCCCTCAGCAGGGCCACACCCTGCACACAGGGGCTGCCACTCCTCACATCCCACAGAGAGCACTGACCTCCTGCTCCTCCTCTGGGCAGCTCTGGGCAACCTCCTCCTGGTCAGGCACAGCAGAGGCCATGGCAGCTGGAATGCAAGGAACACCAAGGCTTTAGGGAAAGGTCCCCCTTCCAAGGGGACACTTCCCTCCAGGGTCATAACAGAGAGAAGTTGCCTTACTGCCTGTTCAGAGGAAACCCCAAACCAGCCTCATAGGAGGGGGTCTGTACCACTTCCAAATCTACCTGGTTTCAAGTTCCAAGTAGTTTGTGATAATCAAAGGAACAAGGAGAACAGTCTTCCCTCACCCTAAAGACCAAATATTATTAATATATTTAGCTGAGGCACAAGTACTCCCTTCCTCTGATGCTTTAGGATTTCAGCTTTTATATTTTTCATATATTTGTGATCCTGCAATTCTTTAGTGTATAATTCTAAACTCCACACACAGTGTGAGCTGGTGCTTCCCCATTTTGGTCAGACACAACAATTCCTCTCCAGGCCTGGGGATCAAGGACACCTCACTGCCTCAGGCCCCCAGAGATGGAACCAAAAGTGAGTTAGGGGAACAAACCTGGGGTAAATGACTTCATCACCTGAAGCTGTAATTGGAACATTAACCCCCAACATGCAAATGGACCAAACTTATAAAAGTGTGAAAACCCATAACCTATTTTGGGTGTAGCCCCTGGGAGGCTTTATCTGCCTGAAATGTACCTGAAGACCCTTCATAACTGCTTTTTAGTCTCTTAATTTTACCCAATCTCTGTTTTTAGGCAGCCATAGAAAAGGCATCACCTCCCATCACCAAGGCTTCAAGAAATTCTTGACTAAAAGAAACAAAACCAGCAGAACTGGGGTAAAATAGAGCTCAAGGATCTACCCTGCTGCTATCACACCCAACACCTGAATATTCCTCCTACAAATTGCAGAACAGGCCCTTTTCTTACCTGTTAGAGGCAAGCAGAACACCAGCAAGGAAGAACCAGGCACATCCACCATGCTCCCCCTTCCCCTCCTGCCTTTTTATGGTGGCTGGGACGGGGCAGGGTGGGACCCTCAGGGACTGACAGCTCTGGGAAGGAGCCAGAACCTGTCCTGGCCAATTACAGGGGAACAGGGCTGACATGAACTGGGCTCCTTAATTACTCTGGAATTAGGTGGGCACACCTGGCCCTGTGTAAAGCAGCTTCACTTGGAGGCCTCCACTTCATCAGCAATGACTATGGGAACGTGTGAAAGCAGTTTTCTATTCCTGCATGAACAATAATTAATCATTGATCGTGTTCCTAGATTAGGGGTGAGCAGTAAGATTTTGGGTTATTGAAGGGGAACAATTTCTAAGTTTGTCTGAGGTGCCACAATCCTTTGCCAAGCAGGTTCAGTGCTCTTTGACCAGTTGTCTACAGTTCTCCTTTTGGATTCTTATTCTCCCTGGATTCTGAACATTGCAAGTGATTGAGTTTATTTGTTTATTTATTTTTTTTTCTGATGGCAGACACTAAGTACCAAAGATCATCGTTTTTACACTAAATATATGGCATTATCTGTGCTTTCTCAGGCACATCTAATAGTAAACTCAGTGTTAGAAAAAGGAAAAAAACACCTTGGGATGGCCCTGGCTGCACAAAGATCACAGTCTCATGCAGTTTTCTGCACGAAGAGCCTGGCTGATTGTGAGGCTGCCAAACAAAGGTGTTTTAATGGCCATGCAGCTGCTGCCAGCTCACTGCTGGAGGCTCACTCAGGAAATCCAGGAGTTCTGACACACTGGCTGTTATCACAGGTCTCTGTGCCCATAACAGAGGCCAGGAGGGTAATCAGTGAAAAGTCTCTGTGTGTTCCCTGGGGTCTGTGCTGCAAGAGAGGAAAAAACCCCTCCAAGCACTCCCTGTGCTCCAGACAAGCCCTGGAGCAGGGCTGAAGTCCTGCAGGAGGGTCCATCAGCCCAGGACACCTGGAGGGAGGAGCAGTGGTTGTGCTTTGCCTCCAGGTTTGTCTGTCTGGTTTGGTCTGGAATGTGTCCCCCTCCTGCACAGAGCTCCCACTCTCAGCCTCACTGCTCCTGTAAGGCTTTGGATGACCATGCTCATGGTTGTCACCTCATACAGGGACAGAAAGGTCCTTGGTGGCCTGAGATGTCCAGGCAGTCCCCTCTGCCTGCAGCAGTGACAGCCTTGAGTTTCACCAGGGGAGGTTTAGGTTAGATATTGGGAAAGTTTTCCCCATCCCGAGGGTGGTCAGGCATTAGAACAGCTGCCCAGGGCACTGGTGGCATCACCTTCCCTGGAAGTGCTCAAAAAACCTGTGGGTGTGGGGCTTGGGGACACAGTTTGGTGGCACTGCTGGGGGAATGGTCGGACTTAGTGATCTTAAGCTGATGTCTTTTCCAACCTTAATAATTCCATGATCCCATGATTGTGATTCCCTCTTCTGAGGATGTTTACATGGGAAATTGGATTTTGAACCCATTGAAAGGGAGCTACCACATTTCAGAGGATGAGCTTCACCTGGCTCATCAGCACAGCACAACCCACGGCCCCGAGGCTGCCAGAGCTCCAGGAGTGTTTGGACAACACTGTCAGGGATGCCCAGGGTGGGTTTTTGGGGTCTGTGCAGGAGCTGGACTCCATGATCCTTGTGGGTCCCTTCCAGCAGAGGATATTCCATGACCCTATGAAAGAAAAAGGGCATGGGAAGAGGCCAGACCAGGCATTGGCTGCACCTTTTCCCCATAATCCACACAATTTCAGCCAAGTTCTCAGCACTACAGGTTGGTTCTCACCTGGGTCTCGCTGCAGCCACAGCCTGCTCCAGTTTATATACTCTTAACAAAGAGTGATCTCAAGTCATTGACCACATCACAATAAACTTATTACATTCATTGATGCAAAACAATTAGTGTCAATATATTTGGTAAAGGTTTTGTAAAAAGTTAATAAGGCACGTATACACGTTTACTTATGCACATAATCCAACTACAAAAATCCTTCATGTGTCTTTTTAAATCAGTTTCCATGCTAACAGCCTTGTCTTCTTCCTTACTGTAGATACACTCAGAATTCACCAATTACTGTTTCTTCTACTAACTCAGTTTTGCTTGCAAGCCAGCAGCCAAGCCCCCCCATATCTCTCTCCACTGCTGGGCCACCTGTTTGGAAGGAAATACACCACCCAAGGAAAGAGAGGTTCTGTGGTGCTGGGAGGGGCACAAGCTGTGTGTAAATCCTGGACAGAACTGATGGGAGGTGACTCCAACAGGTCCTGGCAGCTGTTGGTGCTGAAGTGACTCCACCAGCTTGGTCAGTCCCAGAGGAGCCATTTCAGTCTGCAAATTAATCACCCTTCCTGTGCTGATGGCTGCACTGGTGTCTGGAGCCCACAGAGCTCCTGTGGAAGAGCAGGAGCACAGCCTGTGGATGGTGTATCCATGACAACAGCTCCTGCCATCCACCCTCGGCCAGCTGCCAGCAATTAGAAGTGGCCAGCCCCGTGCTGATGATGGCAGTGGCAGGGCTGGAGCACTGGGCTGGGCTGGAGGGCTGTGGGTCTGAGTCTGCAGCCCTGCCACCTGTGGGGTGGCTCTGTCTGAGACTGTTGGGTTTTGTGTCTCAGCTTTACAGTGGCGTCCATGATCTTGACCTTTTTCCACAACAGGCTTTGGGATCTGCTGGTGCAAAGTGCCAGGTGAGAGCTGGGGTTATTCATAATAAACTCCACACTCATCTCTAGGAAAGCATGTCCTGCTCAAGTCACAGCCCCCTCAGCCAGGGAAATAAGGGTTTCCCAGAGCAGTTCCCAAATCCTTGGATTTGCTCCCCTCTGGGAGGAGGAGGCATGGGCAGTCTCTGATGTGGCAGAGTTCTTGTGCAGGAGCTCCACTCAACGTGAGAGCAGAGCTGCCAGGAGGTCAGGCTGGGCTCTGCCCTCCAGCCCATCCAGCCCATCCAGCCCCTCCTCCAGATACCTGCAGGAAACACATCCAGTAAGGACATGGAACCTTCTGGAGTGGCTCCAGAGCAGGCACAGAGGTATCAGAAGGATGGAGCAGCTCTGCTGTGAGGAAAGCTGGGGTTGTTCAGCCTGGAAAAGACTCTGCAGCTCTGGGGTGACCTAATCACAGCCCTCCAATGCCTGAAGGAGCCAACAGGAAAGATGGAGAGAAACTATTGACAAGGGCCTGGAGTGACAGGACACAGGGGAAATGGCCTCAAACTGAAAGGGACTAGGTTTGGATGGGATATTGGGAGGGAATTGTTCCCTGTGAGGGTGCAGAGGCCCTGGCACAGGGTAGACACAGCCCAGAGAAGCTGTGGCTGCCCCTGGATCCCTGGCTGGCCAGGGCTTGGAGCACCCTGGGATAGTGGAAGGTGTCCCTGCCCATGGCAGGGGGTGGGATGGGCTTTAAGGTCCTTCCAACCCATTCTGTGATGATTCTGTGATGAAAAAGGTGCCTATCCCCCAGAAGGTGCTTTCCACCAGCACCCCTTGTGTCTGCACCAGTACTTCCAAGCAGGCTGGACTGCTGGACAAGTTCTGGCTGCAGCAGGCAAAGTGGGATACCCACAGGGGACCATCCAGACCCCTCCAAGAGCATCCTGAGAGATTGATACCAGGCTCAGTGCTTGGGTTTGGGGGGTTGCACGGTGCATGGGCACAGAGGGAGTCACAAAGCAGAAGAGGAGCTCTGGGTGCCCCTCTGTCCCACAACACACTCGCTTAGAGTGTCCTGGCCTCTTTCAGTCACCTCCATATCATGCCATCAGCAGGTGGCATATATTTGAAGAGGGTGACCAACAAACTGTCATAAAAACCCCTCAGAAATATTATTTGAAGTCCTTTCCATAAAAAGAAACTGGAGCTTGATATATGTGCCGAGCACAAAGAATGGGCTCCAGCAGCACAGTTTGAAAATCACTGCTTGAGGCAATCTCCTTAGCAGCTTGTTAGATGTTTTGTAAGTGTCCTTCCCAGCTCCAAAAGAAATAATACCACTAATGATTGTGTCAGATACAAAATAATTTCACAGCCTTTTTTGTCTGCAAGCTTTCCAATTTCAATAAATCACGTGCCCTTCTGTGCAGCTGAAGGAATCCAAATCCCAAGGAGCAGGCAGCTTGGCTGGGAAAGAAAATAAAAATAGGAAGGACATTGGGGCCATTTTTTTTCCTGTATTTATTCCAGCAATACTTTGTTTGCCTTAGCAAGCCAAGCCTTGCTGAGCTGTGATTCCTGCTCTGATTAGCATGGCTGAGCACTCCTGGGGAAGGGCTGGGATTAGACATGCAGAGGGATAACGAGGGAATCTGCACAGCCCTGCATGTCCCAGAGGTTTGCAGAGTGGGCTGATGTCCCTGAGAGGGCTGGGGAACATCCCAGCTCCCAGGGAGGTGTGGGAGCTGTGCCCTGACAGATCTCTGTCACATCCCAGGGAAGGGATCTGCACGGCTGAGGAGCTTTGACCAGGGATCTCTGGGGACCTGTAAGCTCCCTGCAAATCCCCCAGTGCCCCGGGGATTGTCCTTGTGGACACAGCCACACCTGAGTGACAGCATCAATCCACCAGGAAAAGCTTTTCCTGCCAGCAGCATCCTTGGGGACAGCAGGGATGAGGCAGGGCAGGAGGGACACGAGTGCCTTTGTGCTTTGCCTCTTGGATTTAAAGATGCAATATTGTATAGGGGAAGTAGAAAACTCATTTCACACCTCCCTTGAATCATAAAATCACTGAATGGTTTGGGCTGGAAGAAAACCTTAAAGCACATCTTATTCCAGCTTCCCTCAAGGGGCACCTTCCACTGGACCAGGTTGCTCCAAGCCCCATCCAACCTGACCTTGGACACTTCCAGGGATGGGGCAATGCAGAATAATTGCAACCCAGGCCAGAGTCATTTTAAACACCCAGAAACAATCACTAAAAATTCCTATTTCTGGGAAATGTGCATTTCCAGTGTTTTGAGACTCCCTGTAGGATTTTCACTGGGAGTTATGGGGGAAAGGACCCAGAAAACAATTGTTTACAATCATAAATAAACGAGATGCAGTGAAAAGAGCAGAGGATGGTGACTCTCCAGGGCACAATGCAGTTCCAGACCATGAATAAATAACATGCACTGCTGGACCACCCTTCCTGTGGTGATTGCATGCACCAACTCCTGTTCTAATAACAGCAAAGATCTCTCCAGGCTCCTGCAGAAAGTGGGGTAAGGCCAGAAGTTCTCTGGCACTGAGGCCTGATGCTCCAGAGCACTGTGGAGCATTAAGGAGAAGTCCTGTGTGTCCCTTGGCCCCAGGCTGGGGCTGATGGAGCAGGTTGAAGCTCATGACTAGTTCCAGGTCCTGGCTGAGCTTCCCCTGGGATTTGCACTCTCCACCCAATCCTCCCGTGGCTGCTGCACTCCCAGCACACACAGTGATGTCTCCATCACTTAGGATGCTTCCCCTGCCTGTCTCTTAGACAGCTGCCTGTTTTTTAAACATTTTGTAAGAATTTAATTACCTTTGAAACCTTTTCCGTGCTCTGTAAGACTCAATTGAAATTTAGCACTGGATGCAGAAAGCACAATTTAAACACCCAAAGTAGACAGTTGCTCTGCAATGTGAAATATCTGATCCAGCCAAGTTTCATTTATCCACAGCAATTACAATTTTTCTTTATTTCCTGACTGATGGAATTTTGAGAAATTTATTCCAGTCCTATATAGCCCTTCACTTTCCATTGAAATTCCTGGAGTTCCTGGCACCACCAGGGAGATGATCCCACTCCAGACCTGCAAAGGACTTCTCTCTGGGCAGAGCAGCAGCCTCAGCTCATCATCTACAAAATAAAAAATAGAATTCAAATGAGAAGGAAGAGCCCAGAAACTGTGGATGTTTACATTTTTAATTGTAAAAGCTGTCCCTAAACTCCTGGGCTTTGCCCCAGAGGTGAGTGTGATGATCTCCATCTCTCACCCATGGTGTTTCCAGTGCCCTGCTCTGCGTTGGGCTCTTCTCCTGCTTATTCTCCTGGCACAAGTCGTGCTAAACCCCCATAAAACCCCTTCATCCATGGTCACTGTCTCAGGGTCCCTCACACTGATCCCTCACAGGCCATGGACAGTGTGGGATGCTTCTTCCAGGCAGAAGAGCCTCCCAGGAACTGCAGGAGATGGATAAGAATGGTTTGGGGTGTTTTGAATCTTCCAATTTGTTTTCCTTTTTTTTTTTTTTACCTGACCATTACTGTCCTTCGAATTGTACCATTGCTGACTGACCCAAAAAGAAATCGCTTTTCCCCACGGCTTGAGGCTTTTGTGGGAGAATGATGAGGAAATGTAGAGCCCTGGAAACATCCTTTCCTAGGGGACAATCTGTGCTGTGCCCCTTGGCAGGGAGACACAGGATGGGAGCCATTCATTGTGTGGTCCGTGCAGGTTGTCCAGCGGGGTTCTGTCGAGGCAGGCAGTGGTCAGAGCGCCACGACCTTCCTGGAGAAGTGTCCTGAGAAGGACAGCCCAGAGGCACAGGCTGCGTGATTTGGAGCTCTTCAGTGAAACCAGCCCTTTGGGGCAGCGCTGAAGGGAGACGGAGCCTTTGTGTGGAGTTCTGCAGGAGGATTTGTTCAGCTTCTTCTTCCTCAGCGTCCAGGGAGGACGAGGTGGGGAGCCAGAGGGAGCAGGGGTTTATATGGGAAAGGCAGGGGGCGGGGTAGGACATCAGAGCCAATCACCTGAGGGCTCAGGGGCGGAGCAAGGGGGAAGGGCCAATGGGGTACAGCGGATTAACATAGGAACAGCAAAGCACACTGGGAGTAACACTTTGCCATAATTTCGGAAGCTCTCAGTGAGAGTCACTCCCTCGAGGGGAGTGTGGTGGGCTTGAGCCTAAGGGCTGTGCTCTCTCCAGGGGAGTGTGGTTAATTTTTGTTTGGCCCAGCTGTCTCCACAGAATTCCACCTGTCCAACCCAAACTCCGAGGCTCTAAACTTCCACAGGACACTTGGAATGTGCTGCCAGCCTTTCAGGGCAGTTGGGAGATCCATTTCCCCGCGGTTCAATTTGCAGTTTAATGACATCAGGGTCAGGATGGATCACAGCCGTTCCCTCTGCCCTGGGGCTGGAACTCCAGTGCCGGGCTCCTTGCTGAATTCCAGGAATGTTTTGGGAACATCAGGGGTATGGAAGCAGCAGCCTGTGCACCAGCCCAGCTATTCTGCATCTGAATTTCAGACCTGGAGGCCCGAGGGCTAAAACAGTTTTAATGCTTGGTTCTGCAAATAAACACCCAATCTTACACAGCTGCACGATGCCAGGCAGCCGAGATAACTTATACAGGTAGGAGTATTATGGGATGACCCCGATGCAATCAAAGGTGACTTCCCTGTAACACATATTGCTTTCCCATGTCCCAGCAGCTTTTTCATTACTTTTTTTTAGTGTTTGGATTTTTGAAGGCAGAAGTTAAAGATGTTACAGCTGACTTTAGAGTGATGCCTTTGGCTCCAAAGAGGGATTTTCCAGCAGCCCCATTTCCAAGCCAGTGCTGCCATGGCTTCGTGGCCATGCTGCCCCAACATCCTGCAGGATGCTCTGGGAGGAGAAGGTGCATTTTCCTTGCTGTAAATCTCCTTTGTGAGTCGCAGGAGGCTCAGAGCTCCTGGCAGTGGTGAGCCATGGCCAGGAGCTCCTCTCCCTGTTCAGTGGGATGGCAGACTTTTCCAGAAATCCCTGTGTTCAGGGAGCCGTGCTGGGGCTCTGCTCACAGCCCACGAGGTGCTGGGGTTTCATCCCAGTGGTGCTCTCAAGGAGCCTTTGTTTGCATTATTATCCCGAGCAGTGGGATAGGACTGCCCTACTTTGCCTCCCATAAAAATAGCCCTGAAATAAGGTTTGATCTTTTTCTAGCCACACAAATAATTGTGAGCTGTTTGCCTCCATGCTCTTCCCAGTCAGTTGTTGGAGCTATTCTAAAATTATTCTTTCAGTGCCTTTTTTCTCTGATGGGGTCACTGAGATTGCTGGTAAATCTCGATACACCTGTCAAAATACCTTTTTTCCCCCACCAACAGAACATTTTGTATTCGTTGTTGCTGCATTAGTGTATTTTAATATGTATCCCTTTCTTTTGCCATTCTCTAAAGTAGTTGGAAGATGCAATTTTCAAATCTTTTATTGTACAGGCTTTTATCAAACTGTCTCTATAGCTGCTGCTTTTTTTTTGAAATCAGATTTCTCTCTGATAGGATCAGATCTGAAATAATTTGTTACCTTCCTTGCATTTCTCGTTTCTAAAGCCAGGCATTGCTTTTTTACACAGTTTCTGTGGGGCTTTTTGAGCCTTTTGTACTTCTTTTCTCCCCTTTTAATATCGATTCTAATGTTTGTCAGACTATTTTATTTCTGCCTTCTTTGTTCTCTGCTTTTTTGATCTTTCCTGTTGGTGCTTCCTTATGAGTTTTGTAACTAAATTTCTTTAATTTCCACTTGATATCCTTTCTTTAAGTACTGTTGTTGATACGGAAGAAAAGCAGAAGAAACATGGTAGATTTTCTGCTGGTTTGACAATCTAATAAGAGATGGAACAAACCACACACTCCAGCTCCTCATAAATCCTACAGGTTCCTCTAATGGGAAGAGAATATGTCTGAAAAATACGAGTGACATCCAGGGAACATCATCAAGGTGTGGATCCAGTCAAGCCAGACTGGGAACATAAATAAATTGCTTTACAAAGTGGATCTCTGTTTCAGGAATCACAGGACCCCACAAAAAACTTCCAGTCTAAACCCTGGCCCTGCACAGACCCCCCAAGAATCCCACCCTGTGCATCCCTGGGAGCGTGGTCCAAAAGGAGGAGAACTGGAGTGACTTCCAGCACATTCTGATATATGGTGTATTTCGGTCTGGGTAGAGATGGATCTCTTCACTCCCTTCCCAGAAGAATTCAGGAAGAGGGATTTGTCACACAGCAGGCTGAAATTCCAACTCCAATAATAGAGTTGCTGAAGAGTGATGTGAAAAATTAATGAGCAGTTTAGAAAAACTCAACATCCAGCTGCTGAGGAAGGCTGGGCTGGCTCTTGCTCAGCTGCTGCTGATTCCATTCCTCCTGCTCTGCTTGTTCCTTCCCTTCCTCACCACCCCCTTTGTTCTGGATCTTTTGTTCATGTCCCCATGCAGCCCAGCTGGGCTGGGATGGGGAGAGCAGCCCAGGATCATGGAGGAGCACTCCTAAACCATTCCTCCTTCACTGCTGAACCCCTGAAATCTGTATTTGCAGCACTGATGTGGAACTGAGAGTCTGGGCCGTGCTGTGCTCACACACACAAGAAGGGGTGATACAAAAAGCCTCCAGGCAGGGCAGGGCAGGCAGCAAGCAGAGAAATGTCAGGAAACCACGAGCTTTTGCTCATGAATCCCGTGTGTGTGTGTTCTCAAAGTAGTGCATTTTTATTCTGTTTTTAGCCAATAAAGTACTTACACAAATTCTCAATAGTCTTGCTGGGCAAATCCTAATTTAAGATTGATATGCACAATATTTGTAATTATTAGATAAATTCTACGTATGTAACTCTATCTGTTCTATCTAGCAAGGCCACATTATTTTTGTAATGACTCGAAATTAACTAACTCTGCAAAAGGCAATGTTTCTGAACTTTGAACTAGGCCTTAGGGCTTCTCTTACTAGCTAATACAAGCACTTAAAATCCTCTATTTATTTAAAACTAAACTTGCATTTCTACCTCGTGTCAGTGTGGATTTATGTATTCTAGTTTTTCTGAGGGTTCTAATTCAGTGGAGTGGCAGGGCAGGGAGCTTGGACAGCCCCAGCCACGCCGAGGGGGGCAGGGAGAGCTGACAGAGGAGGTGACAGTCTGGGAATGCCCTGGAAGGACATCCTGGAAGGATGGCATGTGCTCACTCTGCTCACTCTGCAGTAGCAAAGCAAAAAGAGCTGCTCTCCTTGCAGTAATTCCAGCCAGGAAAGGCATGGAATATTTTTTATTTTTTTCCCCAAAATGCTGAACATCCCCATCCCTCAGCAGCGTCTCCCCAGAGCCCCCTTGGCTCGAGAGCTGCTCATTTTAAACCATCCTCTCCTCCATGTTAAGGGGAAAGTCCCAGGGCTCCCAAAGGAAAAACTGAGCAGCAATACAACCTTTTAAAAGGGCTGTTTTCTGTGTGAGGAAACCAAGCCAGCCAGAGAAATTATTCCCTGAGGGCCAGGAACATCCCATGTCCTTCCCTCCGTGCTTCCAAGAACCAACCCTTGCTGCTGATCAGGCACAGCCTCCATCCATTCCCTGCTTTCTCATTCAAGAGCCTGCTTTAGGGAAGGTACAACTCAGCTGTTGGGGCTGGAACAAAGGAGGAAGTGACAGGAATGTGGCACACTTGGGAATTCTGCTGGGAGATGCCACTTACAAACTGTCTCTTCTCCCACCCCTTGGCAAGCCTGGCCTGGCCCTCCCTGAGGCCTCGTTTAAAGCAAGAATAAACACTGCCTTCAATGAGCCCGAGGGAGGAGAGGTTTCCCCCACCTTCTCCTGCAGCCTCCCCATTCTCTTTAGATGGAGGAAAAAGAATAAAAGCGAAGAAAATGGATTTTATAAAATTATAAGATGATGTAACGTTTTTGCTTAGGAGAGAATTTTAGATTTGGGTTCTTTTGCACATCTGCTGCCTTTGTTTAATGGTAAATAACAAAATGGGGTTTCCTTTAGGAAGCCTGGAGGTGGCACATGTCCCAGCTGTGCCAAACATCCATAAATTTTGGGTTTTACCAGAGGTTCCAGTGCCCAGACTGATGGGCAGTGAGACACACCCAGAGCCCTGCTAAGTACTCACAACCACGTGAGCCTTTCCATCATCCAGGAGTCCAGGATTTCACTTTAAATCATTTTAGTGGTTTGGGTTCAGCTGAGAGGCTGGTGAACAGCCCCAGGCCAGAACTGTCCACGTTCTCCTTGTCCCAGCCCAGTGATTTACTCGGGTGCAGCTGGCACAGGGCCCAGCCATGCTCTGAGCCCCAGCAGTGCCCAGAAAAACAAATCCTGGCAGAAAAAATATCTCCTTGCAGGCAGAAGCTGGCCCAGAAGTTTCCAAGCATGAGCTGCTCTGTGAGTCAGGAGCCACGGACACACCCAGCTCGAGGGAATTAATGCAGGAGAGGTGCAGTTGTTCAGAGAAGGTTTGGTGAAGCTGAAAATAAGATAAAACAGAGATTTACTGCTTCTTTCTGCCAAACCTCCAGTGTTTGGTGTGTTTGCAAAGCCCCTGCTCTGGTCTGCTGGCACATAAGCATTTTCCCTCTCTCAAGAGAGGGAGCACTGGGGAAAGAGGTGCCTGTGTGGCAAATACTGACATCTCCTGCAAAGCAGTGGATTGCCTGGGGGTCATTGAAAATGAAAATGAAAAATCAAAAACTAAAACAATAAAAACAAACCAAAACCAAAATAAAAATAAAAATAAAAATAAAAATAAAAATAAAAATAAAAATAAAAATAAAAATAAAAATAAAAATAAAAATAAAAATAAAAATAAAAATGGCAGGGTGAAGGCAAGGGCTTCCTGCTTCTGCAGCACTGGGAGCACATGTGCCCAAAACATGACTGGCCACAATCTTCCCTGAATTGGAGAACTGGTGAGGACTCTGAAAAGCCCCTCCACTCCAGACCCCTGGAGCCAAAAACATCTTTGAGACAACAAGACAATAAAATTCCCTTTGAAAATATCAAAGGGCAAAACCTCACTTAAAAATGCTCAAAGTATTTTAGGGATTTTTTCTTTTAAATCTTTTTTCTCACTCAAAACCATTCACTGAACCTCACCCTCAGAAACCTGGTTTTAGGGCACACACCCCGTTCATGACAATGTTTCACCCAGCTCTTGTTTTATAGCCAACCAAGCATCAAATTTACAGATGAAGGAGGCACAAATGTGCCTTTTCCCAGTGCCAGGAGCTTGGAGCAGGAGCCCTGGGCTCTGCAGTCACTGCTGTGAGCAGTCCTGAAGTGAGTGCAGGTTTCCAAGAACAGCCTGGCAGATGACAGCCCTGGATGGCAGATCTGTGTCTGTCCATGCACAATCCCATTTTCTGAATCTCACTGCTCCGGGAGGTTTCCTCAGCCACGTCTTGTCCTGACACTGAAGATCTCAGGGAGAAAAGGGCTCAGATGCTGCTGATATTGGACACCAGCACCATCTGCTCCCCGTCCCTATTCGCTCTACATTAAAGACTAGAAAGATCTCATGAAGTCAGAAGAAAGAAAAAATCATGGATGTGTCATCTGGGATTCCTGCTGTTTGCTGGTAATTAAGTTTGTCACAATCTTGACAGAGCTGGGAACAATGGAGGGAATCAGAAAGAAAAGGCAGAGGGAGGGAAAATATAATAAGAGTCACTCTGGAGCTTTTTCCTTCTGATTCTATTGCCAAAGAAAATGATTAAAGGAAAGAATGTTATCTCCATGGTGTTTGCTCTCCAGTTCCACTACAGATAGGAATTCAGTCTAACAATTTGTCAATTTTTTCTCAAGCTCGGGTAATGTCATTCCAGTATTTACTGGGCTGCACACCGGTTCCTGGGGCTTCTATCAATTCAAATCCAGGCTCTCCCTCTTTGTCACTCCCTCTTTGTTATTTTTTCTGAGGTTTGGCCTATCTTTTACTTAGGCAGAGCAAACAAAGCTGAGCCCAGCTCAGCAGCAGTGTCTCAGTGCTGGGCTGAAGGGCACCTCAGCAGAAGGACTTGCCCATCCTCATCTTCCTGCAGGAAAAAGGGATCACTGGAGTTCATTTTCATCTCTTGCTGTGCTCACTGCAGCTCATTTGGTGTGGGAAAAGCTCTTAGATCATCAGACAAGTGTGCGAGGATGCAGGAGGAGCAGGAGGTGTTGGTTCTTTTGGGTGGTGAGAGCTGCAGGAACCCAAACCAAGGGGCCACAGGCTTTGCCCTGCAGCATCCCCAGAGTGCAAGAAGGGCACTGCTGCTGGGGCCTCTCCTGTGGAGAGGAGTTTCCAGGCTGGAAAGACATTTCCAGGGAAAACAGCAGCCTTGGTACCAGGAGCAAAGGACACAGGAATGTGGGGGGGTCACTGCAAACGATCACCCCCAGCAGTTCTGGAGTCAGCCTCACCCCGTTCTGTCACTGCCCAGCTGGCACCTCCCTGTCCATGGGATCACTGCTGGGCCTGGAAAGGCTGGGTTCATGGTTGGATTGGATCTTAGAAGTCTTTTCCAACCTAAAAAATTCACTGCTTCATGATTATTTTCCTGGACCAAATAATAATAATTTGCTCCTCAGTTGAAAGTACAGTCCCTACCAAGATAACTGCAGGAAGTAGAAGTATTCTCAAGGAAACAGGAGGAGAAATTGAGTCCATCTCAGCTGTGTCCTCAGAGCAAAACTTTAGAGGCATTTCCTGTGCATTCCCAACTCCATGGCCAGAGCTGAGGCTGGGTTTGAAAGGTGTGGACACCACAGGGCTGCTGCTGTGATGTGCATCTTGTGCCTCACCTCCTCCCAAAATGCTCCATCTGCAGAGGGTTCTCAGAGTGGACTTTGCAGAAGGCCATGAAAACAGATTTATTTTGGAATATTTTCCCTTGCCATCACAATTAATCACCAGAAGCCAAGGAAAAGGAGTGCAGTTTATGAAAACATCAAGCAGGGAATGTGCCTGCAGGAACCTGACAAATGGGACAGCCACACAGAGAGATGGTTTAGAATAATCCATTTTCATGCCAGCTCCAGTAAAGAGAACAGGGAAAGACTGAGCAGCATTCTTCCATCTGACAACCTCCAGAGCATAATCGTGGCCCTCGTCTGAAACCTTGCAGTGGCTCCTCAGAACATTTCTGAAAGACAAGGCACTGTATTTTTCAAACTCTGTCTCAAGCAGGAAACTCAAAAGAATTCCCTCTGCTGTGAAAAAATAAATGATCTCCTGTAAAAGAAATAAATCCACATTTTTCAAACCCAGCCTCAACTCTGCCCATAAAGTTGGGAATACACAGAATAATGCCCCCTAAAGTTTTGCCCTGAGGCACTGGAGAGATGGACTCTCCTTTTCCTTGGGAATCCTTCCACTTCCTTCCACCACCTGCCAGGAAGCAGCAGGCTCCTCTGGGACGTGTCTTTGTAGGGTCCCTTACATCATCAGGATGTAAGAGAAGTGAGGAGTGGCCTTTTCCAACTCAGCCTGGGTGTCCCTGCCCCAGGGACGTGTCCCAAACTCCAGGTTACCTGTAAGGATGAAGAAGAGGAGGAAGAGAAGATCCCCTTTTAGTGATGCCCATCTTTGGCTCTGTGCACTCACAGGAGAGCAGATGGTTCAGCCCAACAGGAATTCCTTCAAGCTTTCACTGCACACACAAGAAATGTATTTTGTGTCCATCCAAACCAATTTCTTTGTTGCATCCTGGCAGCTGAGCTGTAAAGGCAAAACAATGAAATGCCCAAAGTGCAGCCCCACCCTGGGGAATCAGCTCCTGAATGGCCTGAAGGCAGGTGTTTGGGGAAGGCTGGGGGAGTCTGGGGTTTGCCTCCCTGTGGGACAGAGGGATGGAGTTCCCATGCCTGGCAGTCCAGGGGAGGATGATCCAGAGCCTCATGGCTCTTGTCCAGTCTCTGTGAGAGGCAGGAGAAGATCAGGCAGATTTCCTCCAAGACCTCACTCCAGCCTTCCAGGATAGTTTTGTTTTCTCCTACTCTGCTTCCCCAAAGCTGTGTCTCTCTTCATCTGCTCAACCCTCTGAGTGCACTCACAGCCAGGCCCAAAATAATTAAAAGTGTTTTGTGGCTGGTAATTCAAAAACTATGAAAGCTCACAGACATATTCTGTGAGGTTGGGGTTGGGTGGAAGGACAGAGTGAGTTTTGGAGGGTCGTTGTTGTCTTTGCCCTTCATCTGCCTCTGGTGACCAACTTTCACACAGCAACACCCCCATTTCCTATGACAAGTCCCAGCCAGAGCTCCTGCTGGGGGAAGGAGAATGTCCATAGCCCTGGAGTGGAGCATTCCTTTCATTCCAGCAGCAGCTCATTGACCAGGAACTCCACAGGCCACCATGAGGAAGTTGATAGCCAAATTTCACCATGAGGAGTTCATAACCAGGAAAAGACAGCCCTGGGACCCCCAAAATGAGCTGTGCCTCCTGAATAGTGCATTAGCCAAGGCACATTGCCTTCTGGCCATACTCCTAGCAGGGAGGCTCCCATGGGACATGCATTTTAGTGGATACACCAAAATCCTCTCCAGCATTCCCCAGCAAGGAATCCCTCAGCTGGCGTCTGCAGGAGGGAGCTCATTGCTCCAATAGCTGAAATTTAATTTGACCTTAATAATTAAACCTCCAAATAACAGCTTTCACATGCCAGCTGAACCATGAAATTCCAGGAGTGGATGCAAGCCTTTTTGCACTGAGTGGAGTTTACTCATGTGGAAATTTCCTGGCGCTCTACTGGACTCGTTATCGATGTAAATTTTGTGGCACTGAATAAAAATGTTTTTTTCCCCTTTCAGACTATGACAGAATCTGTGAGTTGTTTGGCTGGGTTGGTTTGGGTATTTTTAATCCTCTTGGCACAAAGGAATTCCTCATTGCTTGAGCTGTGCACAGGACAGTGATCCTGTGTGATGCACAGGACCTTCTCCAGAGGTGGTGTTGGAACTGGAGTCACTTCACAGCAGCCTCAGCTGGGGTCTGTGGGGCTGGTAAAATTCAACAGTGGTGCCTCCAGAGCCTTTTCCAGGGCCTTGTCCTCAGCCTCATCCTCCAGGACACACCAGCCAAGAAATGCAGTGGGACCACCATGGCACCAGCACTCCCTGATAGACTCAACCGCAGGAAATTAAACCAGAGGGTCTGAAATATCAGATTTTCTCTTGTTCCTTGCTCTACTCAAATGTCAGTGGTTGTACAATGTGGCCAAACACCCATCCCTGAGTTTGGCTCAGGAATCTTGGCAGCTTTGGGAAAAAAACACTTTGCCCTCATGTGCGTAAGCCCAGCAGAAAGGCTCCCCTCAAGCAGCTCCTCCTGGATTCCAACCACAGACCTCTTTTTAAATCTAAATAATTTAAAAAGCACAAGCAAGACCTCTCTAGCTGCTCACACACCCAAATCTGAGTATCTTTACTCACCGCAAAAAGTGCACTAATGAAACTGTAATGTACATGTTAATTAATGTACATATTTTCTCAGTAAATTTTGCACAGCTCTAAGTGGCCAAATAAATAATGAATGCCCTGGAATAATTTATGTGAGCTCTGTTTCTTACTGTACATGTTTTAATTACCGACATGGACGCGTCTCAATGAATTATTGAAAGTCAAAGAATAAATAATATTAAAATTAAAAAGTACACGAGAAGCAAAGTTCAAATAGATATTTAATTCTACTAACACATTGTGGTGTAATCCTTGTCCAATAATTGGCAGCAGGAGAGGAAATGTTCCTCCTGGCCAGCTTGAGCTCCATTTCTTCTGGGGTTTTTTGTGCTTTTCAGTGTTGAAATTCATCAGCTAAAGCTACAGAGATGCTTTTCACCACTGGACCTTCAGAAGAAACTCTGCTAATTACATTAATTATGTCAGTTCTTCCCCGTGAGGGTGCTGAGGCCCTGGCACGGGTTTCCCGTGGCTGGAAGTGTCCATGGCCAGGCTGAATGGGGCTTGGAGCAACCTGGGATAGGGGAAGGTGTCCAGGCTCCTTTGTGATGCCCCAACACCAACTTACAGCATTATCAGCAGCTTTTCACACTCACACAGATCCTTCAGCACAGAATTCCACACCACTCGGGGGTTAATCAGGGAAGCTTTAAAATTCCCCCGTGGAGCTACAAATTGTCATTTGACTTTTACACAGTCAGCCAAAGGACAGGGATGTTCTGGGCCTCTAAATGCAGTTGCTGCACAATGTGAGCTGGTTTTGCAGCTGGGACCAGAGGTTAGGAACGACTGGGGGAAATGGCCAGTAATTAATGCTGCTGGTCGTTAGCACGCTTGATTGCTCGCTGCTGATGCAGTGCAGAGTAATCGTGTGCAATCTGCAATAAACTCGGGTTCCTCAAAGGCTGCTGCAGCCTCGGGAGGAACTGCCCTGGATGCTTTGCCCAGGGAGCTGTTTGCAAAGCTTCAGAAGCTGTGCCTGAAGGCCTCCCTCAGGAGATGTGTGTGACACACACTGAGTGTTTCCTGAGTGGGTGGGTGCAGCCAGTGCCCTCAGCCCAGCAGGAATCCCCCAGCCAAAACTGCTGCTGGCTCTTCATCCTCCCCTCACTCAGTGCACCATGATGGGAACCCTTCATTCCACCCACTGCCTTTCCCTCCCCAGCCAAGCCATGGACTGTGTGTGCTGGTCTCACCCCAGCCCCTCGTGGCTGCTCAGTCCCTCCCCCTCCAGCAGGATCAGGGAGAGAATGGAAGGGGGAGAGCTGGAAAACTCACGGGTTGAGATAAAGACAGCTTACTAGGGGAAGCAAAAGCCACACACACAAGGAAAGCAAAACAAGGAATTGATTCACTGCTTCCCGTGGTTGGGCAAGTGTTCAGCACCTCCAGAAAAGCAGGGTCCCATCTCACAGTGACCTGGGAAGAGAAAAGCCATCACTCCAAATGTCCTTCATTGCACCTTCCCCACTTTATATACTGAGCATGATGCCCTAGGGTCTGGAATATCCCTGGGGTCAGTTGTGGTCACCTGTCCTGGCTGTGTCCCCCCNACCTGTCCCGGCTGTGTCCC
Source organism: Hylia prasina (assembly GCA_013397195.1). Taxonomy (NCBI): domain Eukaryota; kingdom Metazoa; phylum Chordata; class Aves; order Passeriformes; family Sylviidae; genus Hylia; species Hylia prasina. The sequence continues at coordinate 59,267 of VYXD01012655.1, forward strand.
CCCAGGCCCTCCCCAGTGTGGCCTTGTGAGGGGCAGGAAAGGCCTTGGCTCTGTGCAATCCACGCTCAGCAATAACAAAAATATCTGTATTATCAACCCTGTGTTCAGCACAAATCAAACCCCAGCACCAAAGCAGCTCTGGGAAGGAAATTAACCCTTCCCCAGCCCACAGCAGCACTCTGTGGTACCCTGAATGATGGATCAACCCACAAGATCCATCCCAGGTGGGATACTCATGGTGACACTGCCTTCCCCACGGTCCAGCTGTCCCCCTGGACAGCCAAGGCTCATTTCCCCACGAGGAGCTCCAGTGCCACCTCCCACACCTCCCCTGAGCACCGGGCTGAGCTTGGGCTGTTGGTGCCCAGCTGGCCCAGCTCAGCTCTGCAGAGCTTTTCCTATCAGCAGCTGATGGGGGATTGAATCATTTACTGAATTATGAGCACGTGTGGAAGAGAGATCAATGAGCAGATCCTGGCTTGGAAATCCCAAGTCCAGCTCCTGCTCTGCACTTGTGGGTGTGTCCATGGGGATCAGGAGCTGCTGGCTCAGAAGGAGCCGGGGCACCAAGCCCAGTCTCCAGCGAGGGACAAACTTCCCTCTGCCTGCTCAGGGATCCCACCCAGCACAGGATGGGAGGCCCCCAGACAAATACCAGGGGAATGAGACAGACTGCAAGTGACAATCCTAAACGGTGTCACTTCCAATTAGTCTTCGTGCCTGCAGAATGAGAAGAACTATTTTTAAGTTATGTTGGAGATTTGTTTTCAAGCTTTTCCAAGGTATATCAAGCATTTTCCTTTCTGAGATGTCACAGCTTGTGCTTTTGATCCTTTTTATGACTTCCCTTTGCTTTTATTCCTTTTTTCTTTCTCCTGTCATATCCCAAACATTCACCAATTTTCCCCACAAAGACAGTATCCACTTGTGATTTTTTATAAAAGGATTTTCTATGGAAATTGTCAGTGAACAATTAATTCTTTGGCCAACTCTACAAATGGAAAATACTTGTGTGAAGAGCAGCAGTATGTGGACAACTCCAATACAGACACACAAAATATCCTTAAGACAAATTAGTTTTCAAACAAAGAGGCAAAAATAAATTGCAATTTGCAAGTACACTGAAGGTAAAATTAACCCACAGAATGGGTTGGGTTGGAAGTGACCTTAAAGCACATTTCACTCCACCCCCTGCCATGGGCAGGGACACCTTCTACTGTCTCAGGCTGCTCCAAGCCCCAGTGTCCAACTTGACCTTGGGCACTGCCAGGGATCCAGGGGCAGCCACAGCTGCTCTGGACACCCTGTGCCAGGGCCTGCCCACCCTCCCAGGGAAGAACTTCTTGTGCATTTCTAACCTGAATTTCCCCTCTTTCAGTCTGAACCCATTCCTCTTTGTCCTGTCACTGCAGTTCCTGGGGAAGGTTCCTCTCCCACTTCCCTGTAGCCCCTTCACACCCTGGGAAGGTGCTGGGAGGTCTCCTCACAACCTTCTCCAGGTTCAACCATCCCAGCCTGTCCCCATAGGGAAGGTGCTCCAGTCCCCTTGCCAACATCTCCGCCTGGTTCCTCACAGGACACTACCCATGGAATTGCTCAAGCTCAGCTCATGGACAAGATGCCAGTGATGCCTTAAGTTTCAGCTCTCATGTATTCCAGGCTCTGTGCTGCCAGGGGTGCAGCTCTGAGCTCACAGTCAGTGTCACTCAGCTCTGCACAGAGCAGGGACACAAAACAAATCCTGTTCCTGCTGCACACCAAGGACAACTTTCAGCCCAACAGCACAAACAAGGGTGGCTGGAGGGAGGGACAAGCAGGATGGGACCTCACAGCCTGGAGCTGGAATTGGACAATTAAGCCCCAGTATGCAAATGGACCAAAACTTACAAAAATATAAGACCTCATGACTGAGGGCCATTTTTGTGACCATTCTGGGTCCACCTCAGGTGTAGCCCTGGCCAGGCTCTTGACATGCCCAAGGTGGATCCTAAAGGCCTTTCAATAAATACCTACTTTATTCTCCAGCTCTGTTCAGTCTCTGTTCCAGATCAGCCTTCCCAAGGGATCACCAGCAGCCCCAACCAGGACAAACCCAGACATTGCAACTTAGACCCAAAATTTTGGGGTGGTGCGGCTGAACACGAGCCAGCAAAGCCCACATCTCAGTCTATATCCATCATTTTATTCTGGGATGGACTCTCCACTGCTGACGTCCCCTTTTCACGCACCCACCTGCAGGATTGAGCACTTCTTCCCTCCTTCCCACTGAGCTTTCCTTTGCTTTCCCAGAGGGGAAGGAGATGGAAAACCAAAGCCCTGGAGAAGAGGGAGGTTGAAACCATCCCCTTTTCACCATCTGGGAGCAACACAAGATTCTGCTGTTCCCAAACAACATCTGGGGCTCTTTGCTAAAAAGGAAGAGCAGAACTCAGAGACTGTTCAGACCAAAATAAAGTCCAAGCAGCAAATCCCAGTCCTTGCCAGGCTGTCCCCTGTCCCCTGGCCAGCCAGGTGACTGTCACTGAATACTGAACTAGTGCATCTCATGGGAACTTTGCCTCAGAAATGATAAATCAAACAGGTTTTTTTAAAGCTCCACCTTATCACAGCACTTCCATGGGAAGGAATAATTATTTTGTGCTCACTGCATGTATAATGAATTTTCAGGCATACTTGTTTGATCTATAGCCTTGAAAATAAAAATCCCATTAGTCTAACAAGCTCACCAATTATTTCCTGGGATCACTGAGCCTATTCCAGCGGAGAAAGTTGCATAAAATTGAAAGTGAACAGGGAACAGTGCAATATGTTGTTTTACAGGGTAAAACATTCTAAAACAGTGTTTCACATCATGTTTGGGGGCAGAAGAAAGAGAACTGGAAAGAGCAGAGGGCTTGGGTCTGCCTTGGCTGGGTGGATATACCCGGGCAGGGAAGGAACACATTTAAATTTGCCTGAATTTAGATATTAACTAATCATGTGTCTCTGTCCAAGCTAGTTTTTGGAGGTTCCATGTTAAAAAAAAAAAAAAAAAAAGCTTTACCAGGACACACATTCTCACTCATTTCAGATAATGAAATCCAGGGTGGTGAATGACCATCCAGAAAAAATAGTTTCTCAGCTCCAAGGGAAGTCTCAGACACTGGAGATGCACAAAGTTGGATGATGCAGATTTCCCCTCTCCACCCAATCTCCCTCAGTCCCCGTGAGCTCCTGGGAACTGCAGAGACACCCAGAGCCACCCAGCTCAGCCCTCTGCAGACACCAACCTCCAAATCAGTCCTGCTGCCCTCTGGGGTGATCACCTCTCTCCACTGCTTTGGCCAAATCAAAATTCAAATTGCTCTCAGGAGCTGCCTCAGCTTCAGCTGGATGCTGGTGGCAAGCTGAACCCAGACACAAAGGGATTTTCACTGAAGGCAGCAAGGGGCCAAATCCAAGGCAAAGATTCCCAAATCTGCAGCTTGGAACAAGCTGGGGGTGGGCATGGACAGGACACAGCTTCAGTTTGAGCATCTGTGTCAAAGCATCAGTGAAACTCCCAACAAGGGATCCATTGCTGGGCGTTTAAATCAGGATTACACCCAAATCCTGCTCCCACACACGTTTGGGAACTGATGGATCAATACACTGAGGAAGGCACCAGGAAAGGCTGGATGTGTCTGTTCCTCTGTTGGCAGACGTGGCTCCAGGGCTTTCATCAGCCCTTTCCTTGCCACTGGAATTCAAAGCACAACAATTCTTGTTTGCTCTTCAGGGATGTTGGGAGATGCTTTTTCTGTGGTTCTGGAGGGGCAGAGGAGTCTGCAGCAGCAGCAACGGCAGGCAGTGATTAGAGAAATGCCTAAAATAGACACGTGTAACAGTGGCATTCCTGACTTCCAGCACTCCACTCTGCACCCAGAAAGGTGGAAATGACTGCTCAAACACCCATGAAAATGACAAATTAGACAGACCATGAAAACAGAACTGTTTTGTCCTGGGGGGTGGGGTCAGCAGCAAAAATGGACCTGCATGGACAGAAAGGATGATGTGACAATCTAACAGGATAACTGCAGAGTGAAGAGTGTGGGGATTGAGCATGAAGAGTTCTGAGGGTCCCATGGCACCAAACTAAGCCCAGGGTTGTCCCCCAGATGCCAGCCCAGGGCCAGAGGCTGCAGGATCTTGTTGGGACTCACCCAAACTGCTGCCTTCTGCTTTTACCCCCAGCACACCCCCTTTTCCTGTGCCTTGGGGTATCCATCCATGTTCCTGCCCCTCACCCTGTGTCTCCCTGCAGGTGCCAGCTGCTCTTCTGTTCTTTGCAGCCTCTGCCTCCTCAGAGCCCTGACATGGAGACCCAGCAGAAGGAGAGGTGTCCCCACCACCCCGGGTGGAGCAGGACGTGCTGAGCTGCCCTGGCTGAACAGATCCCACCAGGAACTGGGGGGGTGCAGAGCAACACCAGCACAGATGGGCTCTCTGGGGGCTGGTGCCACCCCTGCTCTCATTTTCCCAGCTAAAGGACCCTTCTCTCACATGGATGCAAATGACCACGTGCAGAGTCAGACAAGCCTACTTCTATTACAAAAGGATAAAAAATCCACCACCACCAAAAACCACACATATTTTCTTCCTGTTCCCCTCGCTGGAAAAAGATCCACAACTCAAAATAGAACATGGGAGTATTAAAAACAACCAGGAATTATGAGAGAAAGGGCACAAGTGGAGTAACTGAGCCATGAAAATGGAGTTTTAGCTTGTCACATTCAGTACTGCCTAGAGGACTCTGGAAATACTCTGCTCACTGAATCCCCTGTCACCTCTCTGAACTTTAGAGACCCATCCCAACAGGGCCACGGGCCACTCCTGGTTAAGCTGAGGTTTGTCAAGCACTGCTCAGGCACACAGCAGGGTATTTGTTAGGACTTTGGACAGGTGGGCAGCTGCAGATCACATCTGATGAGGCGCAGTGTCCCCCACTGCTCCCAGCTGGTTCCCACCTACCAGAGCACATCACAACCTCCCGGCCCTGAGCCACAGGGGAGCAGGGTTTGCTCCGTGGCTGCAGCAGGGTTGGAGTCTGGCTGCTCCAAGGAAAGGTTTTTCCCAGCTGCAGGAGACCCCAACCCCAGCCTGTCTGTGTTTCCCAACCCCTGGCCAAGAGTGAAGTGCCTTCCTGGGGGAGCAGGGCAGTTTGATTCTCCCTCCAGTTCCCTTGGCTGTCTCTTACTGACCCCTTCAGCTGGAGGGCTCTTCCTGGAGCACGTTCTGTGCAGCACAATTGTCTCCCCACACCTCCTGGCCAAAGCCTGGGAGCCAGCAGCTCTCCTGCCCTGCAGGACTCAGCCTGTTGGGAACCTTCCCTGGTGTTGGGGACACCAGCAGCTTCACCTGCTCACATGGGATGGTCCAAATGTCACTTGTCCTGGACCCACATCAGCCCAGGACTTTGCCCACATGGAAGTTGCAACTCACTCCAAAACAGAAGCACACCCTGACACTGCAGAGAAATTTTTGGCAGCCAACCAGGAAGTGGCACTGGAAGACCCTCCCAGTGGGGATGGGCACCTCCTTCACCCAGGGGCTTCAGATCAGGGCTCACCAGCATCCAGAAGGTCACACAAGGACAAAACACTGAAGTGGAAGCAGAAATCCTGGGCACTGCCATTCCCAGTGGAACGTGGGGGGTGCTGGCTCAATAAAGCGGAAGGATTTTGGAAAGCTCTGCTAGTGCCCCTGAAACTGGGATGAGCAGTAAGGCTGGGAGAAGAGCAGGGTCACCAAGAAAGGGGGGCTGGAATGCTGTGAGGCAGGAAACTCCACAGTGCCCAGTGAAGCTGGGACAGGAGGTGGAGCACAGCCTGGCCCAGCCACGCAGCTCCTCTGCTCCTGCCCTGGGTTACACAGGGAATTTGGGAACTGCACACCTGAGATCTGGCTGTGATGCTCACAGGAGCCTCAGCCTGGGCTCCTAAGGAAAACTGCTGCTCCTAAGCAGAAAGGTTTGTGTTGGAGGAACCTTAAAGTTCATATTGTTCCACACCTTCCACTGTCCCAAGGTGCTCCAAGGCCTTGGACACTGCCAGGGATCCAGGGGCAGCCACAGCTGCTCTGGGCACCCTGTGCCAGGGCCTGCCCACCCTCACAGGGAACAATTCCCTCCCAATATCCCATCCAGCCCTGCCCTCTGGCAGTGGGAGCCATTCCCTGCGTCCTGTCCCTTGATCCCTTGTCCCCAGTCCCTCTCCTGGAGCCCCCTCAGGCCCTGGAAGGGGCTCTGAGCTCTCCCTGGAGCCTTCTCTTAATTTCTACTGCCCCAACAAGTTGCTCTGCCCACAGAAACTCCCAGAGTTCCTGCTTGGTCTCCAAGAAATGCAGTTTTTCATATTTTTTCCCCTTCAAAAGGCTGTTTATCATTTGCTCTCTAATAGGCCGTCTTCTATCGTCCAGTTTTATTCCTACCTGTGAGTCCAGCTGGGAATCTCCACATTTACTCTTGCCCACCCAGGCCCCTTGAGCTCTGCAGCAGACTTGGTTTAAATGCCAGGGTGAGGCTGCTGAATTCTGCCTCAGTCTCAGATATATTATCCCAAACCCAAAAGATCTCTTGAATAAAACATGAAAATCCAGAATGCCATCTGTGCAATATCATTGGGCTAATTAAGTTGATATTAAATACAATTTGTTTTACCGAACTCTTACATTTTTAATTTTAAGTGAGTTACAGAATATCCTGGGTGAAATAAGTGTTAGTAAAACTGTTACTGGAAGCTCCAGCAGCTGACCTGGAAACACCTGGGCTGCACATGAGGGGGGAGTCTCAGCAGAAACCTCCTGGAGCTTTTGTTAGCAAAAGGAAAATGACAAAGCATCCCTTGCAAAGTGACCCTGCCCCATAGGGCTCTGTGTGGGAAGAGTCCTTTGTAGAAAAAAGAAAATTATATTTTTTCCAGGAGCATCCCCGGGGTCTGCCTGAGGGAAAGCTGCCCCTCAGCCTCCCCATGAACCTGTCCAGCCTCTGCCACTTTCTTGGGTGCAAAAAGAAAGGTCTAAAAATCTTGTAATCCACTCCAGAGACAGAGCAAGCAGGCCCTGGGCAGGTGACCCCAGCAGCTCTGCCCTGTGCCCTGCAACATCCCCACCCCTCACCCTGCTGCCCCAAATCCATGCTGGCCAGGGGGAATTCCCTGCCAGGAGGCACCAAGGGATGGGTGGGAGCTGCTGAGAGGGGACAGGACTGGTGGAATAACAATTTGTTGATTTAAGGACCTCCACACATTCCCAGAGCCATGCAAAGGCAATTCCTACAGCCTGGCCCAGCAGCAGGAGGTCTGAGTGCCCCCAGGTGACCTTTCCAAGGTCATCCAGCCCATCCAGACACCAGCTGCCCTTTCAGGATGGGGAATATATCAGTAATCTTCTGACACAGGGGAGGTGACATTACTGCAAAGCACTCACAGGTGAAAGGACTCTGGAAGGAACAGGCTGGAAAATCCTGCTTTTCCAGAGACACCACCCCAATGTGAGTGTGAGTGAGGGACATTCCTGCCCCGCTCACACTCTCTGGGACAGAGAGGTGTGCACCTCTCCATCAGCAGGGTCACGTGGAACTGCTGCCCTACCAGCCTTCATCCTCCCACTTCCCAGCCTGCATCCATGGGACTTGTTTAAACACTTGCAGGTGATGCAGCAGCTACACACAGAGCAGTGCCACTGCCTGCTGCTTAACCTGAGCTGACCAATGGGATTTTCATCAAATGTATCCCAGTTAACTCCTGTAACAGGCTAAGACTGCAGGCAACCTTGAGCAGATGGTGATGTTCCCCGGCCAAAACTTTTCAGTGTCACCTCTGTATCCCAAGGGCCCAGCAACCCAAAGAACATGCTCAGTGCAGGGAATGCCTGCCAGATGCAGTTCCCAGGCCAGGGACAACCTCCTGCTAAAATCCAGGACAGCTCTAGGAAATATTGGACAAGCCAGGGGAATGCTGTGCGCTCACAACTTCACGAGAGGGTGAAATTTTCCATGTTTTTAGACAAACACTGGAAATGCTGAGAACTCAATATTCCCCACCTCAAAAAAATACCCAACCCCCCCACCAAAACTCAAAACAAAACCCAAACCCCAAAATTCAGCTCTGCAGAAGAAGTTGATTTGCTCCACCAATGGCAATTATTGGCATTGCACAGGCAGGTTCACAGGGTGAACTCACAGGGTGAGTTTATCCTGCAGTGCTGCAGGACCTGCAGGAAAAGCCTCCCTGGTTATGCAGGTCTGGGAGGTATCTCCTCATCTTTTCCTCGTGCTTTAACGGGATTCAGGCTCACAGCTGCCATCCCAGCCCCGGGACTGTGTGCTGACCCCATCCCAAGGATCCCACTGGGATGTGATGGAACCCAGCAGAGCCAGGAGGCAGCAGAACCTCTGGAGCCAGCTGTGCTGCCCTGCACATCCCCAGCCTCTGCACGGCCCTGGGGCACACAGCAGGGCACATGAAGACACCACTGGTGTCTGCCCAGCTCTGTCACACGGGATTGTCACAGGCAGGGAAGGACAGCAGGAAGGGTCCCTGCTCCTTGGCCACCACCCTGCAGAGCTGCAGGCTGGGGCAGAATGGCTGGGAAGGGACCTGGGCTGCTGGTGACAGGAGCTGGACACAAGGCCAGGTGGGCAAGGAGAACAACCCTGGCTTGTATCCAAAACAGAGTGACCAGGAGCACTGGGACAGAGATTGTCCCCTGTGCTGGCACTGCTGGGGCACCTCGAGCTGTGTCCAGTTCTGGGCCCCTCACAAGAAAGGCACTGAGGGGCTGGAGTGTCCAGAGATGGGAACAGAGCTGGGGAAGGGGCTGGAGCCCCAGGAGGGGCTGAGGGAGCTGGAAAGGGGCTCAGCCTGGAGAAAAGGAGNCAATGATCCTGGGATTCTGTGAAGGGGTGTTCACATCAGGGATCTCAAACACAACCCTGCTGGTTTCACCTGTGCTTTCCCTCCCTCCCAACACACCTCTGCTCCCTGTGATCTCTGGGAAGAGCAGGGATGTGCCTAAACTTCAGCAAATCCCAGCTGTTAAATGGACCTGGGGCACCAGAGAGGCAGCACAAGGAGAATCCCAAATCAGCCACTGACAGCCAGCTCTGCCACGACTCCAGCTGGTGAGATGGGCACTCCTGGACACACAGCAGCCAGTGGGACACTCCTCACCCTCTCCATCCAACACATAACTCCAAGTTCTTGGTGTCAAAGAGCTTTCTTTGCCATATGGATAGAGGGGAAAAAAGCAGGAGAAAAAGAAAAAAATAAAAGTCAACCTGAGGAAGTCCAAGCAAGAGCTGAGCTCCCTGACTGAGGCTCAGAATACTCCTGTCCCCCATGATTCCTCCCAAAACCTGTTAGGCTTTTAAAAGGACACTGATATAGGTTTAATTTTGTGCAAAAGTCTCCCAGAGCCTCTCCAGCACCAAGTTTTAATGGATCAGCCATCAGGATCCCCATGAGGCTGAGTGAGAGCTCCTGCATTCCCCAACACCCTGAATTCCAAGGCCAAAGTCAAACAGAGCAAGCAGACTCCCACTCCCACCCAGGTGGGCAAGGCAAATCATTCCTGCTGAAATACAATTCTGAATTGGAAAGGGCTCAAAGACATGAGTCCTCTGGATGAGAAAGCTGGCAAGAGGGGGAAAATATTATTCAAAATAAAATACATCAATCACTCCACAAATTATACTGCAATACGTCCTTCAGGCAGGAAGGTCCCCTGCTTGATGCCATAATCTCTTTCTTTGGGATTCTCTTTCTTTAGGGAACACACGGGTTGCAGCAGCTGAGTGGATTTAAGTGGATCCTGCACGTAGCAGAGACAAAACCTGTGTGAGCCTTGCTGTGCAGTGTTCTGGGAGGGATGGGAGCCACAGGATGATCCCAGAGCATCTCTGGGCTCACCTCTGCAGCACAACACACTGAGAAAACCAGCAGGGGCTGGTGCTGGGGTGGGGAGCACTGGGAGAACCCCCTGAGCCACTGTCCTTCCTCCTCCCTCCCTGCAGAGGATGTGCTTCCCTCATCCCCTCAGTCACAGGGCTTTTCCCTCCGTTGTCATTCCTTCTCTTCAGCTGCATCCCAGTGCTTGTGTTTGTATTTGATGCTGGCAATGAAAAATCAAAGCTTTCCTGGTGTTCCAGGGCTGGCTGCAAACCCCTCACGTGGCTGAGCTGGGTCTGGCACAGCACCCTCGAGTTAAGGATACAAACAAGATCTGTTATCACCTCTGCTTTTCACATCCAGTTCTTCACTATTTAAAGGTGAAACTTTCTGTATCTTGTGTCTGCCTGAACTGTTTGAGAAGGAAAATGGTTTGAAGAACATACTGTCTTTTTTTGGGTTTTGGGGAATTGAAAGATGCTTTCCCCAGTGGTTTAAAAAGAAAACAACCATAGATGCACTTTTCAGAAGTGGAATAACACCAAAAAAAAAGGCATAAAAGCTTGAAACTGCTTCAGTTTCAAGCAAAACACTTGAAAATCAGATTAATAAAACAGGTCACTTCCGAGCAGGAGCAGCTGATGTCTGTCCCTTCAGTCAGTTTCTGTGAGATGCTTTTCTTTGCTTCTTTTTGTAGAGGAGCCAAACTAATTCCTTTCCCCTCCATTCCTCCTCTGGCACCAGTGCAAAATCTTCCCCCATCCCTGAACGTCCTGCTGGAGTGTTCTGCAGGAGGCTGCTGTGGCTTTGTTGGGGCAGTAGCAGCCTGAGGAAGCTGAAAAGTGGGAGCCTGGGAAAGGAAGGAAGTTCTGCAGCCTCAGGCTGCTGTGCTGTGTAAAATACTGCAAAAAGTGCCATTAGGACTGGTCATTCCCCTCCTCCCCAGGGTTAAACACAGCAGATTTCTGCCAGGAGTGAGGGCTCTGCCCTCAGCTCAGCACTCAGGGACTCTCCTCACCCACGGAGCCACTCGGGGCATGCAGAGGGCACTGGGACTCCATGGGATGAGGTTTGTGTGGATACAGACCCCAAAATCAGCCAGAGCTCCCTTCTTGGGTTCCATAATGCAGCTTTAGCTCCTAACCCATCTCTAGTATGTCTGCTCCTCATAGCCAGATGAATAATGAACAAATATAAATCACAAGGAATTTATCTGATGATGGCAAGGAGAGAAAGGGATGAATAATTTATTTGATGGATATTATTCATCCATCCATGGAGCCAGCCAAGTAATGAAAACATTTATTCACAAATCACTCTGTTGACAATCGAAAACTTCGTACAAGAAATAATTCATATGTATGATTTGACTCCCTAAAAACCCAAAATAGTGCTGACCTTGCAGAGAGGCAAGAAGTGCTGGAGCTGGGCTTATCTTAGACCCACCTCATGCTTTCCATCTCTTTTCCATCTCTGGGACTGTGGAAAACAGATTTCCAGCTCTGAACTATGGAAAGCTTGACTTTCACCCACAGTCACCACCAAAAATCATTAAAATATGGCATGTGACTTTCCCATGAAGGCAGAGGTGCTCTTCCCACCAACCCAGGCCCACTCCAGAGTGCAGGAGCTCCCTCCATAAATAAACCACTAGAAAGGCCTAAAAATAATGTTTTTTTCTTCCAGAGGACATTCAGCTGCTTTCCAAGCCTTGTGCAGTTTATTCCACTATCAGAATTCCTTCCTCCCATCTTGGAGCTCCCAGACTGTTTAAATAACCCAAATGTGTCCATATCCCTCTGAATAACACGAACAACAGTCAAGCAAAGTTAGAGCTGCCACAGATGAAAATATGCTGTTTATGGCCCCCTGAATTCCAGTCACTATTTTATGGCCTCAGCTCCTCTAAAAAGGATCACAAATCTCCACGAAGTCCCCAAGTGCAGCTCTGCGCATTTGGGTCCTCCAAGATATTTAAAATCACATGAAGATGGACTGCTCCCTATTGACCATCCAAACACAGAGGCACAGAAACACACATTATTCCAACATGACTATGGAATAAATTGCCATCTGCTTCCAAGAAGGAGAAGAGGAAGAATTCCTACGGCCACAGCTCTGGAGCTGGTGAGCCAGAAAACTTGTCATGGTTCAATTAATCTCACAGAAAGAATCAAAACCACGGCAGCCTCTCTGAAATGGATGCAAATCTCCATTCCCCTCTGGTGAGTGAAGCAGGGCTGGCAATCCTGTCCGAGCAGGTTGCTTATGAGATTTTAGTGCCTGTGGGAAAGCACAAGGGCACAATCCTGGGCATATGGCATTTGCAAGGTACTGTCTCCTCCCAGCTGAGATCCTTAGTGCAGGAGACGTGGGAAGGAGAATGAGCAGAAAAGTTCAGGCAGGCTGAGCAGATGGCTGGGGGCTCTCTGCAACAGAGACCCTGAGGAAGAACTAGGTTAGGGGGGAGAAAGGTGGGAGGGATTAGAGGAGCCTGGGATGTCTTAGGACACAGGGCTGGGCTTCACACCCAATGCCCAGCAGAAGCTCAGTAAAGGCAGGTGTGTTCATGGTAAGAAACTGCTCTTGGAACCCCAGACTGGTTGGGGTTAGAAAGGGCCTTAAAGATCACCCAGTGCCACCCCTGCCATGGGCAGGGACACCTTCCACTGTCCCAGGCTGTTCCAAGCCCCATCCAGCCTGGCCTTGGACACTGCCAGGGATCCAGGAGCAGCCACAGCTGCTCTGGGCACCCTGTGCCAGGGCCTCCCCTCCCAGAATAAAAAAATTTCTTCCCAATATCCAATCTAAGCCTGTTCTCCTTCAGTTTAAAACCATTCCCCTTGTCCTGTCACTGCCCGTATGAAAAGCCCCTCTTCCTCTTTTTCATAAGGTACTTCAGGCATGGGAAGGGGCTCTGAGGACTCCCCAGAACCTTCTCTTCTCCAGGCTGAGCCTCCCCAGCTCTCCAGGTCTGTCTCTGGTTTTCAGAGGTGCTCCAGCCCTCCCCACCCCTATCTCCAGCTGCAGCAGGACAGGATCTCAGCAGCAGGACCTCAGCCAAACCCCCAGCCCAGGCACAAGCACTCAGCTTTTGGTCCAAATGAAAGCCCCCTCTGGCTCCCACTCCCCAGCACCCACGGGAGACACCCCGAGGGACCATCCCCAGCCCTGCTCAGAGCCAGCTCCAGGGTGACCAGCCCTCACCCCAAGGAGCAGCTCCCTCCTCCCCCATCCTCAGCCAGGGCACTGCTCCCAGGTTGCCATGAACGTTTTCAGTGGCACACAGAAACAGCCACAAAATTAACAAAGTTTCATCTTAAAAAATAACCCAGAGCTGGGCTTGGAGCCTTCCCTGAAAGCAGAACTTTGGCTGAGACACAATTCCCTGCTCCTCACAGGAATATGCAATCTCTTAGAGAGCAAAACCTGCTTTATCCAGTCCTACTCTGCTACTTAGGGGCCACACTGAGTTCCAGACACTCCTCAAACTAGAGAGGTACCCCATTCCAGCAGCAGATATGTGCCCAACACTTTCACTTAATATAGAATGCCTCAACTTCTAGAGCCCCTCAGTAGCACTATACAAAGAAGAGCTACAAAAATGATCATAGTCAATATTTTGGAGTCTTAACAGAGGCTTTAGTACCATTTATAAGTGGAATTTTTAGTAAAACCACTTCTGCCTGGAGAGCAGGATCTCACTGAGTGCCCAAGAACTTCAGAAATACTGAAAAGCTCCACCACAACCATTCACCTGCTGCATTTCCATTCATTGCCCCCTAATTACCAAACCCAGCACTTCTTATTAGCTCCAATTAAACCTCCAGAGGTGTCTACTAAGCCAGATTTACGGGAAATTTGAACCACAAGAACCTGCCAGCAAATTTTATTTTAAAAAGCAGAGAAATCTCTACCCTCAAGTAAATTCCTCCAGATTCAGCCAGCAGCAGGTGAGCTGTCCTGATTCCCAGGAGGATGGGATACTCCTGTCTCCAGCACGGGGCTGACCAAAGGGATGAAAGAAGGTAGGAGGAGCTGGTCTTTCACATTTTTGAGACTTTTTTTGTTTTGTTTTTGCAGGCAGCCAAAGCAGTCTGGAGGCACCAAACAACATCAGCTAAAGGCATCCTGGGGGCTTTGCTGGGATGGGCAGGGTGGTCACTGACATCCTCGTGGGCAGGAGCAGGAGCTGGGCACTGAGGAGAGCCAGCTGTCCTGGAGCTCCATCTAGTGCAAGGCACCCTGGCTTTATTCCTGCCTGCACATTCGGGGAAGTTCTGGCTCCTGGAGTCACAGCATTTCCAGAGACTTGTGCTTCACAATTCCCCCACCAGTAAATCAATCCACGTGCAGCTGTTGCTGCTGCAGGTGACACCATAAAAACACAGTTCAGGTGCATCTACAACCAGGAGGGTAGTAAATAGACAGGAATTCTCTATTTCTTTAAATGCTCTGGTTAGTTTTTAACTTGGAAGTACTTGGGGCTGCAAAAGGTGTTGCTCACAAGCGCTGCAACCTCTGACTGAGCAGAGCAGCACCAGGGCTTGGGGGGCTGAAACACAGCTCTGGTTTTCAGAAGGATTCCGACTTTTCACATCTTGACGCCCGCTCCATTGTCTTTGGAAGCCTCCACCACACCAGAAGTGCTCAGAGCTCCAGAAAAAGGTGGTTTCCCCTGAAATTCATGCTGGAAGCTGTCAGCAAACAGGCAACTGCACCATGAGTGTGAGAGGGTGAGCTTCTGGTTTTGTTTTAAACACCAGTATCAAAAGGAGGGAAAAAAGAAAAATAAGGAAGCCTTTTTGGGAAAAGGGCAGTGCTAATTTTCAAAGGAATGAAGGAAAAAGTGGGATGAGATCCTTCTCACTGCTTCTTCCCCAGATACACTCAGCTGGACACAGAGACCAAGGATCTCTCTCCCCAGTACTCCATGCAGATCCTTTTCCTGAAGTCCCTCTGCCATCCATGCTCACCACAACAGCCCCAGATCCCAGTGTTTCCCCCTCCTCCTGGCACAGCTGCTCCTTGGGGAAGCCAAGACTTTGTGCAGGTTATTATATTTTTAACCACACCAAATATTCAGGGAGTTTCAACTCCTGAGAGGGAGGGGAGATTGAAACAAAGGGAGATGTGTAAATACCTGAATAAAGACATGAATGGTTAACAGAAATAACTGTTAATAATTGTTAATTGTTTCCATGCCAGTTGCCAAGATGCATTAAAGAGGCTACAAGGGATTTGCAGCTATTAACAGGTGAGGAGATAGTGGTGTTAAATGAAGGTCACAGAGTGATTTATACAACGTGCTACAACATTTCTGCTCACTTTTTTATTAAATATCTCTGCAGTGCTACTCCCTGGGCACTCCCACCTTACAACTGCTCAGCTTTCCACAGAATCACGTGATCATTAAGGTTGGAAAAGCCCTCCAAGATCATCAAGTCCAACTTTTAACCAAACACCACCATTCCCACTAAACTGTATTACCAAGTGCCACAAACACTTGGTTTTTTTAACACTTCCGCAGGTGGTGACAACAAAATCTGTGGCCAAAATGTGTGGGTTTGCAGCAAACAGTGGGATATTCCCCAATGCATAACTCCTGCTGGGGGAATGTCAGGGAAACTCCATGCTGCCAGGCATGGGAGTTTGAAAACACTCAAAACCAGTAAAGAAATCAAAGCACAAATGTGTTCATTCCTTGGAATAAAATACCTGTGGTTTCTCGTGCTGGCTCCAGGGCTGGGGAGTGCCCTGCAGGGGTGGGCTCCAGCCAGACACAGCCCCCCATCCCAGGGGGATGCTCCATTTTGTGTGGGCCCATCAGCTGCTGGTTTAATTTGGCCTTGAGTTCCATATGTCTCACAAAACCCTCTTGAAACAACTTCCAGAAATGCTTTTATTCTGAGGATGTTCTGACTTGAATGCATCTGATTCATCCCCTCTCCAAATGACCCTTTTACAGCACAGCCTGTGCAGCCAAAGGGAAGCAGAGTTGTTTTCTCCCTGCTATCACAATCAAGTTGTTTGGTATAAAATGTGGCTGAGAAGTGAATCCATAATGTTCCTGGCCATGTAAGGAAACTGCTATTACCAGGAGGAAAATGCAGGTAGTAACTCTGTGGGTTTTTCTGCACTGAAACTGTAATTAATGTGGATGCTGTGCACTAAGTGCAGGGAGAAATACAGACTTCACAGCAGTGAAAATGCATCTCATTAACACCGGAACTACTGTATCGTCCAAATGCATTATGTTCAGCAAGGAAAAGCTGTGTAATTGAATTCCCACCAAAGCACAGTTCATCTGCATCAAACAGCACCGTGCTCATCCTGCAGCTCTTTCGGGCTGCTGCTGGAAATGAGGATTAATTAGGATACCTGCTGGTTACTCAGGGAGCAGGCACACACACTGTGGTCAAGCTCAGGGCTGCAGTGAGAGGCTCAGCTTAAACCCCAGCCAGGCAGAGCAGGGTGACTCCAAATATTTGGATCTTCTTGCACTCAGGATGCACCAAAGAGTCAAAATTTTTTTGTCCATGCAGAAAATGCTAGTAAAAAACCCCAACAATTCACAGGAAGACACCTCTGCTGCATAAATACTTCAGTAATAATTAACAAGTGATTTATGAATTTGTTTTGAATTATTCTAGGCTGGATTGGCTCGAGTGGCAGGGATGTGTATAAATCATTCCGTGCACAGCACCTCCCAATCCCAACATGCAGCTAATGAACCCTCTGGAGCCAAACACGCTCCTCCTTCAGGAAGAACCCACTGATCTGCAGCATTTTAATGGGTAAATTATTATTAATTAAAATAAATACATTAAAAGCTCCCAAATACAGCAGAGGGGAGAGTTTGAGAATGGGTAGGAGGCATCCAGACAGAAACAGCAGAGAGGGTTTGGAATTTGGAGTTGGAAATCTGCGCTTTCACTGAGTAGTCTTTCAGTCAGATCCAAGTGGGATTAATCCATGTCTTTGCTACAGAACCTCCCATCCATGAGCCCTGGCACTGGGGTGTGCAAGGGCAGCAGGAGTTTGTGAAATGCATTTTAGCTCATCACCATCATGTATTCTCCCTTTTCCTCCCCTGTCACATGTTCACCAGAGCCCCAGCACACAGCTCTCCAGCATCCCACTGGCACAGCTTCCAGGCTGAGAAACCCCTGCAAAGCCAAACCCCAGAGTTATTCTGGGCAGAGGCATCTTGGGGCAAAGCAGCACACAGGGAGGAGGTCACCTCATCTCATGCTGGGGTCCTGGTATGATTTTTCTCCAGGTTCACCCCAGATTCTGACTCCCAAAGTCCCTCCCAGTGAGAAGGGATCAGCCCCCTCAGCATCCCCTTTGGGTGTCATTTTGGGCTGCAGGGGAGACAGTGGGAGCAATCCATCACCCTTAACCTTTGGAAAACCAGCGACTGCTGGGATATTATTTGAGCTGCCACTTGGGTGAATTTTACTCACTGGAGGTGCAAGGGATGCCGAGCTCTGGCTCATTCTGTCTCCCTACACATGTGGGACATGGTCCCATCACTCCCAGGACCTCACTGTGCTCACCAGTGCCTCGGCTCCCATGCAGCCTGGCACACCCCATTACTTCAGTGCTTCAAATCCCATTACTCAGCTCTAACGAGGAAATCATTTTAATTAAGGAAATTAAAAATGTATTTGCGTTGGAATTTTAAGTAGGTGTTAATTTGAAGGCATGAAGAAGAGCCCTGCAGCATGTTTGTGTCAGGAACAGCAGGGGATGGGGATGGAGGAGGGGAAAGGCCCACTGCATGCCCTGGGGACTGCTCAGGGACCCTGGGGAGCAGGGGCAGGGCACAAAGGCAGGACCAGCACAAGGCAGAGCCACTCCCAGCAAAGGAGGAGGAATCCTGCTGATTCCATTCCTGCAGGAGGCTGGAGCCAGGTGGGGACTGCGCTCTTCTGCCAATAACTGAGAGGACAAAAGGAGTAGGCCTCCAGTTGCAATAAGGGGAGGTTTAGGTTGGATGTTAGGGAAAATTTCTTCATGGAAGGAGCTGGCAAACACAGGAATAGATGCCCAGGGCAATGGTGGATTCTCCATCCCCGGAGGAATTTAAAACCCCTGTGGATGTGACACTTGGGGACATGGTTGAGTGGTGGGCCCAGCAGCACTGTGAGAACAGCTGGTAGTCAATGATCACAGAGGGCTTTTCCAGTCTTAATGATTCTACAGATCTACGAAAAGCAGCAAAAAAAGGTGTTGGGAAGTCCTTCAGAGAAGCTCTGAAGCCATAAGGCCACAAGGAGGGATGAGAATATTCCCAAGTTGGCCCAGGTCCCCATGGGCTGCAGTGGCCTCTCGTGTCCCCTGCATGGGCAGCGCCGAGGGCTGAGGTTCACCTGGAGGTGCCAGGTCCTGCTTCCTTTCCCTCATTCACCTGTTGCTGGCCTCCAACACCACAAGACTCCATCAGCAGCGTCACAGGCTTTCCACAGGTGCCACCAACCCACAGGGAGCCTGGGTGACTGACAGTGCCACGGGAAGGTGGCTTTTGGCCAGAAGAAAGGAGATGCTTCCCATTTTGTGTCCTTGCAGCAGAGACAGCCCAGAGAAGGCTGCAATGCAAGACTCAGCTTAATGCAGCTGGGTAAGAGTCCTATCAAAAACAGCAGCTAATTAGTTAAGTAATACCCAGCTCTATTAATGCTGCAGCTCTGCCATCACCCATGTATTCATAATAATAGTGTTCCCACTGTAATAGCATTAATCATAATGGATTTACTAAGAAATTAAGGGGGAAGGGATATTATCTCCCTCGGGAACAGCACTTGACAGCAGCCCTGCTTAGTGTGTGGATTTGGATTGGTTTAATTCTCAATGTCTCACTCATTAATCTGCTTTTCCAACGGCCCCTCACAAACACCCCCCTGGGAGTGGAACCACAGGAGGAGGGAAGCAGGACACGCACAGCCAGGGGAGCGGGGTTCAGGCAGAGCAGCCCCAGGAATCCTGGCAGAGGGTCAGCACAGCCACCAGGGTTTTCTCATGGGGTGTGAGGGCACGGTCCTCTCCTGCCTTGGTGGGCAGTGTCCACGTCTGGGCATCATCCTCTTCTCCAGCCAATCTGCTATCCTCAGCTCCATGCTTCGAAGACTCTTCTAGCTTTACCTGGGGAGCAAGGAATATTCAGCATCTCTTCCCAACATTTATACCGAGCTCTCAAAGGTTTTATTGAAACTTGTTTTCCCATAAGCCTTTCTCCTCCTCAGGCTTCTGGTTCAAGACACTTGGACCAACAGCAGCTTGTCTGAGCCAAGGAAATGCAGTGAGACACCCACAAGGCTCAGGCCCACCACCCTCACCAGAACCCATCCACAATCAGCGCATCCAGCTTTCACCAGCAGCTCCTATCTGAGAAAAATTAAAGCTTGGTGTATCTCCTAAAAGTCAGATGATCTGAATAAATTGATGAAAATCAAAGCTTGACAAAAATTAAAGTGATCCGATGATTTTTACCAGGAGTACAGCTTTCCTTGATTAGTTTATGGCTGTGCGTAAAGACAGAGACATTTTATCACAGCTTGCATTAAACCCCTCTGATGCCTTGCCTGGGAGAGTGGAAATGGCCTGGAAGCTGGAAATGGCCTGCCAGCAGGAAAACAAGCCTGAGGAAAAATGCTCCCAAACCTCAGAAAGCCCTGGAGCCCTCGGAGCTGCTGTCCCCAACACGGGCATCTGGCTGTCCCCAGCGCTGGCCGCCAAGGAAACACAGGGATTCCACAGCTAATGAGTACCTGCATTTATTGTGCCTGTCCTTTGCATCGTACAAAGGACCTGAGGACACCTGGTTCGTTTTGTCACCCCAAGTTTGTGATATACGAATAAACACATTTCCCCTTTTTCTTTGTCCATTTAATATCTTTTCTTCCTCTTTTCTACTTAAGGGTATGGCTGGGCCGAGCTTCATGAGTGCCCAGGGACACCCCCGTGCCCAGCCCCAGGCCGCAGTGAGGCTTCCCCGGAGCCTTCTCTCCTCCAGGCTGAGCAGCCCCAGCTCTCTCAGCCTTTCCTCAGAGCAGAGGTGCTCCAGCCCCTGCAGCATCTCCAGGGCCTCCTCTGCCCTCCCTCCTGCAGCTCCAGCTCCTTCCTCTACTCAGGACCCCGGGGCTGGGGCCAGGGTGAGCCCGGGAGGGGCTGCACCTTCATGGGCACCAGCAGGGAATTTTGTATTATCACTGGAGAGGAACTCAACATGCTCTGGTGCTGAGGGATAAAATGAAAGGTGTGAAGGAGTGAAGCCTGCGCTGGGCAGTTCCTTGGGGAGTCTGAAGGGATCTGTCAGGGGCAGATGCCGGGGCTCCGCTTGCCCCGGAGCGGCCGCACAGGGCGGCAGGGCCGGGCCGTGTGTCCCAGCCCGGAGCTCCCACAGGCACAGGCTGCGAAGCAAAACCTGCCCATGGGGACACAGCAGCCGTGCCGCGCTGGTTCCCTGCAGCTGAGCCCGGGCCCGCAGCACCCAGGGGTGCCCACACAGCCCAGACTATCCCCAAGGCTTCCTGCAGCCTGAGCCAAAGCCAGGGGCCCGTGTCCTGAGCCTCCCTTCGGGGCCGGCCCCAGGCCCTCGGGGTGCCCAGCGCAGCCTCGGTAGCACCGGGGACACCCAGGGAGGAACCGCGGCCGAGGCTCTGCAGGACCACGCAGGCTCGGCCCGGCTCCCTCAGGGGCTCCCGTGGGCCAGGGGCGCTGGGATTTGCCCCTGCAGACACAAAATGCATGCAGAGCAACTGCAGGGAGAGTGGGACCTCTGTCAGTGGGACCCCCCCATGCACAGGGACCCCCAGCCCGGGGGTGGCCGTGCCAGCACCCCCAGGGACCTCCAGCCCCGGGAGCCCTGAGCAAGTGGAAACCACGACTGTGCAAAAGCTGCCTGTGCCCAAAGCAAACGCAAAGAGACCCGGGGTCTGACAGACAAGGACAGTTTATTTACAGAAGAGCAGCAACAACGACGAACTACGGAAAGTATTTACATTATAAGAATATCTGTAAGAATCTTTATAACAACAATCTATGAAATGCATTTACAGTAAAAGGACCTATATAGCAGATGCAATCTAAGAAATGTATTTACAGAAGAACCTAACTACAGCTTATAGAACATATATACAGAAGGGACTGTGTCCATCATCTCCATCAGTTCTGGAAGAGAAGGAAGCAGCATGGCCACTCCATCCCAGTTCTGTGCCCTGTGCCCCCAGGCTGGCACACACTGGCACAGCAGCACTCTGCCACCAGCACTGAGCCCAGCTGGGGCTGGGAGCCAGGCTCCAGGTGCTGGGATGGGGCAAGCACAGGGCAGGCCGGGGCTGGTGCTTGTGCTGCCACAATCCAGGGCCCCCTGGGGCACCGTGTCCCTGAGCGGGGCCACCCAGCCCAGCCCAGCCCAGTCTGGCCGCAGGGGACCCACTCTGCCTGTGGGCAGGGCAAGGCCAGCACCTGCCTGTCCTGCTGCTGGGGTTGGTCTTCATCCCAGGGCCATGGGCTCCTCCTCACCTTGTTCATCCATTTCCATCTCCTCAGTGTCATCCTCCATATCAACCTCCAGCTCCTTGACAAACTCTTCCACATCCACCTCCATCATTTCTTCATTATCTACCACCATATCTACTTCCATCTACTCTACTTGATCTCTGTCAGGCTGCATGAGGCAGCACAACCTCACAGTGGGGTCTCTGTCCCACACCATCCCCACAGGGCTCCAGCCTGCCCGGGCAGCTGGGGTTGCCCCCCTCCCTGGGATGGCACTGTACCTTCACGGGGACAGAAGTGCACATCCTGCTGGGATTGGTGCTTCAGTCCAGGCAGCAGGAAAAATCCAGAAGGCAGGAACAGCTCAGGACTGACAGACATCATGGAGAGCAAGTGAGAAGTGACCACTGACAGCAGCTGAAGGGTGTGTTTCCTGGAAATTCCATCTGGAAATTCCATCTGGAACAGTCTGGGAGCTGTAACGCCACAGGTGTTCTGGGACCGCTGCAGTGAGAGATGGGGATTGTAGAATGATCAAATCCTTGAGTGGTTTGTCTTCGAAGGGCCCTGAAGATCATCTAATTCCAACCTGAGCAACCTCCCACCACACCAGACCCCCATCGAACCTGGCCTTGAATGTTTCCAGGGATGGGGCATCCACAGTTTGTGCAGTGTCTCACCAGCCACACTGAAAAAAAATAATCTTCCTCTCCTCAAACCCAAATTGCCCTCCCTCAGTTTTCAGCTGTGCTCCCTTCTCCTCTCCCCACAGGCCCTGCTGAACACTCTGGGCCCCTCCAAGTCCTGCTCAGCCACTGTGAGGCCTCTCAGGCTCCTTCACCTCTCCATTGCTGGTGCTCCTTTCCCAGAAGCCACCTTCCTCCTTTATGGCTTTTCTGTCCCTGCTGTCCCTGGCTAAAATCACCCTTACATTTCCACAGCAGCTCCTCTCCATGTTTCCATAACCATGCAATAACACAGCCCATCTCCATCAGGCTGCAGGAGGGTTAAATACACTGCTGCCCCCATAAATAAATTCCAAAGCAAGTCCTCCGTACAGTTTTGTCCTGGATTTTTGGACCTTGCTAGAAGAGAACATCACCTGTGGGTGAAGGTGGGATGTTTGTGGGGTGTGGGAGCAGTGGACCAGGACACTGGAGTGAGTCCCTGAGCACAGGGGATGCCTCGACAGCCACGCAGCCCTGACAGCCCTGTTCTGGGCAGACATGTGGGAAGAGCATCCCTGGTCCCAAAAAGCCCTCCCAGCAAACCACATCACACACAGCCTCTCTGCCCTTGTCCTTTTGCTCTTCCAATTTAACTCTGCTTGTGTCCCTTGGCTCCTGGCCAGGGGATATGGAGGGTACCAAGCTCCCTGCAAACAAATGGAAGTTCTCCAGGATTGTGCTCTTGGGATTATATTTGTCAATATTTGCACAGGACTGAGGTGAAACTGAATGAATGAGGCTGAAGAATGATGTCAGGTATTGGACTGGGAAGTGCTGTGACAGCTCATGGAGGTGGCAACTGAGGCATTACCAGCTCTTCAACTAAAAATGCTCTTTTTTCCCCCCTTTTCTCCCTCCTCTTTGTATTTTAACTTTAATTTTGTATTTTAATTTACATGCCAGGCAGAGCTGCTCCCTGTTGCAATAAATAAGGGTGTTTTGCATTTTATCTCTGTGTCATTGCTGGTGAGGTGGAGCTGATACCAAACCATCCCTGGCACGAGAGTGAGGACAAGAGCCAGGAGAGGCTATGCCTGAGCCCAGGTACTCACAGAATCCCAGGGAATCACAGAATCCCTCAGGTTGGAAAAGACCCCCAAGACCATCGAGTCCAGCCATTAAGCTGGCAGTAGCAAACCCAGCACTGAGCAGAAAGCTCAGCCTCAATCAGTGTGAGCTGTCCCAACACTCAGCATCTGCCAGGACCTGGCCCACCCTGGTTTGGGGTACCCCAACCCCGCTGCCCGTGACGGGAGGGTGGCAGCTCCCGGTGTCACCTCCAGCCCTCCCCGCAGGGACAGGGGCGTGCTGGGCAGGGGCTGAGGCTCTCGGGGGGGCTGCGCTCCCAGATTCTGTCCCCTTCCTCCTCCCACCACGGAGCTGGTTCAACGCCCCGAACCGCGCACGGAGGGAAGCCCATCCCGGCATTGCCCTCTGCTGGCAAATCCCTCTCGGATCAGCTTTTCCTCCGCTGCGTTCTCCCAAAACATCCTGGGAAGCAGCTGCGCTGGCTCTGGATGCGCACCTGGGCACCCACAGCATCCCCAAATCCCGGCGGCACCAGCGGCCTCGGCCGGAGGGACTGGGTGAGCAGGACATCCCTTGAGGCTTGGTGCAGGCTCTGGGTGCCCAGGAAAGCAGCTGAGTGACTGGAAACAGGGACTGGAGCCCTTCAGGGGCTGAACTTTTCCCTTGGGGAAAAGGGAGCTTAAAGTGGGGGAAAAGGTTTTTATTAAAAGCCAGCAGCCAACGACCCTGTCACAGCAGGGAAATACTGGTCTCGAATTTAAAGAAGTTTCATGGGGCTCAGGAGAGAGACACCGAGTTTGTTGGGAGATGGTTTTCCAGAGAAGTGGGATGCTGGGTTTTTTAGGGTGTGGGTGACCTTGTCGGGGTGGCCTCAGCAGTGTCACCTTGCCCCATCACCTTCGGCCCCCCTGTGAAGGCCGAGGGCTGGCAGAGCACCCCGGGTCGGGCCCTGCATTCAGGACAAGTGGCTTGTGCCCAGGAGCTGGGGTTAGTGGCCCCCGAATCTCAGGGGAAGAGCCAGGAAGGGTGAGCAGGAGCCTCTGCTGTGCCCCTGGCTGTGCCAGCACCCCCACGGGAGGGAGGCACCCCGATGTCCCACATCGGTCTGTCCAGAAAGACAGTTTTGTCCGTCTGTCCAGAAAGACAGTTTTGCCTCCAAGTGTTCGAGTGGGAAATTGCAGGGCCCATCCCGCATGGCTCGGAAAGGTGTTTGTGTGTCACAGCAGCGGCTGAGCCGGCACGGGGAGGGGGATACTGGGCAGGAATCCTCCCTGTGAGGGTGGGCAGGCCCTGGCACAGGGTGCCCAGAGCAGCTGTGGCTGCCCCTGGATCCCTGGAAGTGTCCAAGGCCAGGCTGGACGGGGCTTGGAGCAGTCTGGAACAGTGGGAGGTGTCCCTGCCCATGGCAGGGGGTGGGATGGGATTTAAGGTTCCTTCCCAAACAAATCTGAGGATTCTGCAAGCACAGCAGAGATGATGGGCCAAGGCAGCGCAGCAGGAAAAGCTTTTAGGTTTTGTCTCTGCTGGACAGCCCAGTCTAAATCCCTGGGACATTTGGAATCCTGAAGCCAGGGTGCTGCCAAGCCAGCACCATAGAAAGCCCGAGAAGCTTCAGTTCTACCTCATCCCAAAGCCATCTCCTCCCTAATGCCCACAGGGGAGTCCCGGGAGTGCAAAGGTTTTGGAGAACTCACTGTGCATGGGGAGGATCTGCCCAAGCCCTGCACGTCCCTCCCTGTTTGCTGCTGACCAAATCTCTCTGAAACCTCCTCCCATCACACACGGGGAGCCGGTTATGGACGAGGAGGGGCCAAGGGCAGCTGAACGGTTCAGCAAAGGGCAGCAGAACCCCAAGGACAGCAGGAGGGTGACATGGGCCAGCCCCAGACCCAGCTGGAGCCACCCCTACATCGCTCCCAAGGGACAGCCAGTGAGGGGAGCTCTTGGCCACAGCTCTCAGGTGACACAGAGGAGGAGGAGGTGGATTCCCACCAGGTTCCTATAGTGCAGACAAGGAAAGGGAAACCTCTGAAACATGGCCTCAAAATCCTGCCAGCTGAGCAGACTGGGAGATGTCCAGCTGAGCTGGAGGCCTGGAGCCAGGGGAGGGAGGAGGAATGGGGCTGGGCTGCAGAGAACCACAACATTTGGAAAACATCACTTTGATTTAATGGACCTTGATGTTTGAAAATTAAGTTGAGAGCTCTTTCTTTGCCACAGGGCTGAGCAGCGACCAGGATTTAGAGGGGCAAGAGCTTTCCAGATGAGCAGTGCAATTTTGTCATAAGAACCAAAATAATGATAAAAAATAATGAGCAGGGGAGGGAGGGAGTGCTGGGCTCACATACAAATGTTAACCTGAGGGTCCTCTCAGCAGGGCCCTAATAAAGGGATTAACCTGTTCTATTAATTAGTGGTGTTACACCTCTTGAGTGGGAATAAACTCACCCTTACAGACTAATTCCATAAACACGCTGCATTCAGGGCCTTCAGTGAGCCGAGTGCTTTTAATGAAAGGAATGAGATTTCAACACACATCTGCAAAGGGATTAGAGTGGCCACTGGTGTTGGCATCTGTGGGGCTGGAGCCACGTTGTCATAATAACCCAAGAGGCTGGGACATGCTGGGGGCACCCCAGGGTGGGGAGTGCATCCCAGGGGAGCTGTGGAGGGATGGAACCACCCTGGAGAACCCCCAGCCACGGGGGTCCCCAGCCCCCTCTGCTGTTTGGATGCCCTGAGCTGTCAAACCCTCACCTGGCACCAGCACCCAGAGTGACAGAGGTGTCCCCAGCACCCCGGGATGTGGCACTGGGGTTGGAGCAGCTGCAGCATCACCAGAGCGCCCAGTGGGATTCCGTGGTGGGGTTTAGCACAGGGGCAGGTCCGAGGAAGGGAGAGCAGCAAGAGAGAAGCACAAGAAGCTTAGGCCTGGCTGTGACTTCCAGGCCACCAGTTCTGTGCAACAGCCTCTCTCCAGAGCAAGGCAGGGGCTCCCAGCTACAGCTGAGGCACAGCACATCCCACAGCACCCACAGCAGCACCCTGGCACCATCAGCCCTGCAGGACAGCCCAGCACTGGGGCACCTGCAGACTGCAGAGCCTGAGGGTCCAGTTAGGGCTGGGAAAACTGGGACACGTGCAGACTGCAGAGCCTGAGGGTCCAGTTAGGGCTGGGAAAACTGGGAGCAGATGGAACCAGACAGTGGGACAGGGAGCTGGGTCGTGCTGCAGTGAGAGCTGCAGCAGGGCTGGGTTGGCAATGAAACAAGGTCAGCTGGCCCCAGAGCAGGACCAGGCCCCAGGGTGAGATGTCACAGGAAGGGGGAATGTGGCAGTGGGGGAAGGCACCTGATTTATGGCACTGACAGCCACAACCTCTCATTCCTAAGGAAATGCCATGTCCTGTGTGCTGCTCCAGGGGACACTTCCCTGCAGGCAGAGCACACAGGGATCGAATGGCATTTTTTGGAGAAGCTGTGCTTTCCCTCAAATGCTTCAAGTACCAAATTGTAGATGATAGATTTTAGTGAGGATATTCCCCTCAGTGCATCCTGAGAGGCTCCCTGGCATGCTCCTGTACCCACCTGCTTCCATGTGAGGCCAAAGGCTCTCCAGAGAGCTCTCAACACTAAGCACCTCCCCAGAACCACTACTAACCCACTACTAACCCACTACTAACCCACATATGCATTAACAACTCAGCAGTGAAGCAACTGAACAGCCATTTGCCTCCCCAGTGGCTGATGGAGCCCCTCATTCCCTGCCTCTTTAACACTGCACTGAAGTTAAATGTCCGTGTCTTAGAACAGTCCCAGAAGAGCATTTCCTGGAGAGAGGAGCAGGAAAGGCACACAGGAGAGACATTTATGCACCTGGAAAGGTAAAGCTCCAGCTGGAGATCAGTCTGACAGAGGGCAGTGCTGGGCAGAGCTATGGATTCCCATTATTCCCTAGGGAACAGGTCCCCAGCTGCTGCACAACACGAGGGCTCTCCAGCCCCAGGGGTGATGTCTGCTCAGGTTTATTTATCCTCCATTTATCCACCTCACCTCATCCTCCCTGGCCCAGCTTTTCCAAGTGTTCTGTGAGTGTTCACCCTGTTCCAAAGGTACACAGATCCTCGGTGTCAGTGGACTCTGAGCCCTTGAGCAGCCACCAAGGAGGGATCTTCTTCCTGAGTTCTCTGACCCAAATGTGCAGCACAAATACAAAACATTTCCCTGTCCCTCCCAGCGTTGTGCTTCCCTTGGATCCCAGTACAAATGCCATGTCCTGGCTTCTCCACCTGCACAACAGCTACTCTCTGTACTGAAAGTATTCCAAAGGAAAGCAGGGATGAGACCCTTCAGCCCAGTCTGTATTTTCACAGAATCCCAGAATGGTTCGGGTTGGAAGGGACCTTGAAACCCATCCAGCACCCCCCTGCCACGGGCAGGGACACCTTCCACTGTCCCAGGCTGCTCCAAGCCCCAGTGTCCAACCTGGCCTTGGACACTGCCAGGGATCCAGGGGCAGCCACAACTTTTCATCCTGCTTTAAATGAATCATTTTCATACATGCATACAACAGTGACAATGCTTTCCACCTTCCTCAGAGGAAAAAACAAGGATTTTCCATAAACTGAAAACACCTGGATCCCAGATTTCTGCTCGCCTCCGTTAACAGTTCCACAAGGAAACACCGGCACGGCTGCAACTTGAGTTGTTGAGGTTAATTGAGCTGAGTTTCCCAGCAGGAACTGGAGTGGCTTTCCCAGGAAAAGAGACTGAGTGGCTCTGAGTGGCAGTAGAAACTGCTGGCAGGCACAGCTGCTCCCTCCTCCACTGCCCCGTGGGGCTCTGGACAGGGAAGTTCTGCCCTCAGAACCACTCTGAGCAAGGCAGCAAAGTGTTCACTGTGAACATTCCAGCTGTTCACCAAGCAGTGGATAAGGAACTCAGTGATACCCAGAGCAGAAAGGTGGTCAGTCCTCACACACTGTTAAACTGAAGGATTAAGGAACCACCCATCACTGAGTAAAAGGATTGTACATTGTGCTACTGCATGTCCCTGAGGGCAACCTGAGCCTCTGGCCGAGCACTCTGCTAATAAAGAGCTGAGGTAAAGGCCAGGAGAGGGTCCCATTTGGAAATCTGAGTGCTGTTTATTGTCTGCATGTGGGTACAGCCTCCAGTGTGTTCCAGGGAGGAGAGCTGAAAGAGGGCCAAGGATCCAGAGTTAAACAGCAGATAAAAGGGGTGGTGCTGAGGGTCAGGGTCCAATAGGGATAGGAAAACATGGTACAGGGGAGTGGTTAGGAACCGGGGGACTAATGGGATCACAGGAGTGTGGCACTGCAGCAAAAGTAACCCAGTGGGGTTCCAGGGAAAGGACATTCTGGCATGGGTCTATATATGGTAACAGAGTGACATAAACTTATCAAACCAATAGAACAACAAAACCTAAGAAATATTAACATGTGGCTGCAAAGCCCCATGGGCAGGAGGTTTTCCTCACCATGGTCTCAAAGGGATCCTTCCCCATTTGCCTGGGTCCCTCCAGGGTTGAGGCACAGCTACCTTGGGGATCAGCCCCTGGGCCTCCACAAAGGGTGAAGAAAGAAAAGGCTGTGGGGGCTGAGGCTGCCATCACTGAGAGCCCCCAGGAAGCCCAACACAGAGTCCCTGCTGCATGTCCCGTGCTGTGCAGAGCGGGCTGTGTGTGGGTAAAGCTGAGCAGCAGAGCCCCCAGGGCACAGCACGGCTGCCTCTGCCCTCCCACAGCAGGACACTGCACAGGGAGGGGAAAACCCCACCTGAATGCTCCTGTTGGCACCTTTCCCTGCATTTGAGATGCTCCCCTGTAATTCCTAGAAAAGAGAGCTGCTTTAACAACATCTGCTAGCACAGTGCACAGCAGAGATCATTTCCATGATGAAAAACAAAGGCCCCAGCTCTGTCCCTAAACCTCTGTTCTTGTTCTTGAACTTAATTCAGCTGATTTCTCCTCAGTGTGGGGATTTTCACACAGAACAGAATCCCAGGATCACTGAGGTTGGAAAAGCTCTCCAAGGTCATTGAGTCCAACCTGTGACCTATCCCCACCTTGTCACCAGCCCCCAGCACTGACTGCCACATCCAGTTGTTCCTTGAGTATCTCCAGGGATGGGGACTCCACCACGTTCCTGGGCAGTCCCTTCCAAAGCCTGACAACCCCTTCCATGAAGAAATTCCTCCTGAGGTCCAACCTGAACCTCCCCTGGCACAGCTTGAGGTTCTCTCCTCTTGTCCTGCCCCTTGCTCCCTGGGAGCAGAGCCCCACCATAGCTCAGCAGGCTTTAGAGAGGATGTTGCTCATGTAGAAAGAGGCCAAACTACACCTAAACCACAGCCAGATCACTTAAACAGGACACAGAATTGACCACAGCAGCCACAGGTGAAAATTAATCGAGATATTTAATACAGTGCAATCCATAGTAGTTTCTTAATTAAAATAATTGTGTGCATGTATCTGAATGGGTTATCAATTATCACAAAAAAGCAATAAACATTGTAGTGCTATGTAGAAAAATGTACAACTGAACTTGAAACCTTCCCTACTTGCAAGAGAGTGTGGATCAACTGCAGATCATTCTCACCAATTAAAATGGGCACAGTGACTACGTCGTTGCAGTGACAGACACAGGGCTGGCCACACAGCAGTCAAGGGACATAAATAGAACTGGCAAAGAACTAAAAACCTAAAGCATTCTTGCACCTAAAACACAATAAAGAAGCCAATGGGGGCTTACGACTTTTCCTGGTTTTTAAATGCCTTACAAGACTCCTAGACACACTTAAACTGACTTAAAATTACAGAGTGTTTTTCAGCTTATTTCAATTCAATATATATGGCCCAAATTGAAGATGAAGATCCAGCAGTGGCAGGAGCACAGTCCCAAAGCTGAGTGTTTGATTTTGCAAATACCTTTTCTACAGAAATTCAACCGTATCGACAGCAGGCAATTCCCCTGCTCTCCCCTTCTCTCCTCTGGGCAGACTTTCCTTCCATGCTATGCAGAAAACAGCAATGCAGTTCCCACTGCTTTGGGTTAAAATTAAAGATAAAGACATTTTGCTTATGCTTTCTTCTCAACAGAACACATTTGCACCTGGAATAGGTAACCAAAGTCTTTTTTCCAGCCAGGGGCTGCTGTAGTTACATGGTTCCTGCCCAAGCTTCCAGCTCTTTCATGTCATCATCCTCTTCTTCCTCTTTCTTCTTGGCTGCAAAATCACAAAAGAGAACAAGTGAGTGGGAATCCTGACAGAACCCAGTGGCCTCTGTGCCAGTAAATGAAGCACCTGAGGCCAACTGTGGAGAAAAAATACACAAACCCTTTTAGAACTGAAGTAAAAGGTGCTTTGCTCAAAGAGCCAGCATGGGCTAAACTTCCTGACAGTCCCACTGTGAGTGGAAAAACACAACAGCTCCCACAGGAAGAGGGCAGTGGGCACGAAAGTGAAAGTGTGATATTTTTCCATGATTTTCAAACCCCTGACAGAATGCAGCTTCTTACAGAAACTCATATGACATCTCCAGTATTAACCTCTTCCCCATCAAAAATAAATTCCTTATTCCATCACTTACTACTGCAATTGTAAGAAATGAGGTGTTTGGGTCAGGCACAGAATGTGGAAGGGTTGGAGAGCCCTGGGAATATCCCCTGTGCTCCCTGGCAGCTGGGTGGATGTGGATGGGAGGGAGCAGCCTGGACACTGCCCTCTCCTCATTCCTGGTTGTTCCAGGGCAGAAAATGCTGCTCTCTGTCATAACCTGACATGTCCAGTTTCCATTAACTCAGCAAAAGAGGTTTGAACCCACAAACAGCTGCAATAATTTTGAAAAATGCCAANTCCTGGTCCAAGTGGTTCATGTCATTCCAAAAGAAACATTTATGTCAGGAAAACTGAGTCAGCTCCAAGCTCCAGACCCCTCACTTGTACAAGGCTGGAATTTGGTTTTCTATATTAAGCTCCTCCAGCCTCCATTAAACAAAAACAGCTTCTGCCTGAATTCCTCCTGACACTACAAACAAAATTCCTCATCCAGACTGATTAAAGCTAAAATCCAGACAGCTCCTGAGAACTGGAAAAGCAGGAAAGCTCATGGTCATCTTCCCTGCAATGGATAAAAAGGAAGTAACAGAGTCAGCTCTACCTCAAAAGACACATTCCCAAAAAGACAATTACACACGAACCTGAGCCATTAGGGGCAGTATTCCCTTTGCAAGTCTGACCATGGTAATCACAAGCAAATTTTTAATCCCAGTGTTAAGTCAGTTTTAAGTGAAAAACAATTTAGGTTCAAAAAATAAACCCACACAAAATCCTCACCCCCAGAACCCAAATTTTTCCCAAGTGCCAGCCTTGGAAGCAGCTTTATTGAAGCAAAAAGTGCCACTTAAATACATTAATGGAATTCATGGAATTCTCATTTCCATCCAAAAGCAGCTTAGCATAAATTCTGTGAAACACTGAGCTTTATGCTTGCAGCTTTTACTACCAAAATTGTACACAATTTATATTACTTTACAGAGTTTCTCTACATTTTATGCTATGTAGCTCCTTAAATATGTCCACAATTAAAACAGCTCTTACTTGTGTGCAGTCCCAAAATGCAAAGAGTAGATTTGGGTCCAAGGCATTGTGCTTTAAGACTACTTAGAGAACAAACCTCATTAAACCAGCCAGGCATTAAAAAGGCAATGCACTGGTTCATTTAATCTATTTCTCCTGAATCTGATAAAGTCTTAGATTTCAGATATTCTAACAGAACTCCCTCCCCTCTCACCAGCTCAGGTCAGCAGTTCTGCCTGGCAAAACACAACCAAGAACACACAAAATCAGTGGTGTCAGAATAAAAGCAGAGTAACACACAAGGAGCAGTGGCACAAAGCAGAACCTGCTCTGGCAGTGCTGCTGCTTCCCACTCCATCTATCCTGGAAAGGCAGAGGGATAATTATAGATACACTGACCAACTGGGATTATTTTCATCCACTGCTTTTTCGGACTTTTTGCCTTTTCCAAGTAAGGACATGGAACAGAGCTGCAAAGTCTACAAGTTATTCATCACAGTCAGGAAGACTCAGCAAAATGGGCTTGTAAAGCTTCATATCCCATTAGTGCTGCCAGAGGTGTCCCAACTCAGCTGAATTTCATGGACAATGCTCATACAAGAAGGACCAGTTCAGACTTAAGAGCAGCTCTGAACCATCTGTGTAAATACAAACATTTCTTGTCCATCCTCCAGGTGAAATCCTCACACCAGCTGAAATTCCCTGGATATGTGTGCTCTAGGACTGGGATGACCCTGACTTTGGGACTGCCTGGCTTGGGTACTGCAGAGGAGCCCACAGCCTTCCCAAAGAGGGGACCCCAAGGGAAGATCCTCCCAAAGGCCAGAAAAACAGGGTCAAATTAAAACCCAAAGCAGCAGCAAGGAAGCTTGGATCCATGGGGGAATCTGAACCTGCCTGGGGGTCTTTTCTAACTTCAATTTTATGAGTTTATTTACTCTGCCCTCCCTTCTCCAACCTCAGGGTGTCTTGTCAAGATTTCTTTCTTGTTGGCCCAGCAGCACCTGGGAAAAGGCTCCCTTCTCCCACACCTCCACAGCATCCTGAGCATCATCTGGGCTGCACAATACCTGGATGAGCTGGAGCAGAAAACAGCTGCCCCTGTGACAGGAGTGATTTTTGTGCTTCTTCTGAAAGGCAGGTGCCCCTCACAGAGAAATGGAACTGGGTGTGATTTGGGATGCAGGAAGCAAT
Organism: Hylia prasina; assembly: GCA_013397195.1. NCBI lineage: Eukaryota > Metazoa > Chordata > Aves > Passeriformes > Sylviidae > Hylia > Hylia prasina. Next base: position 92,228 of record VYXD01012655.1, read on the forward strand.
TCCAAGGAAAATGTCTGTGCTGCCTGCAGCCAGATCTCCCAAATCCAAGGAGCTGGCAGATGAATAAGCACACTTTTAATGATCCAGGATGTTTCAGTAAAGGTTGATCCATACCTGGCTTGGAGGGTATTGATATTGAGGGCACATTTGGTAGTGGTACTGTCTCCGGACCACTGATTTCCAGCAAGTTTTTGTCTAGTTCTTCTTGTTCTAGTTCCTCTAGTTCTGCCATGAGTTCATCCTAGGATTTTGAGGAGAAAAAAGAAAGAAGAAGGAACTTTAAGTCATATTTATTAACAATAAGATATAGCTGATTATTATTTCTATCATAAAAACAGCACAAATGCACAGGAACAGAGCAAAGTAAGGAGACGAGGAGTCTGATTCTGATGTGCTTGATCTCTTGGAGGGTGAGGAGAGTGGGGAAAGCAGAGGAGGGAAAGAGAAATCCAAGTCCAAATGCTCTCAGGTCAGGCCATCCAAACCATTCTGAGCATAAAGTCCAACCACCAACAATTCCAGGAGAGATTTCACAGCCCAGTCCTGCACCCAGGCACACACAGCGTGCAGATCTCCAGATCTCCCAGGGGTTCCTGGAGGGATTTCAAAGCCATGCAGATGTGGTGCTCAGGGGCAGGGATGGGGCTGGCAGTGCTGGGGCAGGGGTTGGACTCCCTGATCCCAAGGCTTCCCAGCCCAGAGGATTCCATGACTCACTGTGCAAACAGAAGCAAACTGAAAGCCATACCTCATCAAATTCCTCCCCAAATCCTACTGGCTTGGAGATGGCTGTAGAGATCTCATCTGCCAGCTCTTGCTGTTCTGCAATGTCCTGCATTAATTCATCTACTTTATCAATGTCCCTGGAAAAGAAAGGAAAGATTCAGTATCAGCAGTCACCTTCCCAATCAACACTGTATGTCCTGGCTCCTCTAGAAATGCCACACCACAGTAACATTTCCAAGGCCCTTTTCCAAAATATACTTTGCATGCAAGTCTGGGTTTTATCCTCCTGGTCTCAACACAATTAGAGATGTATTTGTAACTTTTCCCTGCAAGCTTAGCTCCCAGCAGTTACACAGACACCAGGGAGAGGTTTTGTTCTGCACCACTGATATTAATAATAATTTGCTCTCTTCCCTGATTCAGCATTAATACATCCACAATATTTGCTTGTGGAGCAGGCACAACATTCCCATAATGCAGTTTTACCTTTAATTATTGCTACATACACCAACTCCACTGCAGAAAAACAAGTTTTAAGACCCCCCTTGAGGCTTAAAACTCTTGCTGTTACAAGATGGATCTGTAACTGCTGTAGGCTCCCATCTTCTTTAGACCACACTGGTGTTACCCAACTTTTGGATAAATGTAGAAAATAAAACAGTAGTAAACTGAGGAAGAAGCATTGATAGTTGTGTATTTTGTTCAATTTTTAGTTTCAGTGAGAGCCTTTCAAAAGAAGGTTTTGCTGCTCCAGCTCCACCTTTGGTTTGAAACACCTGGAATTCAGCAGGTCTAACAAATGCCACACTACAGAAAGGTGCAGGAGGGAGTCACTTACATGTTGTCATGAGCAGCTTTCATAGCCTTAGCAGCAAAGCCCATGTTCTTAAGCACTTCAGTGTTGGTGTTGGCATTCTCCAGGGCTTCCCTCTGGAATTCAATTGTTGATAACGTGCCATCTATCTGTGCCAGCTGCTTCTCATACCTCTTCTTGCGCTTCAGGGCCTGCAGGGCAGCTGCACAGCAAAGGACAGGGCAGGACTGATGAGATTTGTGCCCAAAACAGCCACTCACACTTGGCACCAAGTGCCACTCAGCACAGAGAAATATTTAGTGTGTTCTAGTGTTTGTTGTCCGTTCTTCCCAGATAAACTGTGCTGCCCAGCCCTTGATTTGCCTCCTTCAGCAAAGCTGTTTAGAGGTGGCTGCTGCCTCATGGCCATCACCTGTCACAGCAGGATGCCAGCCCAGACACTCCTAACACACCACAGAGACCATGCTACAGCAAACAGCAGGCTTCAACATCCAAGCTCATCCACCAAAAACACCCTTGTTCACCCTCACCCCATCACTGCTGGTGCAGCTCCTGCCAGATGAGGTCTTTGTGCTGCTGCAGGTCCCCCCCTCCTGCTGGACCCCAGGGAGAAGCAGCTTGTTCAAATCCAAGGAGAATTGTTCCCTCAGCTTTGCACTTAAATGTGAAATACACATTCTAAGAATGTTGGTATTTACATATGTTTTGTGTTACTCCTCCTAGAAGGTGTCCACAGGACAGCCTGAGCTGAGAGAAGCCCTCACTGAAGGTGGCTTGAGCAATTTCTGCTTTGAGCACTGGTACAGCGTGGGCTGTGCAGGAGGAGCCCACCCAGGACAGCTCCCACCCCTGGGGATCAGTGTGGGAGGACTGGTCCAACCTGCTCCACCCACACAGGGTGTCAGCCAGCAGCTGACAGCAGCCCACAAACAGCTCTTCCCAAGTCACCTGCACACAAAGCATGGCCGTGGCCATTCCTGAAACTCTGACAGGGAACACAAACTACCTGCACACGGAGCTGTACCAGCTGTGCCACATCCCTGCAGGTGTCCAAGGCCAGGCTGGACAGGGCCTGGAGCAACAAACACCTCGTGTCACGTGGGGTAGGACACAAGTACAGCTTCCCCCTGACCTGTCCTCTCTGTGACAGCCCTGGTCACACAACACCCCGTGTACTTTGAACCTCACCTGGGCCCCCAGCTGCTGCTCCAGCTGCCTTTCCCTCAGCTCCTGCACTCAGCCACACACACTCTTCATCCCTGCAGTGCTCTGGTCTCTGACATCTCACAGCAGAAACCACTTGGTGTGACACAGGATGGGCTCTGTAAAAACCAGGCCTGGCCCTCCCAAAAGCTCCGTCCCACACACCAGGAATGGTGGGAAACAAAAGCTTTAAATCTCTGAGAGACATTATTTCTGAGCAGAATTTTTTGAGGAGAGCAGGAAACAAGGGGTAGGAAACCTTGACAAGAGACAGCTTCCCTTATCTCCCCTTCCAGAGGGCTGGTAACTCGGGAATGTGATGAATATGTTTCTGCAGCACACAAAAAGTGGCTGCTCTCCTAAAAGCTGATGGAGCCCACAGGTACCCCGGGTGTTTTGGCAGATGCCATCCTGAGATGCTGACAGTCCTGCAAGATAAAGTCCTGCTATCTGCAAGTGCTAAACAGAGCTCCAGCTCTGCAACTGGTTATCAATATGCTCTGTTTGGTTCACTTCAAATTAACTAATGTGTTAGAGAACAAAAAAAGCACTTTTTTTAAGGGAAGGCCCAGCTAAGGATGCAAAGCACACAAAGTAGCTCAGAATTATTTAGGAGAAGCCAGTACAAACACCTCAACTGTTCCAAGAGAAGCCCAGGACCCAAAAGAAGTTTCTGCACTGACTTTCTCTCCAGTGGCCAGTAAAAATCCCCAGTTTTGGGGCCAGTCCAACATCCACGTGTTTGACAGGGGTGAGAGCAGGGGGTTTTCAAAGGACAGTGTTTGCTCTGCAAAAAGAGGTACAACACAAATATCCCAAACATTCCAGCTTTCTGCCAGATCATAAAGTGATGAGCAACACATTGCTGGGATATTTAGGCTGGCTCATTCCCCACTAACGATTTAATTATGGATATATGGGGTTTTCTTACTCAGAAAGATAAAAACTGTTAATAGCTGTGTTTATAGAGTGACAGATGCTGGGGAAATGCCCAACAACAAGGGGACGTTCTGTATTGAGAATTTTGCACCTCATGGAGAATTACTGGCTAAACCAGAGATTTTACAGCATTATATAACATTATACAAAGCCAACTAAAGAGCTATAATTTATGTACAGTTCCCCACTCCAGCTTTCTCTGAGAACAATTACAGTTTGTCTGCATTTCATGCTCCTGTTTAAAACAAGCTGCTCAGACACCAAACATTGCAAGAATCATCCGAATGATCACAAGTTCTTATCAGGACTGTTGGGTAACCCTGTCCCTCCCATCCCCACCCACACCACTTGTGCACCAGAACTACACTGCTCTTACACTTAACCACATGGATTTGTGGTATTTTCTGTTCCCCACCTCTTCAGACCAAGGAAGATACTTATTTTCTCCTCTCCTTCCTAGGGCCAAAGATCGGGAACCTACTAAAATCTTATGAACTGCCAGAGTAACACATTTTTGTTTTTATTAAAGTCAAAGCTATAAAAACTTCATCTGAAGGGAATTACTTTGGCTCTTTTTCTCAAAAATAAAATCTTTTTTCCAAAATCAGAAACAAATAAGAGCCGGAGACAGCGGGGTACAAATGTCCTGTAGCATTATGCACATGCAAGAGCTGGGTGTGTTTGAAATCAGTGGGACAGGGCCTCTCTCTGCCCTTCTCCAAGGCTGCTATCACATCAAACAGCCATGGCAGAGGCTCTCCTCAGCAGCCACAGCCCAAATGACGCCTCTACTGCTTCCAGGACAGTAATTACAGAGGCAGAAATGCAATTTACAGCCAGCTTTAATGGCTGTGGAACTGCTTCAGCAGGACCTGTGACCATACAGTAAGTTCAAAGCATTTATCCCCTGGCCAGCCAGAGCTCACTCATACCCTGGAACGTGTTGGAGAGATCACCAGCAGAGTTTTCTAGAAACAGCTGATCTCAGCTTTCCCAGAGGGGGACAAACTCCTTATCTTGGAACCAAAAGCCACACAAGATTTCCAGCTGGCTGGACCAGCCTCTCACAGCAGCTCCTGCACAGGGCCTGATAGCCAGAGGTTCAGCTGAGAACTCTGAATATCCCTGTGCCACAGAAACCAGCTGTACCAGCTCACACCACCAGCTGCTCTGAGAGGGGATTTAACATTTAATACAACCCTCAGTGACGGCAAATAGCTGATCATTCCATGGGCAGTTTTCACAAGACAAGAGCAAGAACCTGCCAATAAAGAGCATTTTAGACCACCTTTACAACCCACACCTTCTCCTTACCAGGCACAGTGGGTGTTTTAAGTCCAATGTGCACCATAAATTGCAAGCACTTAAAAGATCCTCTACACAAAACAAACAGCAGGTAACAAACCTTAGCTGCACTTTATCTGAATTGTAATAAAGCTCTCAGAGAATACATATGACTGGGGGGAAAAGCAGTTAGATATATTTATATATGATTATTACTATAATTAAATTAAAGGTAATACATTTAAAACTACCTGGGTGACTTCTGCGACCCATGAGGAGACAGTGAGTAGGCTCAAAATGCCCTTCTCCATATGACATTTTGATATATTAATCATCTTTATTATCAGCTATGATGGGGATGTTGGAGCGAGTTTTTATGCATAAAGATTGCCCCACAGAGCTCTGACCAGTTAAAATGGATATCAATAGTTTATTACCTCTTTTCCATTGGCAAAAGAATGTAAAATTTCTCTGTGTTAATGAGCATCAGACTGTGATCTCTGCAGTTCCTTTCTACAGAGAAAATCCCACAAAGAAAACACCAGATTCCAGAGAGGAATAAACTCTGAGTCCAGTGAGATCTGGGCAGGCTGCTTCAATTTCTTGATGTCAAACATGCCTAAAACTACATTCAAAGAACATTTTTCAAACTTTTTAACACATAAAAAACTATTCCTTCCTCTCCTTTTTGGTTTGGTTTGGTTTTCTGGGGGGATGGTTTGTCATTGCTTGTTGGTTGGCTGGGTTTTTTATTTCCAGTCTTTGACTGAACTGCAGAATACTGTTTTAATTGTCTATTTAGTTGAATTTCTGTGGTAAGCCCCACTGCTAGAAACTGCAGCAGAAGTTCTACACCTCCTGTTTGACCATGGTGGTTCCCAAGAATCCAGGGTTTCAGTGGGATGTCACCGTGACAGGACCCAACTCTCCAACACAAGTGAGAAGCAGGAACTCGTGTCACGGTTCTCAGCTCCTGACTAATGAACACCCAGAAATGAAAAGAGCAGAGTCATTCAGCCACACTCTCCTCCACTGTCAGCAGATCAGTCAGAAAAACATGACTGCTCACCCAGATAATTTCACTTTGTCCTCCAGAAATGCTATCTGTAAGAATTTGATGTATTTTGAATTATTTTAACCTGTGTGTAGGCAAATTATTATATGAACTGTTGTAAGTCTAATGATTTTCTTTGCAATATTTACAGCAGTTTGTTAGTCAAATGAGATGAAAGTTCACGGTGATAAGCAGCTTGCAGGATAATAAAAAAATAATTTTACTACACAGTATTGCATGCAGAGAGGAAAAATTGACTATGAATGTCAGTGGTTTTGTTAAAAATCAACAGCCCTCCTGCAAATAAATATTCCTGACACACTGGCAGGACAGGCAGCATTCCTGGGATATTTATGTACACAGCAATGTTGTGGAATTAATGCTTTTAAATACCATTAGCAGAAAAGAGTAGAGCAGCAGATAAAAACATGGAAGAACGAGGCTTTCTCTACATAATTGGAACTTCAGGTTTTGCTGGAAAAAACACATTTCAGCTTGAGAGGAACAAAGAGCACTGAGAATACAACTCAGGAGTTTCACTGAATTCAAAAATACACCTGACCAAGGTCAAAGTGTTGATGATGCCACAGGATTTGTCCCCACACAATGCAGGTGTCTCCTGCCTCTGCAGAACCCTCCCAAAACTCACCCTGACACCTAAAATAGACAGGCTTCTCCTCCAGGGGAAGACACTGCAGTTAATAGCTCTGATTACTCCAACTGAGGGGGAAAATAACTTCATCTCACAGCTAATTCTTGCATTCTCTCTGGCAGAAATGGCAGCAGCAGAGATGCCAGGGCACAGGGACAGCAGCAATGTTTACATGGCATGAGAAAGTTCCCCAGCAGCCTCAGAAAATAATGTGCACCAAATGTCAGCCAGGCCAAAAGAGTAAAGAGTGCAAGAGCTGCAGAGGAGCTGCCCAAATTAGGGTGTCTTGGCCCCTCCAGCTGCAAGCCCAGGCACTAAACAGGATTAAGATAATCAACTTAATAGTGGAAGAGCATTTTGCACGTTACCCTGTGCATCCATCTATAATTTGCTGTGCAGAAAGAAGCTGCATTATTTTATGCAATGGTATTTTCAGCAGCAGCATCTTCCTGGCACTCGCCTTGGCAGCAAATTTAATCAGGAACAACATCCTGGCTGTCCTTGGAATGGGATAAACAAGGGGCACTGGGAGGTGGAAGCAGCAATTCCTGCCTTGCCTGCAGTGAGGAGCTTTATCCTGGGCACCAACTGCTCATCTCTCACCACTGAGATCCAGCAAGCTGCCTACGAGATCTCCAAAAAAACCCTCAGGAGGGAATTTAAAGCCATTGACAAATTACCTCCCAGTGCTACGAGCAGATAAAAAGACTGGTCACTACAGACTGACCAAACTGTGAGTTTTGCCTTGAACAAGAACCTTTCTGCAGAGGTTTGATGGCTCCGGGAACTGTTAAACCAGGATTGTCCGGGCTGGTTCAACACAAAGGCATCCAAGGCCGTATCAAGGAAGGCTCATCCCAGCTGAGTCTCAGGACACAAAATGTCAGAGGTCCAAAAAGCCAGGGGGTTGTTTTTAAGCAGTGTGGTGTCCAAGTGGTTGGGACACAGAGGTACCAAAGGATGGTTATAAATAAATCCCCATCAATTGCAGCGCTGAGCCTGTGCACAGCAGCAGGAGTTCCTTTCCTGTGGGGATCACCTCCTGAGAGCTCTGCTGTCTCAGGGATATATTCAGGTCTGAAAGTCATGGTCCACATTTCTCCCTGATGCCAGGGCCTGTCTGCAGCAGCCTCCTGAGCCTTTATATTGGGAAATGTGCACTTTTAGCAAGGAACTGTGGGCAGAGTTAAGGCTTGGTCCTTCCCTTCTCTTTCTCTGCCTGTTTCTCTACTAAAGTCTCCAAACCCTGCCCTCTAAGGAAGGCAACTATTCCCAGCTCAGGGATTGTGACTGATTAAAACTACTTCAATAAAGCACCCAAACCCAGGCAGGGAATACAAGGTTTCTGCCTAATCTTTTAAAATACAAGATTACAACTTCCTCTTGAGCAAAGCAGTGCCAGAACATTTAGTCTATTGTGCAAGAGATGGAAGAAAACAATAAACACTCCTGCTCTAAAAATCTATAAATGTACAAACGAAAAACCCAAAGAGATAGAGAAAAAAGCATCTGTAGAGCAGCAATCAGGACTGTGATACAGCAACACCCAAACACAAGGGGAAGCACCACCTTCACACCACCCTGGCTCTGTCAGAGCATCAGCTCAGCCCCTGCACCAGGGACTGCTGATCTTGTCCCATATCCACAGCTCAGAGGGGCTTCCTTCAGCCTTGGAACGTGATTCCTCTGGCCCTTGAGTATCACGGCAACACTCCTCTGGTCAATAATCCTCTGTAAAACAATCCCCAGGCAACTCTGGGACAGTTTTGTCCAAAAAAAAAGGAAAAAAAAAGGTGATCTACAGTGAGCTTCGAAGCTGAAATGAGAAAACCAGGAACGAGAAATCCCAGTTACAGAGACAGCTTTGTTCCACCCAGGAGCTGGAACGAGTCTAAGAAATGCTGGTTCAGCCAAAAACATCCAGGCCTGAAGCTTCAAACCATTCCTTGAAATCTGATCCACCCTCTGGAAGCAAAGCTTGCACTGCATTTCCCAGTTTTCAGTGTCTCACTCCTCAGGATCCTGCATGTCTTTGGAGGATGGCAGGGGATTGCAAGGCATCTGCAAAGCTGATCTACCCAAAACACATTTCTTCTTTCCAAATTAAATTAGGTATTTTCTAAGGCTGCCTGAGTAAATTCTCCTCTCTGACTCTTTCCAACTGCCACTAACTGCCAGTTAAAAATCTGCACCTTCTGTGATACACACATAAAATTCTGATGTGAAATGAGATCGTTATTCAGTATTCAACCAAAGTTTAAACTTTGAGGACGAGAAATGTATATTCCCTAAGGTGTCCCTGAGATTCTCACAGCCTGCAAATACTCTTTATGGGTTTTCTTCTTTATTTTGTTGTGGCTGAAGGTACCTTGTTAAAGAGAATTCCAGTGAAAACTCAGACTCTTCCTTTGAATCCCTGCCAGAAATGCATCAGGTTCAGCTTTGCAAGAATAGAAGCAGCTCTTAAGTATCTCAAAATGCTGTTTTCTCACAGGAAAAAACCAAACAAACAACCCAGTTCCCTAAGCTGAACAGTGCTTTTGTAATTAATTCACAGAACTCAGAAGATCCTACCCTGAAGTGGCACATTTCAAGACCTTTTCTTCCTGGGGAATTAAGAGTGGCTGCCTGGGAATCCATCAGGCATTTTCCAGCCTTGGACCATTATTATTAGAGGGTTGCCAAATCTAAGAATTTCATTGATGCTGTCATAATATTTGGCATTTCTCTTAACAGCCTAACTTCCCCAGATGAGATATTTTGGGATGTGAAAAAGTACTTTTCTTGTGAATGACCAGATTCCAACACTGATGACTACAGGGGAAAAGCTGAGAACACAAACCTTTAGAAAGCCAAAAGTTATAAAGTAGATAAGACAAACCATATTTATTTTTAAAAAGTTTCTACTTCATGACTCAGCCTCCAAACACTCCAGTGGCAACACTGCAGTACTTTTTTGAGGCTGAATTGCAGTTTTCAATGGCAATCCCATGCTCTGAGGTTGGGATCAGCTCCAGAGCCAGGTTAAGCAATAAACTCTGCTCCTGCTGATGGGGCTGCCAGGGAAGCACTCAGAAAAAAAACCCCTTTCTGCCTCTCAGTGTCCTCCCAGGATGGGGCACATGCACAGCCCACCCTGGAGAGGCTGCCAAGGCACTTTCAGGAGGCACCACCTTCGCTGGAGATGAACTGTGTGCAGTTCCCAGGGAGCCCATGATGAAGTTTGCTTTCTAGTGATTTGTTTTATTTCATAACCAGCCAAAATCACCTCCAAATGATGTTCCTGTCACTCTGACATTTCTCTTTTCAGTTCCACTACATCTGAGCAACCTCTGTGCACTCACCTGAGGCAAACACAGAGTCCCTAAGTCGGGATGAAATCCTGCCAAGCCATGAGGAGCACACACCATGTGGATGTTTGGTGACACCTACACCCACCACAGAAGTGACACAGCCCTGGCTTGCTGCACATCCCATCACATCCCAGTAAATGCAGGAGAAATGTGATCCTGGTTATTTGGACACCTCCAAGCTTCCATCATTCACTGCCACCAGTCAGAGCTGCCAGACAACAGCTGCACACATAACTATCCTGTAACTGTGTTAGCTCCTAGAAACTGGTAAGTGGCAAGGCTTCATCTCAACAGTGAACCCAGGGGAAGCCACAGCAGAGCTTTTCCAACTGGGCTTCCATCTGGAAGGACATCATGGACAGAACTGTTATTGCCTTTGCCCCAGCCTGGCACTGAGCTTCACATGGGGAACTTCTGCTCCTCTGTGTCCCACCAGTGCTGGGTCACTGTGGCCACGCCACTGCCCTTGGTCCTGGCCACAAGGAAGGCTCCATGGAATCACAGTGGTTTGGGTCGGGAGGGACCTTAAAGATCACCCAGTGCCACCCCTGCCATGGGCAGGGACACCTTCCACTGTCCCAGGCTGCTCCAAGCCCTGTCCAGCCTGGCCTTGGGCCCTGCCAGGGATCCAGGGGCAGCCACAGCTGCTCTGGGCACCCTGTGCCAGGGCCTGCCCACCCTCACAGGGAACAATTCCTTCTCAATGTCCCACTCTTGTCAGTGTGAAGCCATCCCCTGTGTCCTGTCATCCAGGCCCTTGTTCCAAGTTCCTCTCCAGCTCTCCTGGAGCCCCTTTAGGCCCTGGAAGGGTCTCCTCAGAGCCCTCACCTCTCCAGGAGAACACCCCCAGCTCTCCCCACCTGTCCCAGAGCAGAGGGGCTCCAGCCCCTCCTTCAGGAACTGGATCCCTGCTCCTGCTCCAAGAGTCAGGGGGATGATTCAGAGCAGAACCAACCTCCTTATCAACACCTCTGCTGTGGCCTTGGGCTGTCTCAGGGAAAGGCAAAAGTCTGACAACATTGATGCCCAGCCTAGTTAAGATTCTCCAGTGCACCCTGTTTGTTTCAGACTCTTAGTGCCAGGAGCTTGCTGGACATCTGGCTGCAAACTTGATGGAAAGTCAAGGATGAGAGCTGCTCAAGCTTTTAGTTTTGCAAGAATCATCCATTTTTAATTGGTGTGAGTAAATGACAAGATTTTACTTTAAACTCCACTCACATCCACACTTTGCTGGCTGCAAAAGTCAGGGCACAACCTGCTGCTCACACCACAGCCCAGAGTCTCTGGGACAAACATCACATACCCAAAAACCAGAAATGGCAATGTAATTTTGAGGTTTTTTGGAGCAATAAGGGATCGACAGAGAGACCTAAATGACACAAATGCATGTATTTTCAAATACAAGCCCAACAGCATCCCAGTCCAGATAAACTCTCCACAACTCAGCACAAGTAAAAGAGGGTTAAACCAAATTGATGATTTGCATCACCTGCAAATTATAGTTTTTGAATTAGCCTAGGAGCCCTGGAGCAGAATTCAGTAATTAGGCCTGGAGTTTAATGAGATACTAGAAGCCAACATGTAATACATTTTGAGAGAAAAAAGTAATAAACACAAAGTTAGTAGCTGCAAACATACCAGGTTTCCCTCCTGTCAGAGTACAGGAACAGAGGAAGGATGCATTGCATCAAATATAGTTACCAAATCATATCTGGCAGAATCACAGGGTTTGGGGTATTTTTAATGCCACTTTTTAAAGCAGTTTTTAAGAAGATGTTTGTGAATCCCACCACTGCTCCCAAACTGTTTTATACCAGAGAGTCTTGTCTCCAAAAACCTCTGCTAAACGTAGGTAGGGTAAAATCCAAAGGAGAAGGTCCCTCTTGTTTTTTAAGATCTAATTAAAAAGAGCAACTATCACTTTTCCTAAGCCAGGTGGTCAATGCCCATCTCATTAACCTCAGGGGAAGATGAAGGACTCAGGCCTGCACTGCCATCAGTATTCCTGCACTGAAGCCCTGGGTTATGGAGAAGCAGCTGGAACTCAAATACCAATTTTGCATTAGACTGTGACTTAAAACACAGAGAGGGCAGGCTGAGGGCCTAAAGATGGGCTGGAAGTGCTGCAGGACTCGTGCTTCCCTGCATCAGCACCTGATTTATAGAAACAAAACCAGGGTCACACTGGATTCTGGGAGGAGAATCACTTCTCTTGGCAAGCTGGAGCTTTAAAGCACACCCACAAACCACATCTGAGGCCTTACACACACACTCACAGGCCCTCTGAACCTCTGCCTGTGCCCAGAGCTGAGGCTGCAGCTTTCCCCTCCCTCCCTGCCAGATCTGAACCACCCAGCATTCCAAACAAAACCATCCCAGCCATCCTGCAGGCATTGCTGCCATGACTTCATTAATGATCCCTGTGTCACCCTGAGATGTTATCACAGGCAGTGCCTCTGAGCAGGGACTGCTGCCAGGAGAGGCAGAACTGCCCTCCCTCCTCCTTCCCATCAGATTCCTGCCTCCCTCTCCCAGCCAGCTCCAGCATTTGTGTGCCTAAGTGTGGAAAACAACTTTTCTTTCCTTTTTTTTTTGTAGGAGTTGGGTTTTGTCTGGCTCAGCAAGCTAATCCAAGTCGTGTCCTGCCCACACAAACACCACGAGCAGCACAGAGGAACAGGCAGGGCTGCTCCTGGAGCAGCCTCACTCAGCCAGTCCCAGCTGGACATTCCAGACAGGTTCCTCTGACACCAGAGCCCTCCAGCTGCAGGGCAATCAGGTCAACACACCGATGAGACAGCTTAAAAAAGGTAAAGGGATGTAAGCAGTTAATTCCCATCACACACCATCACCTGAGGCAGCACTGAGAGCCCCAGGTGGGCCTAAAGTCAGGACTTCAGCCTATGCCCAACCTCTTGGGTTTGTTTGGTTTTGGGGCTGGGTGGAAAACAGGAGTGTTCTCTTTCCAGGAAAAGCCTGAATTATACAGCAGGAATCTAGCAGTGGGTTTGCATCTGTTTTGTGTACTCAGTGCTCGGGAAAAAAACCAACACTGCATTTATGTACAGTGAAAAGAGAAACTTTGACATCAGGAAAGAAAAACTGCTCACTAACAGAAACCAGAGTAGAGGGAAAATCAACAAAATGTCTCCTGCTAAAGCTCAAATATATTTTGGCACAATATGGGCTTTCCACCCATTCCACTGTTAGTGGCCCTAGTGTTAACTAACAGAAAGGTAAGATCAGTAGCAGGCAGGCACAAAACTGCATCCACTCACTCCAGATCTGAACCTGAGTGAGCTGCTTTTCACACTGGCACTCCAAGGCAGCACTGAGTTTCCCTCCCTGCTGTAATCTTCACACCAAGACAGAACTTGAGCTTTGGGTTCCAGGAGAAACAGACTGTGGAATTGTTATACCCAAGGTAATCAGAGCTCAAGGAATTAACCCCTTGTTTCTCTGTGTGCCTGTGCTATTCCTCTGGCAGCTCAGCTTTGCGTGATTGGGCACAGCCACAGGAACAGAAGCACCAGAGCAGCAGTGATTAGGATCAGCTTAAACTCCCCTGAAACTGAACCCAGAGCTCCAGAACCCCTGGAATAGATGGAGCAGCTTCGTTTGTATCACGGGGTTTGAGCACTGAGGAAACTTCCCAGATGAAACAACGCCACGGACAAACTGGAGCGGAATAAAAGGAGGCAGCAGCAGCACGGGGCTCCCAGAGCATCAGGCTCACAGCTGCACTCTGCTTTTGTTAGAGCACAGTTGATTTTCAGGGTAGATGTAAAATGCAGTGAGATACTGGCTGACCTGTGTTCAAATTAGTGAGTACTGCTGCTGCTTCTAGAAATTCATTGAGAGGAGTAAATCTCATGAGGCAGAGCTGAAGTGTGGGAGGGCCTCTTAGAGGGGTGGGACAAACCCCAGAACACTCTCTCTGCAAAAGACTGAACATTTCCATGAGAACACAAAACAAAGCACGAGCATAACCCAAGTTCCTCCCAGAAGAGGGAAGATTAACTGGCCTGTTTTCAAAAACACCCTTCTAATGATGATTAATCCTGATAGTTTTTCATCCCATGGACAAAACACAGCAAGCACATTAAAGCCATCACTACTGCTCTCCCCAGCACACTCAGAACTTTTCATACAAGCTGAAAGCCTCCCATGCAAAGAAACAACACAGACTGAGGACATTTATACTACAAAGTTCCTTATTATAACCTCAGAATTTCCTGAGTTGTCTGGTTACACAGCCTGGATACCCTAATGCAGATTATGAAAAATACACACGTAAAACGAGTTCATAAATTAACAAAGCCCTGCATGTGCTTGGGGCAGGCACAGGAACCACAAGCCGCTAAGTTTCTCCGATTAAGCTTTCCTTAGACTCCAGAAGTGCTGCAGGAATGAGTCAATGAGCCTTTGCAAAGCGGCTCACTTGGCACCTGAACAATCACCCAGTGTGCTGGGGAGCAGAGAATGTTTCCTTTTGTTTCCTCAAGTGTGCCAGACACCCGGCTTTCCTCTGGGACAACAAAAATGCCACTCCAGGTTTTCCCAAGGTGGCTTTAAGCTTCCAGGTAAGCTCCCTGCCCCACTGGATCACCTTCTTTTGGCTGTCCCACAGCAGCTTCCAGGACCATCAGCAGGACTGCCCAGCTGACATCACAAACCTGCACAGGAGATCCTCCAGGAACAGCAGGGATTCCAGAGTGAAGTGATTAAATCTTGGAGAACTAAGCCTAAGGATTCTTCAATTTTTTTTTTTTAAGTAGATCCAACATTTAAAATAATCTCTAGTTAATTATCTTTCGTTCAGTTTTACTTGAAAGCATTTTAACTATATCAAAGTATTTCCATTAAAATGACAGGCTTTCACATATAAAAGCAACATATTTTTATTTTCAGTTAAAATATGGATTTAAGTAACTTTGCATCAAAATCACATAGATTATGGATTATAAACCAGCCTGAAGTCAGGCAGGGAAAAATACACTATCTGGATATAAAAAAATGCAATTTCTAGGAGCTCAGCTGATGACTGACAACTTGAAACTCAGAAAAACTGAAGTGTGTTCTGAGAGGAAGTCACTTCCCAGCAAGCCACAGACAATCGGCTGCCTTAACTCACAGCCCAGTAAGAACAGTTGGCCTCACAGTTCCAGAAATGGAAAAAGAGTGGTTTGGTTTCCCAGCAGAAACCCATCCCTTCTCCTATTCACAGCTCCTTAATTACTCCTCAGGTTCCCGTGCTGCTGCAAGCCCTCAATTAGTCTGACCCAGAACTCCGCCGCTGATTGGGCGGGTTTTCCTCCTTCCTCCACCTCCAAGGAAATTTAATCCCTCCCCTGCCCGAGGTTCTGAAGGGCAGCAGACACAGAGATGGCTTTACAGCAGAGCGAGACAAAGACCTGAAGAGAAAGTTTAGAAGAGGCCCAGCGTGACCCAGAAGATGAAGAAACTGCAGAGACGCATTTTAGTTCTCCTTTTGAGTTTGTTACCAAACTAGGCCAAAAAACACAGCACTGGCTCACTTATTAGAACTGTTGCAATGTGTTTGATTTAGAACTGACTTGGTTAAGCCTGAAGTCAGGCTCTGCTTAGATCCTCTGACACATCCCTGAGCCCTCGAGCACCGGCTCCATCCACGTCACTCACACACAGGGAAGTTCTGGAGTCTGGAAGGAAGCTAAAAGTGCTGACTGAAGGAGTGACATGAAAATCCTAAGGGCAATTACTGCCAATTAACCCTTGCCAGAAGTGTGTTTGCAGCTCCCTGTGCCACAGGCAGAGACACTCCTCGTCCTGCACATCATCCACACAGAAATCAGGATGTGCTTTCATGAAAACTTTTAATGACCGAGCTAAAACAAGCAAGAAGTTTGTTTTCAGAGCACTGGAATATGTAACATGACAACTGCCTTATCTCCAGACACATCAAGCACTGCCTGGAAAACACAGCCAGGCCTGCCTGGGGAAGCCAAGTTCCACCTGGGAAACACCAATTCCATCTATACACTTTAGGAGTGTGTGTGGTAGTCTCTTGGCAGGAGCTGAGGAGTGGGAATAAACCCCAGAACTAACACTGTTTCCAAAAGAATGAATATTTCCATGAGATCACAAAACAAAACAGAAGTATAACCCAAGTTATTCCCAGAAGAGGGCATATTAACTTGCCTGTTTCCCAAAAACCTTTTTAATGCTGGCCGATTTTCTCCCTGGAAGTTCTTCATCCAAACAAACAACACACACATTAAAGCTGTAACTCCTGCTCTCCCCAGCACGCTCAGAACTTTTGATAAGAGCTGACGAAAATAAGCATAGATTTCACCTAAGCCTTACATTAAGCAGGTTTTGGTAAAGCCTTTTGTTGGTTAGAATTAAAAATCCCCAGCAGGGCAAATGAAGGCCTGACCCCACGGTGCTGCCCTGCTTTTCCAGCTGCACCCAGCGCTGGGATATTTCCCTGCCCTCTGCCCAAAGTGAAGGGGCAGGGACGCGAAGGGCTGGCCGCGGAGGAGCCGAGCACTGTCGCGACACGGGAATCACGATGGAGTGAGGCGACTCCCACACGGGGCATCCCGCGGCGGCAGGGCAACGGGAAGGGGAGGTGTCCCTGCCCTCAGAGTGAGGAAACGCGGCCGGGGCGTCAATCCCGCCGGGAAGGGCGGGACGGCCCGCGGAGAGGGCGCTGAGGGATAGAATAATGGCAGTAGGTACAAAATAAAGGCAGTAAGGTATAAAAACAAAGGCTCCAGGTACAAAATACAGCAGCACCGACGCGTCTGCGCTGTCCCAGGGCCCTCCCGACCTGTTGCCCGGGTTCGGGGCGGCGCGGCCCGGCCCCTCCCCGCTCACCGCGCTTGTTTTTGGTGCCGTGCTTGCGGGCGGCCGCCAGCTCCTGTTCGATCTTCTTTTCCAGGAACTCCTGCTTCTTGCTGAGCATCTCCTCCGTCTCTCGCAGCCGGGCCAGCGCCTCCTGCGGCGAGGGACCCCCGCGGCACTTGGAAGCAGCCGAGCCGCCCCCCTTGAAGAACTTGGAGATNCGGCGCCCGTCCCGAACAGCTTCCCCAGGAGCCCCGACATGGCTGCGTGGGGCCGGGCCGAGGCCGTGCAGCTGCGGTGCCCGCTCCCCTCGCTCCGCTCCCCGCACACACCGACCCGAGGCCCGAAGCCGCCGCCGCCTGACTCCGCCCGCCCGCCTC